>JBAKGM010000139.1:6867794-6878217 GCA_037177215.1 Asparagus racemosus
GTCGTCCATAAGTGTAGTCAACTTGGAGGATGACTGGTTTTGTCCCTCGAGTCGACTTGCAAGTGTAGGTCGGCCGAAGGGTTAAGGAGGATGGCAAGTACCACCATTCGCGTCATCCACAAGGGTAGTCGACTTGGGGGACGACTGATTTCGTCCCCCGAGTCGACTTGCAAGGGTAAGTCGGCCAAAGGGTCAAGGAGGGCGGTAAATACTGCCATTCGCGTCGTCCACAAGGGTAGTCGACTTGGGGGACGACTGGTTTCGTCCCCCAATTCAACTGGCAATGGTATTCGCCTCAGAGCGGCTTAAGCTCGCTTTCTCACCTTAAACGTTGGTATTTCCCTCAGAACCCGAAGGGTAATTAATGAAAAACATTCAGGACCATTACACTAATGCCTGTTCATACTTCAAACCCAGGTCAGAATTAACCAACATCAAACAAAAAGTAGTATATGAAGGCTGTTAATCTTGTACGTTGTAACAAAAGGCAGTTTGACTTTTTCTTAGTATTCTAAGTGATGTTATTGTATGCTATCTTATGTTCGAAGGGGATTGTTTTCAGCCAAATGTACAAAAAATTGAACTACTAATGAGTAGACTATTTATCCAGATCTTCATGTGTTGATACATTACTAATGCCTTTGGATTCTTGTCTGATAACTCGTGCTTCTCAGTTTTGATTTGTGCTTCCTCAGGATCTTAGTTTTGATTTGTGCTTGCTCAGGACCTCATCACTCATCAGCAAAGAAGTTGTATGTGGCCGAAACATTAAGCAAGAAATAGTCGTTTGGAGCCTACTTCCCTTTAACAAATGGTTTTTGGAGAATTTAAGATTTTTATCATGAGTGAACTATATGGTCTTGTCGGTGTATGTCAAATTGAACATTCGGACTGAATTTTCTTTTCTATGCAAGTGGTGTTGTAGTATTAAGTATAATGATTGTATGGAAGATGTTTATGTTGATGTTTGGATTTCATATTTGAAAAAATTATGTTTTTCTTCCTTCATTATGCAGTAATTTATTTTTTCAAATTTGTTCATTTTATATTGTTGCAGATATGTTTTGTTTTAGGTTTGTTGGACATATTTGTGGTAATATTTTCAAAATTGTTCAGGTTTAATGTCTATATTTCTATAGAATGGACTATATGTTTGTTTTTAATTTCGAATAATTGATGAATATGTATCAAATATTAAATGAATAATATAGGGAAAACTGTAGTTTGGTGTTAAATGAATATTCGCAAATAATTATCGAACGCGAATAAGTGTTGTCGAATCAAATTTGAATGGTCATTTAGCATTCGACTCTAATACGATCACGAATTCGAATATATAAAATGGACCGAATTCGAATTCGAATAGGTACCTATTCCCTTTGATTCGGTCATTTACCAGCCCTAACCACGTGGCATGATCACATTGTCCAAAATGTGATTAGGTGGGCAATTAAGAAGGATGGACATGCAAACAGTTATTCTCACTCAAATAGCACCTCTATCAGCAGGCACAGTTTGCCTACGCATTGTTTTTTCTACTCGAATTGCGAAAGACTCGTAGTTTGCTCACCCTGGGTTTTTGGGACACCACGCAAATTAGAGTGATGATTAAGCAATTGATCCTCTATGATAAAATGGACTATGCACGGATCATTTCAAACACTTAATTAGGCATAAGACCTCATTCAACTCAAAGCAAACCTCAAAAGCCCAAAGAAGATGAAAAATGAAATTTTCTCTTTCTTTCTTTTTTTTTTTTTTTTTTTTGAAGAGGGGTACAATGACTATACACTACAAGTTTGTAATTATCCACTCCTCTCTACAACAACACTCACTAATCACTATCAGAGTCTTCACTCAAAAAGTCCCACGAGTACTTCCAAAGGCAACTTTGAGCTTGTCTACATGTCGTATAAGCTGAAAACACGAGTGCTGAAGCTACTAGCAGTCGTCAACCTCCTCAATAATCTTCACCTGTCATTCCAAGCTCTTCCCTTGAGCACGGAGGGACTCATTCTTGTGCTAAAGGTCGGCCATGATAAACTAAAGGAGCAGATAAGGAGAAAAAGATGCAAGTGGTAGAATTATCTCCAATTTACATTCGATTTATAGACCCACTAACCAGCGATAAGTAGCAAAATCTCCTCATTAAATGACCGTTACTTTGGAAATATGATTAGACCAAAGCCATGCCTCATTCCAAGATGAACAGTTAGACAAATCAAGCATAGATCTCAGTGCAACCCCGTGCATATCAAAGTCATCCCTTGCCACACTTAGTTTGTTAGTGCTAGCTGCAACCATGACATCATCAAGCTCATCAGTACGCCACTGAATGGTATCATTATAACCTGAACGACCGATTTTACAAAGAATCACGCCAAATAGAGTCAAGTCTCAGAATGTTCAATGGTACACCTCTACTAAGACAACCATCCGTCAAGCTCATTAGCACCCTCTGAATGTTACTACGTCAATGACATTGTCAAGCTCATCAGTATGCCTCTAAATAATATCATTAGCCAAATAGAGTCAAGTCTTAAAAGGTTCAACAGTATACCTCTACCAAGATGAGCATCTGTCAAGCTTATCAGTATGCCTCTGAATGCCACTACCCCAATGACATCGTCAAGCTCATTAGTATGCCTCTGAATGATATCATTATGACTTGAACAATCAATTTTATAGAGAATTATTCTAAATAGAGTTAAGTCTCGGAATATTCAACATTACACATCTACCAAAACAAGCATCCGTCAAGCTCATTAGTACACTTCTGAACGTAGCTACCTCGATGACATCGTCAAACTCATTAATATGCCTCTAAATGATATCATTATGACTAAAAAAACTAATTCTATAAAGAATCACGCCAAATAGAATCACATCTTAGAATATTCAACATTACACCTCTACCAAGACAAGCGCCTGTCAAGCTCATCAGTACACCTCTACCAAGACAAGCATCCATCAAACTCATTAATACACCTCTAAACGTCGCTACCTCAACGACATCGTCAAGCTCATCAGCACACCTTTGAACGGCATCATTATGACTCGAACAACGATTCCACAGAGAACCACGCCACATAGAGTCAAGTATCGAAATGTTCAACAGTACACTTCTATTAAGACAGTTGTCAATCAAGCTCATCACTACGCTTCTAAAGACGAATCCTCCTGATATATTTAACAAAACACCTTTGTCAAATTATCCCCAAAATGTCCAATGAAACACCTCTTCCAAAGAGATTCAGCTACCAGGATCTACAGTGCACCTCTAGCAGTAACTCCCCCATATCAAGTGTTGTATTTGGATGATATCATCCCCACCAAAATGCTGTCAAACATATCAATGGCTAAAAAAAAGTGTGTGTATATAGTTCTCAATACATCTCCAAACGGCATGCATCTTTCATCACCAACCGATGTTGTCATATTCCAACATCTCCAAACAAGCAACTAATCACTTTCGAAGAATCAAATCACCCACATGAAGGGATTCAAAGTTTTTAGAGATCCAGAGGTAGGGACTCCAGAAACTTTGAAAGAGGTCTTGTAGGCATTCAAAAGTACAGACCGTTCAAGCAAGAATATGAGAATGGGCTCCCAAAGACACTTGGGTCATTTGAATAAAACTACATAAATCCAATGAAGCTACGGAAGATTATTAAAGGAAAAAAGAAGCCAAAACTCTAAACTAAGCAAGTTCCCAAGACAAACTTCCTAAGGAATGGCATAACTCTATGGAACACGATTCTACGTAGACCTAAACCAGCGTGCACACTGAAGAACAGTATGAAGATAAGCATGGACCAACCCACGGAGCTTAGACTCCTGAGCCATGTGGAAGTCGAGGCATCGCTGACATGATTTGAGCACTCTGTCATAGGTCCAATTATACTGATGCCCATTTAATATATTGACTTGGGGAAGTTTGCAGCGCACATAAGTCGAGGTGCACGACCCCAAGGCAATGCTCCACCAAACCCAGCATAACGCTCACGTTGAGTTTGGTAGCCGCAGTGTAGTGAATTGATTAGATGTAGGTAATGATGAAAATGACTTCCCACTGGCTACACCGGGATAGCAGGCTATGTCGTATTAAATATGAAATGATTAAAGAGATGGTGTCCATAACGATGAATAATATCTGCAGGATTTCACACCCATAATACATTTAATGTAAATCCCGCAAAGTGACGGATATGAAAGGTTGGCAATACGGTTGTTGCACGGATACGAACCCGACTGCATGCAGACGAACTCCACGTGCAGTTCAACACTGATCCTATAAATATTCCTCATCATTAAATTTTCAGAGAGGATATTTTCAGAGCATTAACTGTACTATTACTCTCCTCCATCTGTTCTCTAATGGCCCAAGGTCTTAACCATGCGGGAAAGAAGTTTGCCTTGCAAACTTTATTCATCTCTAGCCGTCAACACCTGATCTTTGATCTTGTATCGGCAGAGCCACATTACAATCAATCTTTGCTCATTGTTGGCACTCTTCTCACTTGTTCAACGGGGCAATCCCTCCATAACAAGTTCATTCTTTATCTCAAGGATCCTCGAAATGGATCACTTCAATCTCACTCAGTAATACAAAGATTGGTGCTATTTTATTCATATGGTCAACGGAACCGACATCTAGTCTTTTTCATAAAACTTCTCAGAATTGAAATTGTAACTAAAGATATTATAATATTTTATCATTTTTCAGGAGAATAATAAAAGAAAATGACTATTTCATTATCTCGGATCTTTGTAAATCTTTTGACAGAAAACAATTATAGTCTATAAAAAAATATAATCAGTCTATAAAAAATATAATCAACCATTTCTCTTATTACACTAGGGTGGCTTAATGTATTTGAAGGACGTATAAATCAACATATATAAACTAAAAAAATCAAAACAATCTGTAAATCAGAACAATCTGCGTGAGCATGAGCGTAGTACTTGATTCAAATATGTTACATTTGATGACCAATATATTTTTAAAAAAATACTATTTAATATTGATATTTATGCATATCCATACCTTTATATCCTAGCTCTTAACACATCTCGTTACCATCCTTGTTATTCAGGTTTTTACATGAAAATCACCTTTGCTTAACCCAAATTTATAGGTACCACCTTTTACTTTCTTTTTCTTTTAAAAACCACATTTAAAGTAGATTATTATCGCAATATCACACTTTTCTTTAATGTCTGCTTAAAAAAATACCCTCGCTTCCACAAATATCCTTACTTATAGCATGTGCTAGTCACGTGCTTCTTAATTACTCCATCACTTAATTCTTAATCCAAATCGCTTGTTTTCTTATCTTCTGCAATCCTCTCCCATTCTCAAATCTCTTTCTTTTTTATCCTCTCTCAAATGCCATCAAAACCCGTTTCTCCATTTATCTTTTCGTTCCCATCTCAAATTTTTTTTTTTTTCTATCTTATACTATTTCATTCTCTCCATTAATCTTCTCCAATCCTACCCCATTCTCAAATCTTTTTCTGAGTATCATTCCTCTCTCAAATCCAAGCAAAACTAATACCTCCATTTCTTCCCTCATTCTCATCTCAATCTTTTCTCTCTTATATCCTATTTCGCTTTCTGCAATGGCAATTCTTTAATGATCTCTCCCTTTGCACTTGTATCGAAGTTGCTCGTGTCTCAGCTAATTTAAAGAGGAACAACAAATACAAAAGGGAAATTTTAAATTTAAAGCAAAATTTTCCTCTCAATTTCTTCTTCTTTCTGTAAACCTAGGGTCTAGGGCACAGTTTAATGGAGGGAACTAAAGATGAGGGAAGATGGGAGCGCATGACTTTCGTGTGCAGTTATTTAATGATCTTAGTTAAGGCTGAATTTAGAGGGGAGCACATGATGAGCACGTGCAAGTAGTTGGGTACTATGGATATTGAAGCCGACGGAAATGGATCTAAAGTCTGACATTGCAACAATAAGCCAATTTAAAAGCGGTTTCTAATAATAGTAATAATAAATAATATGATATCTATCAATTTGGGTAAAAGTTATTGTGATTTCCTTATAAAGATCATTATTATCCTATATGATAAAATAATTAATTCGTCTTTAAAATATTGATGAGCTCTCAAGTTCCCCCTAAAGTCTCAATTTATCTATTTTGCTTCTCAAATTATGTTTATAGTTTCAATGTGATTATTTTGTAAGTCTACAACCAATTTTTTTACAGATCAATGACGTGCCATTGTTTTTTTATTACTTCATGAGTTTTTATCAATTTGTCTCATTTTTTTCTCCAAACTTAAAAAACATTTCTAACTACTTTTCCCAAAACTTTTTACTCTTTAATCCCTTTTATAAATTAAAATTTTATTTTCTTAAATTGCAGAAAATACAATAAAAGCAAAAAAATTTATCAGGCCATTAATCAGTTAGGTATTTAATTGTAGACTCACAAAATGATCACATTGCACATGTATACATAGTTTGGGGGGGTGGGGAGGATAGGCAAATTGATACTTTAGAAAGCAAATCGAGAATTCACCATTACTTTAAGCGAAACTAGTACTCACGTGCACGTGAAACACAAAATTAATCAAATCAAAACCATAAAGCAAAGCAGGGAGAGGGGGAAAAAAAAAAGAAAAGCAGAATTGTAATTATCTTTTGGCATTGAATCTATTGTTAGATGGAAAAGGAAATTGCGGGGAGGAGAGTGATAAAGTAGCATATTTGAATCCATTAATAAGTGCTTTTTCCTCTTTCTTTGGGATTATGGTACAGATTAATCCGTGGGAATGAGAGAGAGAAGAAGATAGATATTAATTTTGTATTGGGTTATTGTAACTGTCTTACTCGAATCGTAGGAGATGGTTTTTTTTTCCTTTCCTAATTTGCCTCTTTGATAAGTTTTAAATTATGGTAATTTGTAATAGATGACCATTCTGTCCTGTTTTATTATATCTATCATTTTGGCTAAATATTACAACAACAACAAAAAAAATCCTTAACTTTTAGACAATTATCAGAAAACTTCTCTTAACTTTGAAAACATTAGAAACACCTCCCCTTAAGTATCAAGATTATCACAAATCTCCTTTAACTTTCTGATTTTATCAGAAAACCCCCTTTAACTTTCAAATTTTACCAAAAACCCCCTTAAATTAGAGGATTTTTCTGATAAAATCTCAAAGAATGGGAGTCTTCTGATAACCCTAAACTTAAAAGGGGAAGTTGCCAATATTTTCGAAGTTAAGGGGGTTTTCTGATAATCATCATTTTCCGTGCACAACCCAATTCACTCTGTTTGGGAGTTCACTAAGGGGCTGTTTGGTTGGTCAATTTTATAGATTAGGATTAGTATTTGGCTCTGACAGGGGTAGAATCGTAAATAACGAAATCTAACTAAATCCTAATACAGTGTTTGAATTACCAAAATTTATAGATTTGGTTATCTATAAAGATGTTTTTGGAGGTGTATTTTCTGGATTTCGAAACCGGAGATATCAAGTCGGATTTGGGTCTCAACTTTATAGATTTGGAATCCATAAAATAAATTCCTAATCCTAATCCTAAGCCTTTTTTTAACCAAACAGCCCCTTAAGGCATGTTATGCGTCGCTGCGCACTTTAGCGGTTAGCATTCAGCAGAACATTCGCTTCTTAATTAACTTCTGCACGCCGGCTGTCGAAATTACGATATTGCCCCTTGAGAAAGGTGATCGTATTTGTTGGCGAGTCTTTATAACTTGTGTGTTTTTTTTTTTTACTGCCCTAAAAAAATTGGTTGTTCTTTTCTTTCTTCTCTTCCTCTGTATTGTTATTGAGTACAAGAAAGCAGACCGTAATTTTAAAATATATATAAGTAGTTCCGTTACTGAATATGTATAGTTGTTATGCGTCATAACTTATAAGTTGTTGATGAGTCCTTGTAATTAACTACCCTGCACGTTTTATTGATCAGGGCACTTACGCATTTTGAATTCATTTCGTGTATAAATTTGGCGACATTTGGTTTGGTTGGTAGAGAATAAATATAAATCTCTGGAGTCAAACTAAGAATTCAAACTTTAAGTACACTGATAGAGACTTCGAAACCGATCACCTAATATCCGATCCAAATTTAATATTGTTTGGATCCCTAAGCACATAGGACAGATTTGGATCTTAGGATTAGGTCCATTAGCTTATTACTTCTAAATAAACAATATAATTAGCTACCTCAACTACACGCATGCCACTTATTCATACTATCACGGTGGTTGTTGGAGATCGCTTCTTGTTTCACCCGCTAATTGATGAATAATCACACCCCACAAAAAAAAAGAAAAAAAAAAGAGTAAATTGGTCGAAAACTACTAAATCAAGCTAATGGATATACCTGTAAAAGTTTTAGGTATCCAAGTTCCGATATAGAGAACATTGGGTTAGTATTAATCTGTGTACGATAAAAAAAAAAAGGAGTAAAAGAACTCGGTGATAGAGGCTGAAAAATGTAGTCAAAAGGTGTTAAATTATCTCCGTTGTAAAAGAAGAAAAAAATTAATATAATTTCTGTTAGATTTTGTTTATTGAGGGGGCACTAAAATGAATGTCAATGTAGGTGCACAGAGTTTGGATTCTCAATTAACGAAAGACCTTACAATGATCACATGAATCATTGCCGGTCAATCTTCAAAGTCTGATGATGCTGTCTAGTTTTGACTCTTTATGTCGACATAGCGATTAAAAATAAATCACAATAATAAGTTGCAGAGTAATACTTTGACCCGAGAATTCCCTTTTGTTTTAAAAAAAAAAAAGCCTTTTACCCAAGAATTTTGGCTTAAATGATATCAGAACCGGTCACAAGTCATTATCGCTAATTTAATGATGCTATATTAATTTGTAACATACAAGATACACTATTTGTCCTACAACATACAATCAAACACGATTTTAGTCTTCTGATAAAATAAAATAAAAAGCAAAAAAAGAAGAAGAAGAAAGAAACGATTTTAGTCTACCTTGTATCAATAAAAATATATCAATTCTGCAATAGGTTTGGATCACCTAATTCCTATAGGCTATAGGCATCAACTTTGTTTGTGGCCATCAGCTTCGTATGGTATCACTATAATGTAGCCATATTAGATACTTTGGATTTCTTGATTGATGTGATCTTAACTATCTACATCATCATTACATAATCTTCAATATTTATTGGAAACCATCAAATTACTGACTTAAAGAATATTCGGAGCCTTTATTGGAAATTTATGAAGCCAAAGTTCATTGGATATTCGAGGAATAAACCAATAAAAAAAACCGTTGGGCTATAATATTCTTACTTAGTAAGCTTTATGTCGTCCCAAATAGGATATGAATTAGTGAATGGAACAAACATGCTGTGTTAGAGTATAAAATTATAATCTTCAATCAACTCTTGTAATAGCTTTGGAGTTTTTGTTTGTATACTTTTGACTAATAATAATAGAAATATGATTGATCTTAACTATTCCTATCATTCCAGTCTACAGAAAAATTTCATTGCTAGGGATAGGGAGGTTACAAGATAGATATGGAACATGTATCGAGGTATCTATATCTGAATTGAAAAATGGTATTTGCTTAACTAATTTGTTATAATATCCAATTTATACACAGAAATAGTATATGAATTAAGACAAATACTATCTAAACAGTATTTTAATCTGTCAGAATATCAATATAGTATAGAAGAACTTTAAAAGATAACAAGTTCTAGATGTGCTCATCAAAACTAATAATTACCACAAAAATCATAAAATTTAGGGAGTGATTTACATCAAGTAAGGCTTCCTGGCCCAAAACTGGAAGGCAGGGCAGGGTATAGTGGCCCAACTAGAGGGCGGCCTATAGGCTGTAGGCAATGCATAAGTACTTTAGAACTCGGCTTGTTAAGCGTTTAACTATGTAGTATTACTGTTGCTATCAAAATAAAGTAAAATAAAATGTTACTGTTGAGCTCTTCAATAAAAGCATGTTTAATTTTCTTGCACAAAATAATTTTAGCTCATCAACATACAGAAAACAGAGAACTGTTATTGCTCTTATTTAATGAAGTGTAGTGATAAGTTTTACGCAATAAAAATAAATAAATAAATAAATAAGAAATGTTTTTTTTACATCGCCGGACACCATTGGTACCTGTCACGCTGTCAGAGAGTCCCATTGAGAAAACCTCAAAGACCGGGGTGTGGTTGGGTGGGGGAAAAGTTCAGAGGGGTTGAGTGCAAAGCCCTTCAAAGTGCAGAGGGGTTTTGTGAAATTAGCCAAACAAATGAGATGGGATTACAAAATATCTACCTTGGATCCTATTATCGTGTGTCAATTATTAGAGCAGTACATTACATTTAAAAAAAAAGGGGGGGGGGGGGGGGGGGGGGGTTTCCCCAAAATTTCACTTTGAGCA
>JBAKGM010000139.1:6902022-6916650 GCA_037177215.1 Asparagus racemosus
AAATCTAGAGTGAACCAAACACATGAAAACTCAATTATAGGAAAACTTTTATTTACGAAATTGTCATTTTCCAAAAATTTTTCTCAAAAGTGGTGAACCAAACACCCCCTAATCGCACAAAGTTAAGGGGTGTTTTCTAACATTTAGCCAATAGATTACAATCCAAGTCCATAGTTCCCAAACACACTCTAGCTTATTCTTAACCCCAAACTTAACCCATTTTAATAAAATAGTACCTTATTATATTTTCAAAAAAATATTTTAAAACCCAAGGACATAAGATCTCATAAATCCACAAGCCCCATGAGCAAGTATCCAACCCCCATCTCAGCACAGCCATAACTTTCAAAACAGAATCTCATCACCACACCAAAACCACAATCCCTCCTCCAATCCCCTCTCTCCTCCCATCCCCACCTTATCCCCTCCTTCCCTCCACCTTATCTCCCCTCCCTCTCAAAACTCATCTCCCTCCCTCCTTCAACCTCAAACCCAACACCCCCCCAAAAAAAAGAAAAAAGAAAAATTCAAAAAACCCCCCACCAAAAAAGCACCAAAAATGGCCACCCTCTCCTCCCTCCCCTCAAACCCTCTCAAGCCCAAACTCACCCTCCAACAACCCGCCAAGCCCAAGCTCTCCATCATCTCCTGCTCCAGCGAAGACGCCCAGCAGAGCCCATCATCAGCCATCAAGAACTTCTCCGCCGCCGTCGCTCTCTCCTCAATCCTCCTCTCCTCAACAACCCTCGCCCCTCCCCCCGCAGCCGCCGACATCGCCGGCCTAACCCCGTGCAAAGAGTCGAAACAGTTCGCCAAGCGCGAGAAACAGTCCCTCAAAAAGCTCGAGTCCTCCCTCAAGCTCTACGCCCCCGACTCCGCCCCTGCCCTCGCGATCAAGGCCACAATGGAGAAGACCAAGCGCCGGTTCGAGAACTACGGCAAGTTCGGGCTCCTCTGCGGGTCCGACGGGCTGCCGCACTTGATCGTGAGCGGCGACCAGAGGCACTGGGGCGAGTTCATTACGCCGGGCCTGCTGTTCTTGTACATTGCTGGGTGGATCGGGTGGGTCGGGAGGAGTTACTTGATCGCGATTCGAGGCGAGAAGAAGCCCACGCAGAAGGAGATCATCATCGACGTGCCGCTGGCGAGCAGTTTGCTGTTCAGGGGCTTCATTTGGCCGGTGGCTGCTTACAGAGAGCTGGTTAATGGCGAGCTTGTGGTGCCCACTAAGGACGTCAGCACCTGGGGCTGAGGACAAGGTAAGAGATCCTCTCTATCCCTCCCTCCCTCCCTCTCCCTCTCTCAGATTTTATCTTGATTTATGCACAAATAAATTAAGTCTATAGCGATTTGTATATGTACAGTGCAATTAAAAACACTGGTTCCGTTTCGTTTTATAATAACTACAACGATATTACAATTGAGTTTAGTTGTAACTTCGCTTTAGAACATGTGCCTAACAATAATCACATCCACATTTTTTTTTTATCATGATGTTCTTGTTTTAAACTTTAATTATTTTTTAAGGTAAAATTTGATTAAAGAGTTCATCGCCTAACTCGAGTGAGTTCATGAAGTTGAAGCACTCACGCGCTGAAGCAAGGCGTGGGAACGTATGGAAGATGGCAAAATATAAATATTTTCTGAACTTTATGGAGAAATGACAGTTTACAATTGTTTTAAAGACAGTTTACAGTCATTGGATTGGTGTTTTTGAGATACTGGGAAATAAATACAAATGTAGTAGAGTATAAAACTACGATCGTCAACCTTCAATATAATTTCAAAGTTATGAACAATCACTTTTTATTTATGTCTTTCTTTTACTGAATTTGATGTCTTATCTATGAAATTGGTGCATTGTAATTAACATTGCCCTCACTTTGCTTTATGTTATCAGTAGTCTTTTTACCCCTTCAGACTGATTATGGTGGTGATTTCTCTCGGTTTAATGCTGCAGCCAGTGAAGGAGCAGCTAGATTTTACTGGATGTGTTATAGGAGAATGGCTATGTTGAAGATCTCTTCTGTATTTAAAGATAGACTCTGAATTTGTATCTGTACCTTGTATCTGTTATTCTATATGCTTGATTGAGCCAACTGATTACAGTTTTCCTTTATTATTTTTTCTGTGCATATTTTATTGTGTTTGCTTTGAATAAAAAAACTTGTTTATGTATGTCCTGCACCTGTAATTAAGAAGCAGGTTAATGAGGAGGATAAATATAATATATATAACATATTCTAAGTTGAAACAATAACAACATAATGCTATATGTAATGGCTATAGTTATTTGTTTCGTTGTAACTGAATTTTCCAACGACAGCTACAAAATGGATTACATTTTTAAAAACGGTTGATTGATGTGCAAATAGTTTCTGCTAAAAAAAGGGCAATTTTGCAAAAGCGCAATTGTAATTGCATGTCTTTTTTCCCCAGAAATATATTATTACAAGGATCCGATGATCGCATGAAATAGAAATTTCATATACTTTATACTTCTGTACGAAGCTATAAAAACATGGAATAATAAACAAAATTTATATACTTTGACTCATTGCCTGTGTCTATTTGATAAGTCGAAAAATACCCATTTAAAATTCAATATTTTTCAATATATTCCAACTAAAATTCCCATTTATTACGCCTTTTGTTTTGCAAAAATATCTGTTTGGTTGCCAAAAAATATAGGAAAACAATATACAAGATCTATTTTGTATAACGGTTTCTTCACACATTGAAATCAAGGATATGATGTGTCACGTTATTATTAGTTGATATGATCCAAAGTTTAGAAAACTTAAGATTTGATTGAGTAAATAGATGGAAACCATCAATCATTTTCATTTTCTCTGGTTTCCAAGAAACCAACCCCACAGGCCATCCCTTGCCCAGCCCTAGCAAATAAAAACAGAGTCCATTTTCTTGGTGAAAAAATAAATAATAAATCCAATCAAGAAAATAAAAATTCCCTTTTTCCTCATTTTCACCCGATTCAAAGTCGACGATCGAAGCAGTGCGAGAGGATCACGGCGATCGGAGAGTGGGCCCATCGTCGATCAGATCCTCTCGAGTCTCGACCGAATCCGGCACCAATTCCTATAAATTTACCACAACGAGAAAAGGAGAAGTGATAATGGAAGAGGCGAGGGCGATCAAGCTAGGGTTTTGAGAGAGCTGTCGAGAGACAATTTTGAGGGTAAAATTCCAACGACTGAGCTCGAGTATTTGATTTGCTATGATTTGTTATGTAATTTGTCTGCTATCCTGATAATATGGGTGATTAAATGTTGAACATATTGATATAAGTAACAAGAATCGACAAAAATCGTAAAAACTGTCGGTTTGTTGTTTAGGATAGTAGTTGCTAGGTGTTATTGCTAGAAATTTGGACTCTGAGAATGAAGGATTGATACGAGTCGCGGCTGGCGATTGAAATTTGGTCAATCTTTTTGTTAGTCGTACCAGATTGTTGCGTGCACATTTTGATGCAAAACCTAGATAATGTAGGTGATTGAATGTTGAACATAATTTGAAGGTAGAAGTTCGATTATGAATGATTCATTTGAAATATAGTTTGTATTTACCTGTTTAATAACAGATCAAGTAGGTAAGATCAAGATGAAGATTAAGCTTGATGACCGGTATCCAAGAGAGAAGGGTTACAGAAAGTGTTATGCATAATGGCTCCCTTATGACAATTCCACCGGCCACTAGTTGTGAAAATTTGATGTTGATTTTTGTTTGCAGCTTTAGACTTTGATTCACTAACCATTCTTTCGGTAGAAAAGAAACCATATGAATGAATTTGGTCCATTAGTTGCAAGGAAGTCAAATTGGTTGTATGGAGCAAGCCCTGATGACGGTTTTGGTTTTGTTTTATTTTTCATTATCGGAAGGAGTAGATAATCGGAATTAGATTCATGGAGTATATATGTGTATTCACAAGCTGCTTTCTATATATTGTTTATTTAAACTTTTCTCCTGTTACACTTCAGTTCAACCTTGGATAATGCAAACCTATCTCATCCTGCAATAGTTATCAGTTAGCATGTAGTCATTATTAGCTGATTTGGAAATGTTGGCCGGTCAATGTTAAACTGGAGTGGATCGGTTTGCTTAACTCCAATATGATACGACTGTTATTATTTGTATCTCTCAATACTTTAAATCTTATCTCAAAGTAATCAAATGAAAGAAGATGTCTGTTTAGTTGTGACTACAGGTGTACAAGTATTGAGAACAACGCAATACAAGTGGTAGTACTTCAGTTTGCAATGTTTCAAAATATTACAAGTATAAATGCTTCATGAAAATATGAGTAAATAATATTTCATTTTGTATATTTTGATAGATAGTTATTCAATCATGACCCAGCTATGAAACCCATCTTACTCTTAAACTCATAACTTAAAACAAAACTAATTTGCTGGCAACCTTTCTTCAAAATAATGACCAGAAATATATCGTTGTTGCTCATGCTTTATTAATTGGTAGCAGAACACATAGAGACCCACCATCATTATGACTATTATCTGAGATCAGAGTACACAGAGGATGTAACGACAGGAGATGCAGGAGCCATATTGGAATACTTGCAGAATTTAAGGGTGACAAATCCATCTTTTATGCCATATATAGGTGGATTAATATGATCAATTAACAACCTTTTTTTTTCTGGGTGGTTGTAATATCTATACTCGACCGCTACTATTTAGTGATATAGTATGTTAGACACAAGCTGTAAAGTAAAAGATTATGGAAGACCTTGTGTTCTGTTTATAGGTGTGAGTCATCATAAACTGGAAGTTCTTTTTTGTGCTGCATTGCTATGCAAATAAAGCATATGATTTTCTAAGTGGTTATTTAACAATTTCAAGTCTACCGTGAGGAGAAAGCTTCCTAGGCAGTATTAATGGACCAAAATACAGCATTTGCTGATGCAGGGCAGTCACAAGTTGTGCCTATGCGTCTAGCGCATATACCATAATGCCACAAAGCATGTCATATGTAATGAACAGGAATGGGGCCATCAGTCTGCCTTATTTTTTCTTATGCTACATGATAAATTTGTTTATTTCCCACCTTTACCCTCAGGATAATCTAAAGCCTTCCTAGCACCTGACATGCAAACCTACAATTAGTTAGTGAGCAAGGTAATGTCATGATTTGAGTGTAGTATCCTCTTTGATGCACTGTTCTCCAGTATCAGTCCATACGAACCTTGAGTTGCTGACTTCCCTCACGTTGTTAGTCATACTATTGTCATAATAACTTATGGTTTGTATTTGATGGTTTTTGGCTGTCTAGGTTCCTTAGTACTTGGGAGGCAATGCATTTACATAAGTTTCCTCCATTTGCAGGAAGTTTCTTCCTATTTTTGTATATGAAAGCGCGGCAAAATGTTTTTTCAGTTTTACCACTCCAGAAGCACAAACAAAGAAGGTTGGCTGAAGATGACAAGAAAAAAATCTCAGACAGGTTTGATGGGTGTCATTAGCTGTTGTAAGACTCTTGCCTCATCTACTTTTTTTTTTGGGGTCAATTTCACATCGGTTTTTAATTTATGTATATTCAAAGCTGCTTTTCTCCTAAGATGCTAGGATGACATTGCGTAGAAGTTAAACCTCCTGTTATCAAATGGTGATCGGTTCAATAAGTTGCCTTTTGCTGATTTAACATTGCAATAAGTAGTTGGAGAAATTTACACTGTACCAGGAAACTAATCTGAGAACATAATATCATAATCATTAATCATAGTTGGGTGATTGTTCGATTAAACTTGGATGTTTCAACTTGTTTAGGTAATTCTGCCTTCAGTTACGTTTGCAAAGGGGAGGAAATGGCAGAGGTCGCACAACATATTTCTGTTTGTGGTTGTGTTTGATTTGTATAGATAACTAGGGAAAAAAGAACCAATTCTTTCACTACCACAGAGATCAAATCTGTGAACGTAACGTTCACTGAGATAATTTATGCAAAAAAGCCAAGTTGGAAGTTAAGAGGGAATATGAACTTGCAACAGAATAACCTGTGGAAGAAACAGTAGACATATACCTACGTCTATATATTATAGGGTTCAATTTGAAAACAATAGATATATACAATCTGAGACTGAAACTAAACAACAAGCATACACATACCATAACCTAACTTAGTTAGACATCAGAAATCAACACTCTCAGCACCAACACAACCATTGATTAACAGGACCACATCAGCTGGCTTATATTAGCTTGGTCCACAACCATGTCCAGTCCAAACATAGCCTTTCCATCATGCATCTCCATAAAATTCGGAGAAGATGGTGTCGTTGTCGCAGCTGTCGACGATGAAGACCCAGATCCGGTGGTGGTGGCGGCGCTCTCAACCGGGCAGTGCCCGAGCTGGGCGAGGTGTGCAGCGTGACGCATTCGGACGTGGACCATTTCGGCCTGCGCGATGGCAAGCTGAGTTTGGAGGAGTTCAATCTGTTGTTGGAGGGATGAGATTGCACCTACGCAGCCATAGACTGGGTCGCGGACGCGAGCGTTCGCCTCGTACACCATGCTGCTCACGGCATCGCTCCGGTGTTGCACTGGCAGTTCCTGTAGAATCACCAGTGAATATATGCAGTCTATTGTTTTAGGATATAAGACAGATATCACTATTTCAATTATAATTGTTTATTATTTGGTGGACGGAGTAATATATATATATATATATATATATATATATGTGTGTGTGTGTGTGTGTGTGTGTGTGTGAGAGAGAATAAAGATGTGTGCAAGTCAATGAGGATGGAATTGCAATGACAGATTATGGTCAAACAGGAAATGTTAGTATAAAACAGGGAACATATTCATGATTCTGATTCATTGCATTAGTGTCTGTTTTTGGCCTCGGGATTAACATACTGATACAAGGTGAAGACTGTTTATGCAATATTCTTGCATTGAGTTGAGATTAATGATAATTTCTTCTTAAAACAAAATAGATATTAAAAACCGATGTCACTAATCCAAGAACTATTTCCTCTATTAGTCAACCAGTGGGCTGTGGACACGGTCCGCAACTTCAAGAATTTTGAAAGTTTTCCCTAGGTGATGACATTTTCGAAAGAATCATTGGGCAAAAAAAAAAAAAAAACATTGGGTCCTGTTGTAACATAACGATGGCGATTTGATTGGAAGTGATAGAAGTAGACGGGCCTCGTTACCAGTAGAAGATTTGGTAATTGATTAGAAATGATGGATTAGATTAACATAGATTCCTCTCAATTTTCTTTACCTAAAGCAAGAAATCAAAGGCAGCTGTCACCTATACAATAATTAATAATAATAATCCCATAGAATTAGTTGGTTTAAGCTCTTGTTTCCTCAAAGAGCAACATATGCTCTGCATGTTTCTGCTCCTTTAAACAAACAAAGGGTCAGAGAGACGGTGTCAGAATACCAAATTTCTGTGGTTCTTTTTTAAAGGATAAAGTGTTTTCTTGATCCCCTCAAATTCAGATCCCCAAATTCAGATGAATTAGGTTTAGCCCCCTGCTTTCGAAAACATTCTATTACTTTTGTTCAGTAATTTTCTGTTCTTATCCCTGTAACTTTCTGTTCTTTGTGTGCTTATCCAGTAACCTTCTTTCTTTCTTCATCATCATCATCTTCTTCTTCTTTTTGTGTTCTAGGAGCTCAATTTTGTCTTTTGTTCTGCAGATAAATGCCAATTTCTCTTAAGAGTATGAGAATTTCGTGAAACAATGATATGTTTTGTTGAACTTTTAGGACTATTGGTCTAGTGAAAAGTCTCAGGCTCCTGTGCTCTTTGACAAGGATATGACTAAATTATTTATTTCCAAGGACACCTGTTACGTACACAAAAAAAGAAGAAGGTTTAGAACTCCCAAGCTTGACTATGATGCATACTTGTTCGACTAATGGGCATAGTGCTGTACATCGGGAAGAGGAGGAGGTAGAAAAAGGAGAAATGCTGTTCAAGGCCATTATTAGGGGAAAGTGGGAAAAGAAAAAGTAAAAGAAGGAAAATTAGTATACAGTTTCCACCGCTTCTTTCTCTCTTTTCACTATTAGGAACCAGTATCTAGAGAACAAGTAGGACTTCAGATGCAAAATGACACAAAAATGGCGTCAATTCTTTTCTTTCCCCCAAATCCTTTCATTTTGAATTTGGAGTTGTAGCGCCATTTTAAAAGTAAAAACTAAAGGTGCGTTTGGCAAGCTCTAAAAACTGGACCAAGAGTGAACCTTGACCCAGTTTAGTTTTGGACCACCATCCCCTTGGTCTAACTCTAAACCGGCTTAGAATATAATTGGATCGGGATTGATCCTGACTAGGTGATTGACAAACACACCCTAAACTTGCTGCACTGAAAAGAATGATGTATTACTAATGTGATTACATGATTGACTTCTAAATTCTACCATGTTTCATTTTTCATTCAAGACCAAGCATTTCGTTAATTTGGGTTGGGTCGCTTGAATCAAACATGCATCAGAGATAATTATGATGGGTGAGTAGAAAGCAGCCTAATGAGTACTCAAAAAGAGTTGGAAAATGGTTCCTCCAAGTGAATAATGTTCTTTGAAGGAAAGAAAGAACCCAATCCAAGGGCTGACAGAAAAAACAGGAAATTCATAGCATTTCTCAGAAATACATTTTAACAAGCAAGACCCATCACATTTTCCAATCAAATTTGATGCGGTTGTCCAAGACAAACATCAGAAATTGGAGTCTAAAACATTGCTCAAGAGGGAAAATACAAGTTGCAACTAAGTAACCAGTGGAGTTGGTGAAATTACCTGCAAGAGCTTGTTGACATTGCTAGCTCCAAAGACCTTATGCACATTAGCAAACTTCTGAGGCTCATCAGCGGGGAAATAAGGAGCAAACAAGCACTCTTGCGTGCATCTCCTCCTCAACAATTTACAAGCCGCGCAAGGCGAAACTGCCCCCTGCTTCCTACTCCCTTCCTTCATCACTTCACAGGACTACACTTAAAAACGGATGGGTAAGTGGGTGGGTGAGTGTTGGGGGAGGAGGAGGAGGAGTGAGAGGGGGTGGGTATTTGAAGCGTGTGGATATTCTCATTGGGTAGTGGGGTCCATAGTGTAGATTTTGGCTAGACAAGAACATCTTTGGCGACAAGATGGGAGGAGTGGGGTAACCGGCCACATCCTTTTAACTATTTGTGTGATGCTGGGTTACTGTTTCTGTGTACAGAACGTAGAGTATGTATGAGATATTGAAAAGGGATGGGATATCTGCTCATGTTCCCTCTGTCACCCACTCTCTTGATCTCTGTTGATGGTGTTCTAGTGATTATTGACTGTACTATTTGCGTGCGTTGTGTGTGCGGGAGAGGGAGAGCGCTCTGATCCTGGGATTAGGGTCAGACTGGAGCAGATCAGAGATTGGGCCCGGTTCAGTGGTAGTTTGGACTGCTGGCAGGGGGTTGTTTAAGGTGGGGGATGTGTTTCTTGATCTTTCAACTTTAAAAAAAAAAAAAACCTTGCTCTGTCGCACTTTGAATTTCATGGCGATTTCTTGGTTTTCAAGCTAGAGAGGTACAAATACTGGGACCATTGAAGACTTGTGATTGTGGTATCTTATTGTTCAGATATTCTTGAGAGCAATGATAATTTCCATGTTATCAAGCTAGTTTGTTTTCTCATACCTAGCCCCAGTTATGAATCATGCAAGGGAGAAAAAAAAATTTTCTTTTGTCTTCTTTCACTCTACTAATTAATCAAAAGGTTGAAAATAGGTTATACATTGAAAGCAGTGTGTATTATGTCTGAAAAAGTATATATAACTTAAAATATGAAGGTTTAGGCAGCATATGGATTGTTTCTTCCTCACTTGCAAAGAACCATCATAACACTAATGATGTTGTCATTCTTGTTGTTGGTCAAACGTTGACAACATAATAAATGACAAAATTATCAGATTAATATATTTTGTTGCCCTATGTGAGATATTAGTATATTTTCTTACTTCGACGATAATATGGTATATTTTTGTGGACCACGATGACAAATATCCATTTTCTTTGGCTAAAGTCAAAATTTTGCCCAAATAGGGTCACCTGAGGTGCCATGTGCATCCAATAGGGTTGCCAACATAGATGGTAGTTAGGGTTAATTAAATTAGCTGAAAAGGAGTTTTCTCAAATTAGGGCTTAAAAAGGTTAGGATTAAAGTTAGGGGTGTTCTTCCTCCTAGAGTCAAATTGGTTATAATAAATAAAATTGGAGATGAATGCATCTTCAATTTCAGTTGCCCTAACCAAATTAACCTTAGGAAAAAAGAAGAACGCCCCCAATTTCAGCCCTAACTTTTTTAGCCCTTGTTTGAGCAAAAACTCCCATTTTAGCTTATTTTAATGATTCTAACTACCATCTATATTGGTAGCCACGTCAGATGCACATGATTCTATTTGGCCAAAATTTTGGCTCCCGACAAAAAATTGAGATATTTCTCACCATAGTCCACAAAATATAACATATAGTCGTCGTAATAAGAAAATATACCAATCTATCACATAGAATCAACAAGAGTAAAGCTCATATAAGCTTAAGTTGATAGGAGTCATTTGTCTACCAATTTTTTTATCCATTGATTTTGTATTGAGACATATACTAGCATGTGATACAAATCAAGATACAAATATCAAAAGTAGGTATAAATCTCAAAGCATAACGAAGAGATTAAAAAATTAGGGGACAAATGCTCATATCCACTTTTAAGTTTATTGAAGCTTTACTCAGAGCAACAAAATATCTCAATGTGGTGGTTTTGCCCATAATAAATAGAGAGAAAGAAAAAACCAAAAAAATATTATAAAACAGAAAAGGAAAAACGACCGGATGTAGTTTTGGTCATTTTCGGGGGCCCACGTCGTCATGTCGGGCTTTGTAAAGCTAACGTGAGAAACGGTCAACCGCTCTCATTGTGGGGCTGGAGCCTATATCGCTGTGGTTGTGGGCTAAGTGCTTACTTAACTTGACCCTACTTCCCTACCCTCAAACAGTTCTGCCCTTTTATGGCAAAATATTCAGTGTACAAATATCACACAGGGACGCGGAGATACGAGGCCACTGATATATCAAGGCAGAGCACCATTTTGTTTCTCACGAAGTATTAAACTCACACGTTGCTACGGGTGTTATGTATCAAGCTATATTTATCGCTAAATTGATAATATAGTTTTTATATATAACTATTTATAAAAAACTTAGTGATGAATTTTTTACTATTATTTACAGAGTGAATTTTCTAACTAGTTAACAAAATAATACACAAATTAATAAGTTTTATTATGTTATATAATATAACCAGAAAAAATTTATATTTGTGAAATATTTCGTAAAGATTAAATTTATCATTTGCGGAAAAAAAGAGATGAAGTGAAGATGTTACTTCAGTTTGAACAGTGAATGAAATGCCAAGAACTCTACTGCAGTGTAAAAGCATATTTAAGATTAAAAACTTACTCTGTACACGAATAGTATTTATGTACATGAACAGTATTTATGTGAAAAATCATTACAACGTGAGCATCATATGGCTAAGGCTGAATATTTTATTATAGAATAAACAATAATTTTAATATTGAATTATACTGTAACAATAATAGTTTTTACTATAGTATAAATAGTATTTTTGAGGTTTTGCTTTTAAGGCATATAGATAAGTAGTAGGTACAGGAGTTAGAATTTTCATTCAAACTAAAATTCAAGCATTAATTTTAAATTGAAATATTTTGTTCAATATAAAAAGAGTGCTCCATTTGTAATATAGGGCTAATTGCGGATAGACCTCTTATACTATAGCCCAATCACTGAGTTTCATCGGTGTAGAAAGTTGTCCAAAGTGCTTAATAGACTCTCTCAATGAATTCTTTTTCACTCGCCAAAAAGTCAAGATTAGCAATGGGGATATAATTGGAGGGTCCATGTCCAAGTAACCCTTGATATAAGAGAAAACTTATAAACAAAAAAAAAATTTTTTTTGGAGAAAAATATAAACAAGCTTTATATCCGATTTAAACAGCACTTTAGGTGCATTACAATTGAATCTATGATTTAATCAACGTCGTGAATGCCATTTAAGATTAGCTAAAGTTCAAAATGAGATCGAGTGCAGGGCGGCACAAATCAAATTAAAAGATCATGTCGAGACACATGTGGATCCTTTTTGCTTAATAAGTGTATGAACCTAATCTTACCGCGTAAATTTCTCAAATCCAGGTTTGGTCCAAGCTGGGCTACATGTAGCCATGAGACAATGAGTTTCTTAAAAATTTTTTGGACAGACTTATGGGTTAAGTTATAAGACAAATGAGCTGATTTCACCTAAAATATTCAATTTAATGAAACTAACTGTAAATGAGATATTTGTCTGCAATTTTGTTGATTTCGGAACAATACTGCAACTGGTAGAGAAGATGCACGATGCTTTCTAATAAACTTGATATTGTCCTGTATGGGTTTCAAAAAGTGCACTTTATGAAGGCTTCTCATTGTTCTCATTCGGATAAAACTTTATTAATTATGACCGACAAATATAAGCACTAAAATTTATGTATAATATATCAACTAATCTCTTCCATGTGGCCTTGCCTCGATAGTAATGAAAGCAAAACATACGTATCTTCTTCACAAAACGTGTCAAGACTTTATAGGGGAAAACGAGAGATTAGGAAAGGAATGGGATTAGTTAATCTTTGTTTGTTTGCTTATCTTGATTAGGTTCATTAACTGAGAGAACAATAGTAGTTTACTTTCTTATCTAGCTTCTCGGAATGCACAATGGTTAGGTTAGGTAATGTATATATCTTTTGTTTGTATTATTTGGGGGCTAAGAACTTAGATGGCACGTGAAGAGTTATATTTTAGGGTTATTTAGATATTAGTACCTCCGAGCTGTTAGAAAGTTTCAACATACCTCCTATGGTGTCAGTTTTGATCCCATGCTGCATTATAAAATAAAATAAAATAAAAATAATAGTTCCTCAAATCTATGAAATTGCTCATCAGTTCCTCAAATCCTATTGTTAATGCAATTTAGTCCCTCAATGACCAAAATCCCCTCACCTTATATCTTTTTAAGGGTTATTGCAATTTGCGGCTCTAAAGTTTTCACATTTTTAAACATTGATACCCCAAAGATTTTTTTGACATTTTGATACCCCAATTTTTTATATATATATTTTGATACCAAAACGTTTACACAATTTTTAGCTTTCATACAAAAAAGATTCCACATTTTCTACCTTTGATACCTCAAAAAGTTTACACATTTTTTTAACTTTGAAACCCTAAAGTTTGGGAGATCAAAGTGTCAAAAATAAAACTTTGAGGTATCAAAGTGAAAAATGTATAAACTTTGTCGGTAATAGAAGTATCGGGAAAACAAACAACCTTAAATCAAAGTAAATAAAAGATGGAAACTTTAGAGTATCAAAGTGTCAAGAAAACATCGGGGCATTAAATTTAAAAAAGCATAAACTTAGGCTACTAAAGTTCAAATAACCCTTTTTTCGAAGAACATGGGTTCTAAGAGATAAATCATAAGGAGTACTTTGGTCATTAAGGGTCCAAATTGCAAGACCCCTTAGAATTTGAGGGACCGATGAACAATTGTTGAGATATGAGGGACTAATATGGATATATTGAAGATTTGAGGGAATAAGATCTAAATAACCCTATATTGTATAGGGATTGGTGTGCTACTACGATATAAGACTTGATGCTATTTGTCAACATTTGGATTTGTATCTTCCGCTGGATCTCGCCAATTATATATGATATTATTGTTAAGCAAGTAGAATCAGAATTAGTTTGTTTACTAGATTAGATGAAGGGCACCTTTGAGCATCTTTCTCTTAAAAAATATACTCTTCACCCCTAAATAATTGATTTTTTTGGTTTTAAGGACAAATTTACAAATTAATATTATGACCTTTTTTGCCTGCAGAATTGATTTATTGTTAAAGATATTTCCATTCCAAAAAAGAACGTGCTAAATAATGAGTTGCACGAACCAACTTCATGAAAAGTAAACTATGTTGACATTTGTGTATAATTCTTTCTGAGAGTCAATTAGATATCGTGCTTATAACCGCCTTTATATAGGAGATTGAGTCGAACGCATTTATATAGGAGATTGAGCCAAAATATTGGCCGCAAATTAATCGATGATGATCTTCTTCATAATAATTTAATGCCATTTTCCTCAAAAAAATTTTTATACATTACTATTACATTAGGTACTCCGATCAAATTGCACAAAACTCTTATGCGCTAAATATTGTTGCAAATATAAAATTAACCTTGTTGTTGTACTGAAAAGTCTGTATACAAATCACTGGTGCTATATTAGATTTGGTGGCGCGTCCTCATGTTCTACTTAAATAAGTTTTGTACTATCTAGTTTGAAAGATTTGATCCAAAATAAAAACAAAAGGGAAAAATGTGTACGGGCCCCAAAAGTTGAAACTTCATGTGCTGCAGCCCATCCACTTTTTTCCCATGTGGTTCAGCCCCTAAAATCATCCCAAAATGCACTGCAGCCCTTTTTTTGTCATGATTACATGCCAACTAAGCATGGAAAGAGAGAGAAATAAAAA
>JBAKGM010000139.1:6916750-6927217 GCA_037177215.1 Asparagus racemosus
TTAATGTGTTAGTTCTGTCTCTTTCCATGCTTAGTTGGCATGTAATGAAAGAGATAAGGGTATTTTGGGACTTTTTTATTTCTCTCTCTTTCCATGCTTAGTTGGCATGTAACCATGACAAAAAAAGGGCTGCAGTGTATTTTGGGATGCTTTTAGGGGCTGAATCACATGAGAAAAAAGAGTTTTAACTTTTGGGGCCCGTACACATTTTTCCCAAAACAAAAATAAAAATAAAAAACCCATCTAGTTTGATAGTTTTGACAAAGAAATAAAATGAAATGCACGATAGTATAGGAATGTGTCCTTCTAAATGCAACAATAGAACAGAGGAGCTTTTTGGTACAATAGCACACAATATTTTGTACCACGTACCAATGAAATAATTAACCCTACTCTAAATTGTTGGTTTTAAACTCATAATACTCACATCAGATTGATCGAGTTTTCATTTATGGTACAAAAAAAGTGATAACGAAAAAAAATATAATTTCAAATTTTAACTTGCTAAAGCATCCAGTGAAGTTTTATGTAAAAAATAAAAATAAAATCAAGAAAATATATATAATTAACTAACAAGATCTTTTACACCTCACAAATTTTTTTACATACAGAACGTTTTTATACCTCTACACAATAAAGGACAAGTTAGGCGGCGTTTGATCATTTGGCGAGCACTCCTTTTCTTCTTCTACTTTTTGCTATTTTCAATCCTCTTAAATCTTTTCACCCACCCCTAAAGTTAGGAAAAAAAAAAAAAAAACACTATAAAAAAAACTTAATGGTGGAGACAAAAGGCACTATTGCACAAGCAATAATGAGTATCTTCTCTTGATTTAATTTCCCCGTTCCGATTACTCTAAATCATCCAAGATATGGATTTCAACCATATTACAATTTATATATTGGATGTATACCCCATCTCCAAATCGTTAGGACCCAAGTGCAATCCCTTTTATACATTTTATAATTAGTCTCTTAATATTTAATGGTTTAATGTTCCAATGGCCTTTCAACACTTTTGGGGATGCTAAACAAAAGGCCAAAAAAGTATATTCAACATGAGAATGCAATTTCTATCAGAATACCACTCTTGTGGGTGTTCCGAGCCCTTGCGAGGGCAGTCTAATCCCTGAATTGCCTTTCTTATTTTTCTCTAAAAGGCATGCAGAATGTTCTGATAGGAATTATACTTAATGAACCTTCATTTAGAAGAAGAGGCTGTCTGAAATTAATTAGCAAATATTTGTAATAACTTCATTAATTCATTTTTGCAGTTGAAAAATGTCGGCAATTTTTTTAGAATGCGATGTCTCACCTTGTGATTGTTTTCTCTTTAAATACTTTGTAGAATCAGAAATAAAAAGTCAGTCATTTACTTGGATGAGTTTCATGCATATACTTGAACTCTGACTACAATTCAGGCATTGTTTGGTAAAGGTGATGAAGCGGGATAAGAGATACAAGGAGATGCAAGGAAGTATATACATCTCATTCTTCTTGTTTGATAGGAGGGCATAAGAGAGAAAATAATTTAATTTGTAATTCATTTTCTCTCTTCTCTTGAATCGCTCCAATTTAAAGGAATTCCTCTCTCTCCTCATTTTTTGTTCATTTTGAGCTGTCCTCTACTCTACCTCACTTCCATTTGCTCTACGTCCTCTTCTAAAAACCTTCTACCAAAATCACCTCCCTTTACTTTACTCTGCTCTCTACTAGACCAAGCCTTAAGTCACAAACAATGTCAAAATCATCACATGGATGTTTGAGGTCGAAAAATTCGTTATCTTTTACATTGCTTAGAAAGAAATCTTGGTGTCAATATCAACCCACGGTATCCGATCACACCATGCAAGATTAAGAAAGCAACCTGCCATCAATTTTGTACGAGAAGGAGACAACATTCAATGTTTGCGTCCCCGTTGAAATGTAGTAACTGGGGGAGATTTAACGTTGTAGGGGCCAACTACAACTAGAGTATATTCTTCACTCCTTGAAAGTTTTGAATGTTGGTGAATTTTCATTGACAATTTTGCTTTATAGTCGTTGATAGACCCATATTTTCCATGTATTCGTATTAAAGTATCGTAATTCCCAGTACTATTAGCTCTTTTCAAAACCCCTTTCCTTATTTTAAAACTTAGGGGTAATTTCACAGACGCCCCCAACATTTTGGGGTTTTGTTTTCACATAACCCCCCCTAAACTCTAGGGTGTCTCACAGAGCACCTCCGAAATTTGAACTTTTCTCACTAGACATTTCTATATAAAATTTGCAAATAAATAAAATTTCCTTGAAGTGAAAACCCCAAATTTAGAGGAGGGGATGTGTTGCCAGTAAATGGCAATTAGCAAAAGCTGAGATTTTTTTTTCACTCAACGACATTTTAATTATTTGCAAATTACAAGTAAGGAGTACCGGTGAGATAAAGATGAAAGTTTAGATTTTGTGAGACGCCCAAAAGTTCAAAAGTTTTATGCGAGATAAACAAAGTTCAAGAAAGTAATGTGAAACACCCCCAAAGTTTAGGGGCGTTATGTGAAATTAACCCTAAAACTTATGATATTAAAACCTGCATGTCTTGTTCTATGAATTTTTTAGAAATCCATGAAAATGAGTTTCACATCAAATTCTATCAGAACCAAAACTCATCCAAACTTTGTGTTTGTTTCGATAGAAATTTTAAGCATTATGGTTTTCTCTTTAGATTTAGCAGAGAGGGTGAGAAATACGTATCATATCCAACTTTCCATCCACTCTAGCGAAAAACAAAGAGTTTTGAAAATTTAAGGACTTTAAGCAATTTTGTATTTATCAGAATTTTAAAGCTCAAAATTTAGAGGCAAACAGCCACGAAAACCAATTGATTTTTCAACTCATAGATGAAAGAGGAAAAGATTCGCTTAAAGGGGCAAGTTTTGAAAAAAGGGTCTATGACATTATGAACTATTTAGTCAAATTAGAAAATAGATTGATGGATGTTTGTGTTAGGGTTTTGATTGGTAGTAAGGCCCCATGTTTTTGTTGATCTCATATAAGGAGAACAAAACACCTCTTTTGAGGAAATGAAATCATTGAGCGTGGTTGAATTTATGCTTAAGCAAATCATTAAGGTCTATTAGGCCCCCTTAACCTAATACCCTACCAAAAGTAAAACTCGTTTTTGTTGCTCCCCACCACAAAAACAAATCAAACTTAAATTGTCATTTTCCAATTCACCTCTCTCGCCCAAGGCACTTCGTTTGTAATTAGCTCAATGATAGGTTTGACTCGAAAATTACCTTTCAATTGCCTGGCCCAACAAAATGAAGAAAATAACCAAGTGAAAAAGGATAAGGAATCTAGCTGTCTCCCTGCTTTTTGTTTAACCACCAATGCAAAGCATATCCCCTACTTGGTTATCTAAAAGAATCCCTTTCTAAAAGCGAAGCGTACAAATGAGAGGTGCTACGAGACCTCAAGGCTTCGTTTTCTTTAACTACGAAAGACAATGTTAATAAAGAGTCTAGTGAAAATGTGAGATAACACTGGATTAATTGCAGATAGGCCCCAATATAATATCGCCACATTGAATTTACTATCCCTGTCACTCTATTGTTGTAGATAGACCCCCCGAGTGAAATTCTTTCGACTCTTTTCCAGAGGCCTATCTGCGACGATAGATTTTCACTCAAACGTCTATCTGCAACAATAGAACTTCACGGATTGTGATCTCAATTTGGCGATAGCTTAGAGAGTTTATCCGCAATTAATCCTATAAAATTTGATGGAGGGTAACATGGCAGAGGGCTGAAAGGAATCTTCCTCTATTGGCTCTTAAATCAATGAAAGATGCAGGCTGTAAAAGTCTCCAACTCATTAAAAAACATCCACGCAAGTAATTAAGAAAAGTTACCCTTTAAACCAATCACCAACTCATCAGCCAGAACAAAAGAAATCCAAACCCATGTTACAGTGATCAACAGAAGATAAAAAAAAACAGCTTGCGTTCATCAAATACATGTATCAAACTACAAAGCAGTCATGATCTTTAGCCTGATTCATCCGCTCAGATTTCACTCTTAAAATTATCCAAGAGCGGTGCAAGAATTAGACTCAAAACTAAGATTAGGAATTAAAGCTTTTTTTTCTTTTTTCACAGAAAAGGGCACTCTAGAAAACTTTAAGAGGATCTACTGACCATTTTCAGGGATATACAAGGACATCTAGAACAACAAGTCCTATAAAGCTTCACATGCCTCCTCAAGTGGTGTGAACCAATGATACTGAAGTAAGTTGGAGACATAAAAGCCGGCAACCCTCAAAAGGGATTAAAGTTTATGTACTGAAAAGTTCTAATCCTTTTTGTGAAAGAAAAGGTAGAAAAAAAAGAGGAATTTTTTTTTCTCTCTCCAAGATATGGTCCGTAAACTAGTCACATCTAACCAAACTCATATATCACAGTCAAAAGGCATAATGTCATTAGAGGATTTATGAGTAGGTAGGCATGCGCATTGAGATGAGGGTTTCTCTTTCTCATGACATTGGCTTCCAAATTTGTATTGCTGGTCATTAGCCTGGTAAGTATTTGACAGTATGAAAGAGTTACCTTTTGCAAAAAGGAGATAGAAGCATGCACACAACAAAATAATTAAAAGCATCATCTTTGGTTTTGTCTTTGCATCAGTACAAATCTAATGCTGTCATTGCCTTTAATTATCTGCTTCTTTTGATTCATGTCCTCTCCATGCAAATAAATGGTGTTGTGTCTTAATCATAGCCTTGTCCTGTGGGTAACCATGCCTGTCAAGATGAACAACTAACTTTTAAAACTTTACAATGAGACTTAGTAACAAGTTTATAGAAGATCATTGCAGTCTTCATATCGGGTATAAATGGATAACATAATAGTGTATTTTTAGGATAATTTGGAGGATTAATTGCGTATAGACCCCCTGTACTGTTGTTGTTGTTTTGAACTTACTATCCTTACTGTTTTGTTGCTGCAAGATAACCCCCGCGTGAAATTTTTATTCCTTTACCCTTAGCGGACAACTAGACCCCCTTGAGGTAAAAGAGCCAAAAAATTTTCATTCATGGTGCCTATCTGCAACAATAAAAATAGGAGGGTAGTAAGTTCAAAACAACGATACCTCATTCATGGTGCCTATCTGCAACAATAAAAATAGGAGGGTAGTAAGTTCAAAACAACGATACCGCAGGGTGTCTATCTGCAATTAACTCTAATTTGGAAGGACAACATAAATCATATTTGATTTCATTTTATGATATGATTAGAGTCAAAATTTACAAACCCACCACTCCAGCTTTTTATCTTTGATATTCAAAGTCAAGTGGAGAAGTACCAATCTATGACAGATTTATTATGTAATCAGTGAAAAAGTTTCAAATTATGCGGTCTCCAAACAGAAGGCATGAAATGACTCTCCAACTGCAGCAATGAAAACTGAGTCTTTCTTTAATATGTGGAGAAATAATAGGCATATTGCCGCCATTAACTCTACCAGTCACATTTTAAGTATGAGATATCAATTTCTCGAGCTTTTCTAATATATATACTCCTCTTTGCACTACAATCTCCAGAAATATCTTACTGCTAAGTTAAAGATAACTAAGCCAGCCGCATGTAGCATCAAATGATATAACATAATGCTTTTGCTATAAAAAAAGATATAGAAGAATTCAAATGGAAAATGACATACTGAATGATTTGATCAGCATTGAAAACATTGACATTCATTCTAGCTTCTGATTAAATGGATGATTAGCGCAAATTTGGAGAAACTTTGCAATACCCACCGCTAGTTCAATGAACATTTTAAAAATGACAAAAAACTTTTAATAAATTCATGTAACACACCATAAAATGAAAAAAAAGAAAAACAAGAAAAAACAAGAAAATAAGGAAAAAAAGAAAGAAAGAAAAAAAAGGGAGAAGTTAATTGAAGAAAGTAGCAGATAAGATTGTGCTCATGAGGACGTGCGCTACAAAAAGTTTATAAAAAGATTGCATGTATCGAAATAAAATCTCTTGGTCATTACATGACAATAAGCTTGACACTATATTAGAAAGACATAACATATCATGGTATCATTCCAAGAGGTTCTCCTATTATTCCCTAGTCAACGAAAAAATCCTAGTTGCTGTATCTTCATGACCCTACAAATCTTCAGAAATGATCTCATGCACAATGAGTTCTTTTAATTAAAAAATCCATCAGTTATTTAAAAGGAGACAATAACGGCCCATATAAAATTTTCCTCCGGCAGAGAAAAAAATAATATGGCTTGCTCATTAGGAAACCAGTTTTAAATGTCTTTCAAAGGAGGGAAAAATTGTCCATGAAAAGGGTTCCTTGTTGGTAGCTCAGACTGTATAAGAACAGAAGGTAGCAAGATGCAAAGTCATGAACAATTAGAATACAATCTACAGTTATCAAAGCCCAAACTGATATCCAACTAGGGATTTGGTTTGGGTTACCCTGGATTTCAAATCCGGGGCCCAAATCCAAAGTGCAACACGCTCTCAGTTTATTACTACGAGAGCAAATCTTCTAGAAAAACTTGCTTAAATAAGCAAGTAATTAAAAGCATGAACATATTTACGGAATGCCATTCTGTTATAATTTTGAATCTTATCTGCATCCAAATACAACAAAATCAAGGGAATGATGCAAATCCTATTTGCAATAGGACTATTGTTCACCATATCTTCAATTTAATGACCCAATTCAAAATAATCATATTTGGATAAGGATTAGAATCATGATCCACAACAGAAATCATCCAACAACCAAATATATCCGCCCTATAAAGAGTTTAAAAATCCCGGTCTTCACCATTGTAATCAACAAAATGGTGGTCACCAAGTTTTACTGTTTGGAGCCCACTCAGCTCAGGTACATACTCTTTCTTACCACTGGCATCAGAATATCGCCAACGTTTTATGGATATTTTCTTCAATTTTTTTTATTGCAGGACGAGGCCCTTCATGAAAAGGGGTCCGGAGTGAAGGTTCTTTTTCCAGAAAGAAATTATATTTCAAATGGCACTTCTGTTAATGGTCTTGGTGATCGCGTTCAATATGTGAGATTTAGATGTCCCTCATTCAAACTCAATTTTTATTTAATTTATGAACATAAATTTTCATTGCCTTTCATTTTTGTTTCATGCTCGGTTTGCATCATATTTCAGTAATGAAGGAAAATGGGGAACCCAAGCAGCTCTCATTGTCTATGGTTTACCAAATGTTCAAACTAACCAAGTCTCTTTAGTATTTGTTAGCCTTGTTACTGCGATGAATGATTCATCCAACATTTTGAATTCAATATCAGCTGGGTGGCATGTGAGTAATATATACTGTAAATTTGCTTAAGAATTTCATAGTAAACGTAATCATTCACTACCACGTTGAGATTTCTTTTTTCCTCTTAAAAAACAAATTTTCAAATATTTTAATTTGGAAAATAAATTTAAAATCATATTGGATTATAACATAAATCTTTTAAAATTTTGTGTGCTAGGTATTTCCGGATCTATACGGTGATAACGATACTCATTTTTTTACTTATTGGACCGTAAGACTTATCTTCTTATTGACTTTTAATACCGGTGATTACATATTAATTACATATTAATTCTTTTTATTATTGAAACTCATAGTCTATACTATCAGTATGCTAGGCTGATGGTTTCAAGAATACAGGCTGCTACAATGTTCTATGCAAAGGTTTTGTACCCTCAAGTCCTTCACAAGCTCTAGGGTTTATGATTTGGCCACTTTCCAAATACAAGGGAGACCAATATATTATAAAAGTTAAAATACACAAGGTGATACCATTATTTTTATCCATCTATTTATTTTCTACCAATTGATTCTTACAGAAATTTCTTAAATCACTTTCTATGGGCTGTACTACAATAAATTATCAAGAAATATTGTTTATAGGTAAATATTAACGAGTTCTACACTTTTTTTGTCTTCAAAAAGGAGAGAACTTGCTAATATTTACCTTTTTAATACATACATAATATGCATTTAAGCCAACATCTATTTGCATGTATTAATTTGAAGAAAAAAAAGAAGAATTCTAGTTACATGTATTAAACTTATTTAACTTATAGATAGACATGTCACATGCCCTTCTCCTTTTGAAGACAACCAAAGGTTTGCATAACCTAGTAAGTAAGCGTATCTTCTACCTTTTTTTCACTAAGCTTAGATTATGAAACCACTTAATTCAGTGGGTCCTTATCATGAATTACAATTGTGGACATGCTTAAAAAAGCAACTAAAGTATCATACTTATTTTTTTATGAAACTTTATAAGATTTCATTAATTAAAAACTTACACCATTACAATAAGTAAAAGGAAAATGCATAATAATTTGAATGTTTTGTTGATACTTTCACATTACACTCACATGTAGGGAATAGTTTTGCAAATATGCATGATTAAAATGGGAAAATATACCAAAACCTAAAATAATATAATAATATAATCAAGTAAAATATAAAGGGTTATTTGTCTATAAACCCAAAGTTATACCCTCATTTATTTTTAAACCCACCCACTTCCAAAATTACTCGTACCCAAAATACCCCATTGTAATATATTAATACCCTCTTTGTAATTTGTCCTATTTTGTTAGTTTGGTATATAATGTAAGTTCTTATATTCTGTTACTGTTCGCTACACATTCTTAAATGATTAGGTATTATATATTTAAAATAAATGGTTAGATCAATGTTTTTTTTGTGTGCTTATTCACACTAATGTCGCAACATCACGAACTGTAGATAAGATTTGTGTCTATAAACATAAAGCCTTACCCCATTTATTTTTAAATCCAAAAAGGATTTCTACCTACAAACCCAAAGTTTTACCCTATTTATTTTTAAACCAACCGACTTTCAAAATCACACTTGGAATGAAATTACTCCACCAAATTTATTTTAAAGCCACTTTGTATTTTAATAGTTTGTGAAATAGTGAAAGTTGTTATGTTTTGTTATATTATTGTTCTAAGTGCTCACATAAACTCTATATTCTTAAACTAAGAGCTTAAACCATTATCTTCTTAGGCTTTTTTCACATATTTGTTTGGACATCGCAAACTATTTATGGGTTTTTCGCCTATAAATACAAAGTTTTAACCCCATTTATTCTTAAAAGTTAAAAGTCATGCGCTTCAAAATCATGCTTAGACCCAAAATACTTCACCGAATTCATTTTAAACCTACTTTGTACTTCAACAGTTTGGTAAATGGTGTAAGTTATTATGTTTTGCTAATTTGCTATATTTTGAAACCCAAGTGTTTAAAACATTATTTTGTGTGGTTTTTTTTATGCTAATGGCACGGCATGACACTGCTCAATTTTACCTACAAATAATTACAAAGTACGTAATGCACTATTTGTACACTTGATGACATAGATAATTAGATAGTCACATTGCACAATTCCATTATTTCTCGCGTTAATTTTCCTCTTCTTTCTTTCTTTGTTTCTCCAATAAGCTCTCCCATTTTTATGTATCTTTAATCACTATTTTCTGTTTGAGTTAACACTTTTAGCGATTCTTATAAGCTTTGTTTATACCTAATCCTTTGGTCAGTAGTTACATATATTTCAATCTGAGATTTCTTTAGAAAATTTATTTACTAATATAAACACGGTTGAGTAAAAATGTAGATTTGTATACAAAAATTGGCGTATTTAGAAAGCAATATTTTATGCAAGGTGTAAGGGGGGAAAAAAGAAATATGAAGCTTGAAATGTTCTTGGACATTCAAGTTAACATAACAAATTACATATCGTTTTTATAGAATTTATAATATGCTTCTTTCCTAAATCTAGCTAATACTAAAAGGATTAATGTTGTTATATATATATATATACAGTGCGTTTCTCCTGCGCACTGATGCGTACGCATCGCTTTGGTGTTTTGCAAAAGAACCCCTCGTACAGCTTCTCCTCCACCTCAGATCAAAAAACCCAATCTCTCTCTCTCTCTCTCCCTCTCTCCTCAAAAAACCCAATCTCCCTCAACTCTCCTCCGTCCCCCGCCTCCGTCCCCCAATCTCCGATCCTCCCGCCTCCATCCCCCGCCTCCGATTCCCCGCCGCCGTCCCCCGCCTCTGATCCCCCACCTCCGATCCCCCCGCCTCCGTCCCCCGCCTCTGAAGCCCCGCCTCCGATCCCAACCCTCCGATCCTCCCGCCTCAGTCCCCCGCCCCGCCTCCGATTCCCCGCCTCAGATAGAAGAGGTACAACAAGCATTTAATCCATAGTTGTCTGCAAGGCAAAATTATGTTTTTTTAGTAACTGGAAGCCAAGAAATGTGAACCTCCACAAAGAAATAATGTGTGATTATAATTTGATTACATGTTCTATGCAGATTGATGATGAAGTGCAAATTCAAGAGAACTTGGAGGTTAACACTGAAGATAGAGTTGATCCAATAAGA
>JBAKGM010000139.1:6941184-6951704 GCA_037177215.1 Asparagus racemosus
TATATTAGTGAGTGATGCAATCAATAATGAAGATTGGAGAGTTGGAAACTCTATGAAATTTGTTGTCTTTCAAGGATAACTTTCACAAGAAAAATAACTAAAACATGAATGTGGATAAAAATAACTTATCAAAATATCCTTTTTTATATTTAGATTTTACATAAACCAAAATTACTTTAGTATTCATTGCCTCAAAGAAGGTTTTATAACGAAGGGAAAAAAATATTCGTGGACTTATTGGAGAATGAACCAAAAAGATAACCCACTAATTCTATTGCTATTATTATTTTATTATAGAAGCCTAATTATAACTTTGAACTACAAATGAGATATTAGAAGTAGGCGAGGAGCTACCATCATGGGTGAATTAATAATTCCAAATATTTATATTTCAAAATATCTTTCTTAAGATGCAAAATCAAAGTGTTCTGTGGCAAAATACATACCATTGATAACTAATTTATAACCTTACGCGAATAATATTATAAATAGCAATGCAACATTAAGACCATGACTCTGTAATTTATTTCCGCAAATATATGAAAAGTAATAATTTATCTAAATTACAAGAAACAAGTCACGGCTTTTGGATGGCCCAATATGCAAATATTAAAATGTCACAGACTAATACATGATTTTCAAGCCCCCCAACTAGGTAACTTCACCTGTACCGGGCACTGGACCCAACTCCTCCAGATCTCATCGCTCCGTCGTATCTAAGAAAGTAGAAAATAAACCATACGAATCTACTGATACTGCCGACGGCGCTAACAATTTAGTCCCGATCTCCACTCCACAAACTTCTTCTTCAGACTCAAACCCCAATCTAAACCCTAGGAGAGAGAAATCGAAGAGCAATGGCGGGAGCTATGGGAGCTCTAAACCCTAGGCTGTTGAGGTCGATTCTGCTGCTAATGGGCCTCGGATTGGCCTCTTACATAGTCGTTCCCCCTCTCTACTGGCACCTCGTCGAAGCCCTAGGGAGCTCGTCGTCGTCTTGCCCTGCTTGCGCTTGCGATTGCTCGTCTCAGCCTCTGCTCTCGCTTCCTGAAGGTGCTCTTTGCTTTAGTTAGATCTCTCTCAGATCTGATGGATCTTGACTTGCAAAAGTTACTTTCTTTGACTAATACTGGCTTTGTTTTGTGCTTTCGTCTGCAGAATTGAGCAATGTTTCATTTGCAGGTCAGTAGATTTCTTTACTTTTGGCAAAGTTACAGATTTTATGCATTGCCATTTATGAATAGAAATGCGCGATATTTAATATTTGTATCTCCGTTCTTGGTGTGATGACCACTGTCAATATTGTGATGTTTACACAATGAGAGGGTCCCATTAACTTCGATTTAATCAGTTATTACCTGTGATTTGCTCATTCGGTCAGATCAGGTCTTAAAATGGAAACAAATCTGCAGACCAAGTTATTTTGGAAAAATAAGGCGCAGTGCTTATTTGCGTGGTTAAATTTGTCAATATACTTCTATAAAACACACAAAAGGCGTGAACTTCTTTTGTAAAAAATAGAACCTCTAAACAGCATGATGGTCAAAATTTTCTGTGGCTTATTGGTAGGGATAAGTGTAATATCTATCATAACTATTACCTTATTCAACAATGTGGCTTATTTTCTTGGATCCGTTTTTCCCTTATGTTTACAAATTAACATTACATAAGACACATCTAATGCGTCCTTGAGGCCAAAACTAACACATGAAGTTTAGTTTCCTAAATGACAGAGCATGGGATCTGATCAATTAAATAATTAATAGGATGATGCCAATAACAGAAATTCGGAATGTAGAGTGTCTATATTAGTCCAAAGTTTCTGTATTAAGGTACTTATTAATTTCTTACAGTGAAAGGATAATAAACGGACCAACTGAGATGTTACTGGTGAAGTGAGTTTTGTATTATTGTTGTTTTATTTTTTTTAAGTGGAATATTTTGATAGGGGAAATATGGTGTTGGGCACTCTTGACGAGTGTGAATTTTATATAAATTAAAAATTACCTTTCTTTCATTAGTGTTTTTGACATGATTTGCAAATTGTTGCAATTACCAATGTCATGTGGTCCATGAAAATTTGACAAGAAGTAGATGTGCAAATGTATTGCAACTTCCCTTATTCAATTCACTGTGTTAAGATACAAGGACCCTAAACTGATGGCATCCCAATACCAGTAGTGAATTTCAATTGCTTTGGTTAGAACCATTTACATTTTAGCAAGTATGCTGATGCTTAAGGGGTTGATTGGATTTGGTCTTTTGTCATATTGGAAATACTCAGGCTCTTAGAACTAAATTATGCTTCACCTGCTATATGTACTGCCTTTTTTCTTTTTTTCGTGGTAAAAAGCTATATGTTCTAATTTAACAGAAAAATACTTCATATGTGAATTGCATACCAAGGATCAGTTTGCATACCAAGGATCAGAATTTTGAACAACTTTGTACGGGCTTCAGTATTTATTGTATACCTGAAGGAGAACAAAGAGTACCTTGCTTGTTGATTATTGAAGATTTGCATAACTATAAGCTTTCTTATCTATATGTCATATTTGAATCAGGGGAAAATTTTATTAGATAGGGAGCCAAATCTAGTAGCATCTGAAAATTATGTGGTTCAGATCTCAGACCCAATCATCAAAAAACTCTTTTCATTTCATTCCTGGACTTCAACATAAAACAGCAGCATCAGATGTACTTGGAACATATGCAAACAGCTAGTAAAAGCAAAGGTTTGCTCTGGCTGATTGTCTGATGATCTATAATCCTTGTAGGATAAGTTACATCTTCACAGATTGGAAGTTGGATTTTCAATTGTAAACTGAAACTTAAAACAGCTCCAAAAATTTATTTTCTGTGGTTTCATGCTTATGTTAGAAACTTTTTCCTCAAAAAGGATGAAGATTTAAGTATAATCTTGGTGGACAAAGATTGATTATCCATTGTATTAAACAGATTTTTAAATTTCTTTTATCTGCATCATACAAATATTCACGGTATTGTTTTCTTATAGATTGTGCAAAGCGTGACCCGGAGGTGAGCGAAGATATGGAGAAGAACTTCACAGATCTTCTTGCCGAAGAACTGAAGTTGAAGGAAGCAGAGGCAGCAGAAGCCCAACGGCGTGCTGATGTGACATTGCTCGAGGCCAAGAAGTTGGCATCTCAGTATCAAAAGGAGGCTGATAAGTGCAGCTCAGGCATGGATACCTGTGAAGAAGCAAGGGAAAGAGCAGAGGCTGCATTGCTAGAGCAGAAGAAACTCTCTGCAACTTGGGAAATGAGGGCTCGCCAACGAGGATGGAAACCAAATGCTAAATCACAATCTTCCTGAGAAAGATGGTTAAAGATTATTGCATGCTACTAGGTGCTGGTGTGTGTTGAATGCATTCTTGTTGGAGGAATCAAATAGAGTTCTTATCATTGTTGCTCCTCAAAGAGGGCACCATTGACTAAGCGGCATTACTCACATTGGAAACCTGCATCCTCTCTTGTTTTATTATATTAGAGCAACAGTTTACTATCTGGTCTTTAAATACAAGTTTCACTGTGCATAATTTCTGTAACAGACTATTACATTATTGTATCGATTGTATTACAATATGTAAGCTTGTCTAATTAAAGGCAGTGGAAAAGTTTCCCATTCAATATATAATAGATTTGTTCTCTTCATGTTATAAGGAACTGGTGTCTTTCTACGAGTTCGGAGTTCATTCATATCTATTCTGATTGACGATTCCTTACGTACAGATTACTAGAATTTTTTGCTGGTTTTTCTTCTCTTGTTACTGTTGAAGATCTGGAAGGATTCCTGGAAGCTGGGTAAGCTTTAATTCTGTTTGCGAGGCTCTACTGTTAATTGCTGGTGTAATGATTTCAATTGAAGCAAGGAAGCAAATTGACCATGTTATAAGTCTCCTATGTCAGACAGATTTTTATTCTTCTTCTTGTGGGGGAAAATTCAGGAGAAAACTAAAAGTAGAGAAAAGCTAATTTATCTTGGAACTTACCATCAAGATCTAAACTGATTGCTCGCATTGAGCCCATTTTGCATTGGCTCTGTTGCCACCAACTACTATCGCCGCCTACTATTTTTTGGCTACTTCACATTCAATTCGTATCGGCGAAACTACCCAACAACAGCTCAAACAGGTTTTATTGATAGACGCGACATGTTGATGCAATTTGTCTCCAGGGAATGTCTAGTATATCTTAGAGTACCTCTTGCATAATTAAATAAGTAGAACAGGTCTCCCTTCCAGTTATGTCCTTCGAGAATGACAGCCTTGCTGAATCAAAATTAGACTGCCTTGATGTGAATATCAGGATCAATAAGCGGAGCACAATGTAACATTTTTACTGGGAAAGAAGCGAAAAAGAAAAGCTGTCCTGTCCGTGACATACCTAGTGAATGTCAGTTTCCTAAGTTATACGTCTCATGTTTTTGGAGGTTTATGTGCAGAAGTAACCTGAATCTGTCGCTTCCACTTCATGGGAGGAAGGACTAGTTCCAACTAGGAAATCCAACCAACTTGCTTCTCTGGACACCAAGGCATAGGTAACAAATTCTGAAAACCAACTTGCTTCTCCAGATACCAAGGCACAGGTAACACTCTATAAAGCTTTGTGACTCAACATGTCTTTAATTTATAAGTTCCTCAGATTATTTTCTTATTCACTTACCGAGCACTTAAAGCTTTTATTCTTCATTCAGTTGTTTCTACATGTTTAGTGAGCACCCGCTGAATAGAGACCAACTTTCTGTTCAAACACTCTTCAAAGTTCAAGACTCAGGATGTCCAGTTGCTGTACAATTTGATCGATTTGCATATACAACCTAATTGCAAGCTATTTTTTGCTCTGACAAAGAGATTAACTTACGCATAGCTTGGTATAAAATCCTACAGAAGTGCAGTTAGGTATCTTTGTTCTGATTAATCAGATAAGACCCTGAAGTCAAAATATGATATGGAGAATACCACTGCGGATTATTTTGGGCATGGATTTTATCAACCCTCTTTGCATTCAAGTTAAGAGCATATCATAAGTCCATATTCAGTTTCAGGCTTCGAGCATGGTATCTGTCTCTACGTGAGTTGAGTACTTGTATACAATTAACAAATGATAGAATGTAACACCATTGCATTTCATAGGTTTCTACTTTCTAGCACAAGTAATGCATACTTTTTGGGAGTTATGCATTCAACTCTTCTTTTGTACATTTTCTGACACAATCTTGTGTTTCCAGATTATTTAGGTGAGGACATTATGATATAGCTAGGAGTTCACGTACATCAAAATAAAAAAAAATATTTAATGAGTCAGATCATGGTTCATTTAATTTTTTCAATATATAGAAAAATCTCTGCTACTAATCCATCTTGATGCCAAGTCAAGGAGCACCTCTCCATGCTACTTGACAGATTGTTTTTTTCCTTGTATATCCAGGTTAGTTACTAATTCAGTTTTAACCGACTTCTGGGTACTCGCTAAGGGAATGGGTTTATCTACAAATAACACAAAAGGAAAAGTTTGCATAGAACATACTCAAAAAAATAAAATAAAAAGGTGAATTATGCAGTTTCTCAAAAATAAGGCCCCATTGCTTAGATGAACTTATCAAACGGGAGGAAAATAAATGCATCTATTTAATCACATAAGAAACAGCATTTATAGGCACAAATGATGTTGAAGTTGAAATGCCTATTTTCTAAAGAAAATGAATGAGAACCCAGGAGATTCATTCGATATATACAAAGGGTCGAAGAAACAGGAAAATAACAATATAATCATATCCTTGCCATGCCAGCTATCTTTGGAGGTCCCCTCAGTGATCTGGCATATGCTACTGGCAGTGAAACCAGTTTCTTTGCCTTTCCTACATAGGCACGTTTTGTGAAGTTATTATAATCATTCGCTTCTATAGCATCTAAGATCTGCCGATAAAGAAGCAAGGACACCAAAACCTGTAAAATGAAACCCCAATGGTCATAAAGTAATTTATCAACTAGCAAGGTTATTAGGAAGCATTATGTGAAAGACATGAAAATGTCCACATTTTTCCCTAATTCTATCCCGATGTTCACGCCAATTTCATTTCTGATATATGTTTGTTTATCTTTCGAAATAGTCAACTGAAGTATGAAGAAGGATCTTTGATGTTTGGTGTAGTACTTGCTTGTGATAGGAGAGCTCACATGTTCAGAAAAGGCTAACGTTCATGTTTAGGGAGATTTGAAAAAGAAGGTTAGTCTTTCTATATGAAACATGAGCTTTCTATTGTATTCCTTTAACAGCATCTATAGAACTCCTTATCTATATAAGAACTAGGCAAGTAAATATTATTTCATACCGGCCATCTACTAGCTGAATTTAGCTCTGCAATACCCTTTTCAGCCTCATCAAAGAACAAGCTTGCGCGCTTGATCTGATCCTTCATGAAAGCTCTCCATTTATCAGTCACTTTTCCTTCAAATATGTCCCTCTCTGACAGACCAGCTAGTGCCAGCTCATCCAGTGGCAGGTATATTCTGCCCCTTTGGGCACTGCATATAACAAAAAACACCATGAAAATCAATACTAGAAGTCTAGAAGGGATGCAAGTATATAACCTGCTATTTTGAAAAAACTCCCTAGAGCTGTAATTATGCCATTTTACTTTCCTGCAGAATAATTGGTTATGCTTTTCATTTTCTGGCAAAAAGAAACCAATGTACTGATTAGTTGGATACTTACTTTCTTAGAAATTTTAATCTGATCAGGCAAAATTTTTTTTAAACTTAAAGAGCATTGTAACACCGAAACAAAACTACTTTGACACAAAAAATGTGACAATCTGAAATATTTGATATAACGCGTCCATATTAATTAAAAGAATTTTCGAAAAACGAGTATAATGACAGAGGCAAAATTAATACGTGCACAAGAGGTTGTAGAGATCACTGGTTCCTTGAATTGAAAAAGAATTTGAGATTTTTACTGCATAAATAAATGGAAACTATTGAGTTTCGGTAGAATAGAATGATATGGTTTGAACTTACTCCTCCCCTACATCCCTTAGTATGTTTGTCAGCTGATTAGCAATACCAAGAGCCAAAGCAGAATTATAGACGCTCTCTGCTGAGGCCTTTGAATCTGGGGAAATGCCCATTACAGGAACACTCATTAGCCCCACCGTGCCTGCTACATAATAGCAATATAGGTAGAGCTCATCGAAAGTCTTATATCTTGATTTTTTCAGATCTAGTCTCATTCCTTCAATCATGTTCCTGAAGGGCTGTATAAAAGAGTGGAAAATGTTCTAGTTAAGACACATTACTTATTGCAGTTTCATTTAAGAATGCATCAAATTGATTTCTTATATATTATACGTCGATATGCAAATATCAATTACTGATTATACTTCTGTGCTGCCTAGGTTTCTTCTTTGGTATTACCTGAATGTCAATGGGGAATCTTAAGACAGTGTCTGATAGAGCGGCATCATACATATCATACGGACGTCCTTCATATAAATCATCAAGCCTTTTCTCCCACAGATCTAGAGCAATCGGAGTTATTTGGGAAGCATTAGGACCATCTACAAGCTCATCAGTTCGCCTGCACCAGACTGTATATTCAAAAACATATGTGAGTATTATGCACTTATGCTGTAGAATAACCAATATATTTATTGAGTAACATAAATGATTATATTTGGAGGAAAACCATGGGAAAAAAACTACAAGGAGAAATACTCCTTAGGTGCAAATTCCGTAAATAAGAAAATAAAGAAATATTGCGGCATATTTCTAACAACAACTATGGAGGATATAATTTGGGTCTGACCATAAATTCGAGGGTAAATTACTCATTAATATATAAGATTGAGGGGGTAGTAAATTTAAAAATTCCTAAGCTTTGGAGGATATAAGTGAAAAATCCAATAAGAAATCATTGAATATCTCTTATCTATTTTAGGTATATCATAAATAAAAAAGAGATACTGACACTGTAGTTAGTTGGTTGTTTTAGTATCAAATATTGAGGCTAAGTCCTAGCAAAAGATAATGGCTCTGTACCTAGTGGTTGAAAATTACTATCATGATTGCTTGTCGTACCATAACCTTTTCTAGTTAAACTCATACCTTTTCTAGTTAAACTCATATGGACTTGATCCTGTTCATAGCAAGCAACTGAATCCTAAAACGTACAGATGAGAGGAGAGTACAACTGGAAGATAAAATCATTATCCATTCTTTAACTTTCTTAATAAGTCTCATATTCCTTCCATAATATAGCTGCAAGTGCTAGGTTGCAATACTGATCCGTAGCTTAGATTTGGAACTCAATAAATTGTAGAAATAGTTGCCAACCCTGAACTATAAAAAATTCGTGAGAGAACCAAAAAAGAACAGGAGCCCAGCGTTTGAGTTCATTTTAACAATCTTCCAGTTCTGTTGCCAGTTTCGCAGTTTATGTATTTATGGACGCTACTTATGGCTACAAAGTATCAATAACTCATACTTTGAATTGAGCTCTATTGTTTTTGGCTACTGAAAGAATTTCTGAACAGATTGCTGTTTGTATTTCATTTTCTCCCTGCCAATATGTTTCGCTTATGGCGAATTGTTCAATGGTTATGATTGAGAATGTTGTAGATAGTTGCATCTATAGAAAAACCACAACCCATTAAAGAAATAGCCAAACATACCGTAAATTGCCAGAACAGCTCTTCGCCTCTCAGGCGTCATGAGCAAAGTTCCTGCAAAACGTAAATGATAACCTATGAAACTGTCGCTCTAGCAAAACTCACGCATTTGAAAGAAACAGTTTTCGATGCTAAATTTCTCTCCTGATGAGTATCTGCTACTTCCTAAGAATAAATGACTTCTGAAACTCAGATTAAGGAAAAGAAACATGTTGGTAGTATTATACAGATCACTAAATTTGCTTCCTGTTATAAATCAATCAAGTGTGGTCGGACTCTGGCTTAAACTCTTGCTGTTTTGGGTATCTAAGCGGCCACTTATAGAAAATACATTGCCGCATACGGGCAATAGTACACAATGCAGTTAACTAAAATTCTAAATTGACCACAGTATATGGGTATTGTCATAGTAGGAAGAAGAAAGCAAATATCCTTCCTCTGTGCGGCCCCAAAAGTTTGGGACAAAGATATTTGTTATTGTTGTTATCGAATCCTGTTCCTTTATAACCATAAGAAGATGAACAAAAAGACTGTATTACCAAAAGATTACCTTGTGAAGAGAAAGTGAACAATAAACTGAGTCTAAATCTACACATGAGAGGGAGATAGGTGCAGGGAAGTTACCCAAATAAAAGGCCTTGGCATACTCCGCGCAGACGTCTCCACACCTTTCGTAGGCCTCATCCAACAAATTCCAACTCATCGGAGCTGCAGCCTCCTCCTTCTCGACTCCCTTTTTTCTCTGTTCTTGAACCAAAGAAGCTTGCTTGAGTACCACTTCGGAGACAATCTCTTCAGAAGATCTCCAGGGGCTCGCAACCAAACTCGATGAAACAGTGTAACCATTCGGGTAAACGGGAACACAGCTGCATTCTCGTTCGCTTTTACTCCAACTCTTCTTCTTCTTCTTCTCTGTAAAATGATGGAGAACAGAGCTTCTGGCGATTTTGGTTGGCGAGACCGACCAAAAAATAGAACCAGAAGACATCTCCTATTCCTACTTTCCTAAGCTCTTTCTCTTCTCTTCTTAATGAGAAGGGGGTAAACTTTAATAAGGACTCAAAAGCTAACCAAGCTTAATCTACATTTCGTTGGTATCATTTCATTGGTAGCAGTGATCTAAGACCGTCCTATTAAGGCTAAATTACCATGCGTAATCTAGATTCCGTTAGTATTTAGGGAATAAATATTTTGTTGCGTCTGCAGATTTGCTGTACCAAAAGGGTAAAAGGCGCTACACTACGAACACTTGGCACTAGATCGGGGTGAAAGAAAGACAAAGGAATCTTTGTCTTCAGGATCTGAATCATATAATAAAGCTCTTTTTATTAAAAATTCTGAAGCATTTATCTTATTATTGTTATTCACATTTGAATTTTAGGTTGGCCCTTGGGAGCACAGACTTCTGGATTGAGAAAGATGATAACTCAAACAAGTTTGTTAAATAAGTATGCAGCAGAATATTCACAGTTTTTTTTTAAAATCTTAACTCAAGGATTGTTTGCATGCTCTGGATCTAATTTGAGAAAGATGCTTTTTATGCTCTTTTGTCGTCGTGCTAGGTCACATAAATAAACATGAGGTACTGAATTTTGGGTCCTTTTCAGTTAGGAGAATTTTAAAAAAAAAAAGACTCTTTTTAAAAAACACATTTGGTGTTAAAAACACACGAGACTAGCAGCCTTGTGTGTTTTAGTAATCGCTAATACCTCACCCAGTTCTCAACTCCCCCCCCTCTCCGCTGCCAAATCCGCCCAAAAAAAGCTCCAATATTTTCGAAACCAATGAATCCAGATCAACTGCGGACCCCACATGCTCCCTCTCCTCCC
>JBAKGM010000139.1:6976389-6990578 GCA_037177215.1 Asparagus racemosus
GAGTAACGGATGGTAGTAACGTGCCACTTTTATAAAACTTAAGGTATTTTAGTGCTACTTTTTACAACTTATGGTATTTAAGTGCCAAACTGGTGAAACTTTATGGTATTTAAGTGCCATTAAGCCCAAAAATAAAGGCCAACGTTCGCTTCACTTGTCCTCCGCTCGAACAAGTAATACCTCGCATTCCCAATTCAAAAGTTCAGACTCCCTCTCTTCTTCATCCCCAATCTCCTCTCTCTCTCTCTCTCTCGTTAGGGCTTGCGTCATCACCTCGATGTCCAAATCCACCATCCATCTAAACGTCGATTCAGGCCCCAAGCAGGGCGAAACCCTAGATCGCAAGCCCGGAACCCTAATCCGCATCGGCCGAGTTGTTAAGGGCAACACATTGGCGATAAAAGAATCATCCATCTCCCAAAAGCACCTCACCATCGAATTCGATGCCCAAATCTGCCGATGGGTCGTCAGAGATCTGGATACTTCCAATGGCACCTTCGTTAATGGAGATCGGGTGCCGTCCTCCGCCGCCGTCCAACTTTCCGATGGGGACACCGTTAAGATCGGTGAGTGTACCTCTATCTCTGTTAAGATTTCAGTTATTGAGGAGAGTTTGCGTGGAGTTAGGAGAAATAGTGGGAAGAGAGGGAGGAGTAGATCGAAGAAAGAGGATGGTGACTGTGGAGAGATTGGGGATCGAAATTGTGAGAGGTTTTCGACGAAAGATGAGATTTTGGACAGATCTGAGGGGGGTTCAGAGGATTTGAAGAGGGGGAGAAAACAAAATACTAAGAGGGATTTGAGTAAAGATGAGATTTTAGGTTCGGCATTGGACGATGTAGTTGAGGCGAAGAGTTTGGGGAGGAGGAGGAGAAGAAATCCTGTTAGGGTTTTGAAGGAAGACAATGTTGTAGGTATCACTACTGTGGATATGATTGAGATGCATGAAAATTCGAGGAGATCAAACAAAGCTGAAGAAGTTGGAGAAATCGGGAAACAAAACAAAGCTGAAAAAGTTGAAGAAATCAGGGGAAAAAATTGTGAAAGCATGAAAGATGATCATTTGGATTCAGTTGTTGAGGATAGAGCTAAAGAGGTCCTGATGAATTTAGGGAAGGGGAAGAAGCGAAACCCTATTAGAGCTTCGAAGAAAGATAGAGTTTTGGAGTCAGCTTCTGATGAAAGAATTGAGGTGGCTGAGAATTCAGGAAGAATAGAAGGGATTTCAAACAAAGATGAAGTTACGGAAATGGTTGTGGAGGAGAGAATGAAGGCTCCAGGGAATTTGGGGAGAGCAAGAAGAGGGAGAACAGTTAAAGTTTCAATGGCAGATATTGTTGAGGATAGAATTAATGTGCCAAAGAATGTAGGCAGAGGGAGAAGGGCCACTTCAGCTCAAATTTTGGAGAAAGATCCAGGTTTGGATTTAGATGTAGTAGATAAAACTGAGCAGCCCACGGACTTGCGCAAGCAAAGGGGGCGAAATTCTTCTAGTGTTTCCATTGAAAGTGAGAATTTAGAACCAGTTGTAGAAAGTAGTATTAAGGCCCCAGTGGAACTTTTAGTTTCCAAGAAAGATGAGGATCCGGAGGATAATGCTGAAGTACCAAAAACCATGGTGGGTCGAAGAAAGACCAGGTCTACTAAGGTTTCAATGAAGGATGACATTTCAAATTTGATTGTTGAAGATAATATTCGAGCAGTGAAGAATGTGGGCAGAGGTAGAAATACTAGCTCTTCTATGGTTTCAGCCTTAGAGGAGACTTTGCACCCAGCTGTGGAGGATATAACTGATGTACTAAAGAAATTAGGGAGGGGAAAAAGGAAGGCTAATTCAAAGGTTTTAAATATAGATGAGACATCTGAGGTAGTGATGCAGGCTGCAGATGAAGAGGCGAAGAATGTTGGTAGAGCAAAACCGAAGAATGTGAGTAGAGGTAGAAGTACTAGCTCTGGGGTTGCAACCTTAGATGAGATTTTGAACCCAATTGCCGAGGATGCTTCTGAGGTACCAAAGAATTTGGGGAGGGGAAAAAAGAGAGCTAACTCGAAAGCTTCAAAATTAGATGACATATCTGAAGTAGTTGTGCATGATGCAGTTGAAGGGGTGAAGAATGTTGGCAGAGGAAAGCCAGGAAAGGCCCCAGCTCGGAGAACTAGAGCCTCTTCTAGGGTTTCTAGAGATGAAAAAGTTGTCCAACCTGCTCAGGACCCAGTTTTAATTACTGTAGAGAAATTGTATCAGTCAAAGGAGCTAAGAGGAGGTTCCCATCAGCTTACTGAAGCATACAAGATGCAACTCAATTCAAATGATAAAAAAAGCGAAAATGGGGAAGATAAAGAGAACTGTGTTTCAGTCAAGTGTCCGAAAACTGAGAATCGCCGGGACTTGCTTAAAGTGTGGAATGGAAATGGTATTCCGAATACAACTACCAAATATATGGAGGTATTTTTCTCTGATCGTCTTGATTCTTTTACATCTTTACATTGTCATATTTATGCATGAAGTTTATATAAGGCCATAAATTTAACTCCTAATTCATTATATTCAGGACAAAAAGGTTAGTTGGCATGCCACGCCTTTTGAAGAGAGACTGGAGAAGGCCTTGTCAGATGATAGGCTTTTTCCTCCAAGGTAGGTTAGTTTTTCTATATGTAAATCTGATGCATTAAGAAATTTTAGCAATTTCTATTTCCTATATTGTTTGTTGGTTTGAGAAACCTAACATGGAAAAAATAGTTCCCCTATGTTTATCTGCTCGAACTTCACTACTATGCATACAAAGTCTAGCGATACCATTTATATTTGGCGGGCATGGTAGTAATATATTTAACCACAATGTGCGTCGATCACCATGCTGATGGACTGTGATGACACTTGATCTTTAGTTTCTCATTGGACACTCTGGGATAGTAGCTAGCTTTTTACCCCCTCCTTAGGATCATGATGTCAATCTGTTTATTTGCATTCCAGGAATCTTACTAATTGACAACTAGTTGGGTGTAACGATAAAGGCAATGGTAGTGAGCGGTGCCCTGAGAAGCTCTCTGGACTTCTTCGCTGGTCAGATATAACTTCATTGAGTTCTTTTCTGATACTTGTTGACTGGGAATCATCTGAATCTTATTTCTGTTCTTTCTTTTCTTTTCTTTTCTGTTCTTTTTCGTTCAAGAATTTGTTTGAGATTCCTCAAGTGTTAGTGATAGTTCGAAGAACAACTCAGAACAACTCTTACCTCATTCAGTTGCACATGGAAATCTCTTCATATCATGATTGATTTTGTTGTAATAGTGTAGAAATTGTCCTTTGCTCCTCCATCAATTAGAAGGGCTTGAACAATGATAACGGACAGAGGTTAGGTATTAAATGTGTATCCTGTTTATAAGGTCTTTTCTCAGCTTAAATTGTTTTATTGCGTCCAGCAACAAGCCTCTACTGCTCTCTGTTTAATATTTTAGCTGAAAGCATTCCCTTTCTTTCAAGTGGAAATCCATTGTTCTTATTTGACCTTACTTGGTAGTAATTTACTGGAGTACCTGTTAAATTAAACCAAAAAGAAGAAAGTTTAGCAGCTATTTGCCATAAAATATTAACCAAGGTTATAACAGATTGTTGAATTCGATCTCCCCTTGGTTTTGTCTTGGGTAGTCAAAGAACTAGGCATTATGAAAACACTAATCAGAGGCAGTTACGCACTTGAGCATGCCCTAGTCTACTGGTTTCCTGTTGAATTAAGACAGGTTCAGACTGTTGGTAAAAATCTGCAAAATCAAAATTTGAAGTAACTACTACTTATATATGGGATGTAAGGGATTATGGAGAATTATCCCGGTCTGGTTTTCGTTATGATGGTTGTAAGAAGCATGTACAAAAGGTTCAGACTGTTGACAGACTGAACTCTGGAGTATGCCCTCGTACTGAATTTATTGTTTCCTCATCAGATGTAAAACATGAAATACGAATCCTATCAAAACAACCAATATGTGAGTGGACTGTTCTGATTCATATAAAGGATAATGAAATTTCCAGACAGCCTGTCTATTTGTCTTTATATAGATTGAAACAGGCTGCCCACAGAATTGCAGTCTAGAATGTGAATGAAATTGATAATTTTCTGATGTTCAATCTGACGGCAGTTGTAAGTTAAAAAGTTTCAGGATAAGTCTAGGAGGAGTTTAAAGAGAATTCTTGTTTTCTTATGAGATGTAAAGCATGCATAAAAGATTAAACCGTTCTCAATAATTTAATCTGATGATGGTTATAAGAAGCAAATAAAACAGCTTCAGACCACAGGCATAGCTGTAAAATCAATCTACGCTGTAAAATCAAAATACACTGTTTCCTTAATGGGGTTGAAAAAACATGTACTAAGATACTTTGGATCATTTACATTAAAGCTTGCACTCTCTTGGATCCGAATGAGAAACAACATTTCTTAGTTCAGTGTAGCATTGCTCGGCTTTCCACTTAAAGGTGCTTCAGTTGAAAAATCCCTTTATAGATTGAGTATTTGAGTTGTATGGAACATGCATGTTTTGTTCTTAACCATGGCATCATTGTCATGGGGCCAAAAAAATAAAAATAATAAAAACAAAAAGGTTTAGCTAGCTTCATCTCTAGAGCATGCAATGTTACCAACACAATGTCACTTGCATTTAGGCATATACTATACAGCAGTAAATAGCGATTGTTATTTTCATTTCTAAGCCACCACTCTATCAATAATACTGATTAAAACAGGCGAGGATCTTCTTGCGTCAGTATAATTATTCTAGACCACAAAATAAGTAGCAAATGTCATCTGTCGCTAAGTACTGTAGCCTGAGAAGTTTGAAGCACTTCAGCTGAGTTTATTGCGATGTGAAACTTGAATCAACACAGAGAATTATTCCAAGTTACAAAAGTTTCTGCTCTGCTTGAAACAAATTGATCCGGTCATGATACCGCTTCAGGTTCAAATGAGAAAAAAACTTACATAGGATTCTGCACCAGATTGTGATCCCAGAAACATGGTCATATATAAAAAATTACACCTGAGGCCCTATGATCATTCCAGAGACCACCTCTATTGTTGCTCTGTTGACGTAATTCTTTAATAATAAAAGTTAAGACCATCTTTTGGTGCGCAATTTAGAGATAGTCATATCTGCACCTCCAAATCCATCCATGACAGCCTTTGCCTTCCTGAACTCAGCTCTTGCAGTGAGACTGTTTAAGGACATTAACATAGACGATCACCAAATTAGATGAACCAACCGATATATTATGAGTGTAAAGTTGATACGCATTAAGATAACACAATATATTAGAACAATATAGCCGAGTAGTTGTACAGTGAAAAATAATGATTGATAAGTTGGCTGCAAAGGATGGAAAAAAGTGGGGGAACTTCGACATACTCCAATCAACAAAATGTATTTTGAACAAAACTAAAAAAGGTAGCGTGCCAATCAGCAAAAGATAGTGTACATAAATGCCTAATTTAAGAAGTGACACACGATCTCTACATCTAGAAATAGTTGAGAAGAACTTATACCTGCTCCTCAGAACGACACAAGGCATGCCTATACGTTCAGCTCCAAGCACGCCAGACTGGCTTCCGGCAATGAGCACACAATTTTGTACAGACAAACCCGCATATTCTGCTCCTGCTCGCAATGTGGCTACAATATTCTCCAAGCTGCAACGCAATCATATTATCTACGAGAACTGTCATTAACTTACCGTAAACTTTAAGCGCTATAAGTTCTCATAGCAAATGTAACAGTATGCATTGTACATGGGTATATAAGCAAAAACATTAATAGTATGTACTGCATAAATACAGGCGGATTTGGGTATTCAATATGTCTGGTTACCGATTGAGGATATCTTGCACACACCAAACTAGTTTAGGCACGGGTATGCAGTAACAACATAAGGCAAATGCTTACCACCCTACAAATTTCAGTTTCATTTTTGTAAATTGTACTTAATTTTCTGTTTATGGATTAACATCTGAAAGATTGTATGCAAGCATACTCTGAGTAAGCTATATGTTTGACAAATATTTAACACTATCAAGACTTTGGGCACACTAATCCACAAATTCAAATATTGCTGAGGAAAGATTAACTACATTAGTTGAGAGAGAAAGCAAACCTTTCAGATGGGCTGGTATCTAAATCAACACTCAGCTTTAGAATAGATGCAACCTCATCAGCAACCCTTTGCTTTTCTGCAGAAACTGTAATGACATAATTGATAAACATCAAATACTTCTCCATAAGAGTTTAAATTAGTGTTGCAGAATATTAGGTTTATGATAAGATCTGGTTTGAATTTTACCAGCTTTTCGGGCCTCTTTAGCAAGTTGCTCATCCAAACTGGAGGATATTCCCTTGCCAAGTACAAGTTGTCCATACAAACTTCTTTCTACTTCTTCCTTCCCAACTATTTTCATTTTCGATATTCGATCATGACCAAGTTTTTCAATGACTGACCTGCATAATAGGAAGAAAATTTGAGTTCACCCTTTATGTTTGTAAAGCACATGCCATATGGCACAAAAGATTTAAAGCAGAAACAACCTATTTTTGACATGGTTAAGTGCCACAAAGACTTAAAGCTTAGAAACCTCTTTTTGCCATGGTTATATGTAAGATGCAATATACTGCTTCTTCAATCGTGTCCTGTACGGTATACATTACAGATAAAGGCATTCCTATGACAAAATAAAATCAGGTAAAATGATGCGCAGGTTGTTGACACCATGAAAACACATTTATGTTCAAAGTGATGATATTTCCATTCATATTATGTGTAAATAACAACAACAACAACAACAACAACAACAATAAAGTTGTAAATACTGACTTCCCATCATTGTATATGCAATTCTCTACTAATAGTGGATTAAATCAATTTCGAGGGTAAATTTCAATCTGAGAAGCATTTTCTAATAGTGGATTAAATCCATTCATATTATGTGCAAATAATAATATTAATAATAATAATAATAATAATAAAGTTATAAATACTGACTTCTCATCACTGTATATGCAATTCTCTACTAATAGTGGATTAAATCAATTTCGAGGGTAAATTTCAATCTGAGAAGCATTTACTTTTTATCTACACCTTCAGTAAGGGTTCATGTGGGCTTACATATGCCTATTTAACTTTAACCAATTGCTTCTGTCTTTGCCTGCACATAGGTCCAGGATTAAATTCATCTTAGAAACTACAAATTATGGTTATCATACTTTGAAAATAGGTAATCGTAACAAGCAAAGGTTACTCAACAACAAGATGTACTATTGTCCATCACATAGAATTGAAATTTACATACTACTGAATGCAGCTTTAACATAATACGGATAACCCAATTAGGGGTACATAGACCTACCTTCAACTACTTCCAACTAATGAAAACCAAGAAGCAAGAAGAACCCTTCAACTTGACACGATTTCATACAAAATCAAGCACGGAGACCAGAAGCATTCACTAGTACCTAGCAATATAATTCCTTTACAGTAAATAACATTCCAAGAGTTAAATCCAATTGAACTCATGGTAAAAAAAAAAATCATGTGCTAAATATAAAAAACCATGACAGCCAAGGCGATGAAAAAAACAGAAAATGAAAGCATCGGTCCCTCCTCCTTTTAGTAGTGATTTCTTCTTCTATTTGGCCTGTCTCTAACTGCCTAACTCTACTAGAAAGTAATCATTCTCAAAGCAGGAACATATCACTACGGCTAGAATTGCCAATGGTGATGCAAGATCGATCAACTGTCAACACAAGTGGGCCCATCCAAAGGAGCGAGAAGTGCCTCTGCAGTCCACCAACCAGAATACCACCCACAGTGAATCTGTTTGGTCACCTGGACACCTACTCAATATCAGGGTGAGATTCAGACAACCTGACAGTAGACAGCATGTCAGAATAAACATTGAGTAAGGTAGGGCAACCAAATGCAAAGGTTCCCCTTTTCCATTTGTGGATAAATAGGTTAGCCGCATTAGATCATTGGAATGTTGTGTTTATAGTTAAAGACCAAGTTTCGGTATCACAATGTGACACCCGTAGGTATTACTTACTATTTAGTGAACCTAAGAAAAACTAATACTAAGCATCCCCTAGAAAATTTTCCTGTTGAATAAAAAGAAAAGAGAATTAATTTCACCACTTTCATCAGATTATCCAGATTGGCTCCCATGTCCCTCCATTCCTATGCATTTAAAGGACATTATACAAGCACCTTAACCTGTTTGAAGCACAGAGGCAAAGAATTTGGAAAATTATATCATAAGTTCTCCAACAGGTGACTATATGTTCCTCTCACCTTTATATACAGTGTAAAGTGTCAAGCAGTGTCATGCCAGCTTCAAACTAAAAATTTTGCATCAAAACATGAAAGGTCAGAAAGTGCTGGATGATTACAGGCAAAAGAATCAGTACAAAACAAACCTGGACAACTTGTCCCCATTTCTACTGTAGGATGTCAAGAACACCATAGGTATGCCCTCCTTAATCGCATCATCAATAAAACTACAAGAAAGAAAAAGAAGAAAAACGTGTCATGTTGATTGAGAAATAGCTTTATGAGACAAAAGCGGCAAAATCTGTTAATTAAAAAAAAACCATAAATCATCTGCCCACTGCTCATTGTCAAATACTAACCATCATTGAGCAAATAGTGAAATAGAGTTACAATGCCAGTTGTAAATGTTAGATATGTTTGTTTCAGTTAAAAATTACAAATTATTAGACTCAGCAAAAAATGAAAGCAGTGTAATACTATCAGTTAACCGTCACTAGATTGAATAATAGAACAGAACACAATTGTTTTGGATGAAAAAAGCAACATTCTCAAATTCTTCAAGCAAGTGGCCCTTAGGATATATTTTTTATGTCAACAAAGTAATGGAAAGTGAAAATAATTAGAAAATACTTTCTAAGGAATGGAGAGAACGAGAGAAGAAAGTACTTGCTAAATTCTTCTCAAGACCCTGTTTGGCTTGAGGAAAGTGAAAATAAGAGGTTGAGATGGCAACTGATACAACATGCACTTTTTCCTTCTTGATTTGAAAGTTTAAGGGAAGAGTCTGAAGTATATTGTTTTTTCCTACTTTGTCTCCACTTTCCTCTCACTTGTAACAAATAATCTAGAAAGTGAAAAGACTCCAATATCAAATAGGACAAGGTTGAGTGTCCATAAAAGCTAGAAACTGATTCAACAATAGCTTGCATTTTAGCTAAACTTATTGCTTCAATTCATATTCGCTAGATTGTACATAAAATCCTTAACCCAAACCCTTATTAAATTTAAAACTATTTGACTGAAAATAGAATCTCAAATAAGCTCAAAACGTAGAACTGGGAATAAAAATAATATTATATATATGGACTCCTAGTTGCATACATACCTATACACATAGTTTTCTCATCTGCCCAAAAATAGGGACCTTACAGAAAATAGTCCACTTCATAAAACTGCCACAGCCTCACACATCCTTTATCACAGATAAGCACGTTCTACGACCACTTACCTAGCTCATGTTTCAGTGAAAGTAAACATTGTGACTCATAAATCAACAACAAGAAAGCCATTATCCCAAAATTTTGGAGTCACCTACACAAATCCTATTCTTTCATCGACTTTTGCCTAGAGCTATCCCCTCCGATAAGTCAGACATGATCATATCCTTGCATCCAACCAATTCATACTTACCAAAGTAATGTTAGTTGGACTAACATTGCACACACATCTCAATTTCAAGTATGACGTTGTCTAAGATGGTTTAGAACTCTATTTTACATGAATGTAACTTGACTTCTTTCATGTGAAAGCACTGAGGTTGAAATGGAAGGATGTCATTTTGATGCTACAGGTTGATGTGTTATTGGGGTGCTCAAAGCATTCACATCAACCTTCCAGATGTTCAGAAGTCAAAAGATTAAAATATGTAGTCCCTACAATGTAGGACAAGTTTACCTCATAGTTTACAATCAAAACTCCCCTTAAGCCAACAGTTCTAAAAGACCACATTTTTCATTTAAGGAGAAGTATTATGTCCTTAGTTTTATGCATGATCCAGTAACCAACCTTTCAACTGTGACTGGTTTATAAGAATATGATTTTACAATAGTTAAGTTCACACTAAGGTACTCACTCCTCAACTCCCGGTCGCAAAGGTAAATTCCTTGATGCTGCAAACTCCTCCAAAGCTTTTTTCTGCCAACAAGTTATCAATCAATCAACATTTTAATCTGAAATAGATCAATAATCACATGGAAGAAACCTATGCGCAACTCTAATATAACTAAATATGATAATCTTGGTAGACATAATGGGGCAGTCAGATCACTAAGGGAAAAGCAGGAAATCATAGCAGAAAGTGATAAATAAAAATGTCAATATGAATTTCTTTCTGTAGATAATATTGCACCAAGTGCAATAATAAGAAAAATGTACTTCATGACCTAGAGTGTATATATCATAAATAGTAAAAAAACAATGAATAAAAACTTGATAACAAAGTGAAAACACTCACAATAATATGATGAGGACTCAAAGGTTACTATTTCTTAATTCAAGGTTCTTTTGTTTATCCAATCATTTATATGCATATAGAATGTATTATATTTCCATTATTAATCCCGTGTTTTGCTTTAGAATCAAATTTGGTTCAAGACTATGTACTAGTACGATGAAATAATATTTGCTTATTAGAAGTGTACTTAGTCAAATAATTACCTTCTCCCGCATGATGCTTTTCGTGAATGTTTCTTTCTCATTAGTTGGCAATGAGGAAGGCCAACCAATCTGCACAAAGGCATTCATGTGAAAACAAGCCTTAGAAAGATCGAAACTTTCCAAGAAAATCACATATGTATCCTCTTCAAACCAAACAATTAATTATTTCAGAATATATGCAAAAAAGAATCATCAGCTAACATGATTCTTAAAATTGCCATGAGTAAGAAATGAGGAAAGAACAATATGTGTTATCCCCGAGTAGAATAGTAACAATTATATCTGCACCTTGTGTGTGGGCACGTAAATGAATGAAACTATTACATAAACCCATTGAGTCTAATCATCCAATACAGGTTTCTGTAGGAAGACCTACCTGGTTAAAAAATAAGATGATCATCTTTTCTTCATCACCACTAGCCTTTCTGCAAAAAATAATCTGGCTCATCCTCAGGTTATTGCAAAAATTTATCTTTCATGGGGCGAACATGTTACCAAGCACTGTTAAGACATGGTGAAGATACCTGTGGGTTCCATAATGTAAAACCCCAAGTTTAGTAATATAATTTCAAATTTGAACTGATCATCTGCAACATTTCTCGTTAGATTTAAATACTTCTTCATGCCATATGAGAAAGCATGCGGAAAACGAGATTTAACACACCTTGTCAGATCTGCATAAATTGGTTCTGTCCAGTTTGCACAATCCAGCCCATGTTTCTGAAACGCTGACATCAAGGAAACACAATTATCAATTGCAAATATATATAAACTTTTATTTATCCACATCAATGTGTTATGATGGTGGTTGTCAAATACGCACTTCGGTCAATATCTAAACTAATGGAATGTGGGACAATAATGTAGATTAAGCAACATTAACCCTCTCCTTTATATGGATTTTAGGGGAGAGGTTCCTTCAATATTTAACCAAGGCAATCTATGGGACGGGATTATCCTACTCCCTAAAGATCAGTTTGAAAGAGTTGTTCAAAAGCAATCTGATTACACGCTGTTCACCAAGTATTACCATCATGGTCGTGGCCACTAAGAACGTGGCGAACTCGGACACGGCATTTACTTACAATTTAGTCCAACTTGCCAAGTTAAATGACTACAAACATGCATGCTGCTCTATTATCTTTGCTTGTCCTCATAATATCACATGCGAACATTGGTTCAATACTTATTATTACTTAAACCTAACTAATTCTAACACAATTCTACGCATTCGAAAATGTTATTTTCGCAATCTTCAGCAAAAATTGATAGTTCAGAACGGTTAACATCGGGAAAAAAAACAGTCTAATAAAAGAAAGATAGCAAATTTAGCACTAAATCAAACATATAAGAAAGAGCCCGCACCTAAGTTGAAAGCTTGGCGATTTCCTGCACGATGCACATCAGCGAGAACCCTAAAACGAGCAGCTTTTTTGTCATCTCAAATACCATTTGAACTAAACTAAACTAAACTAAACTCGGGGGAGAAGACGAAAATAAGGGTCAGAGAAATACTGACCCCTCAACTTCGAGAAGAATCGCGAGATCTTGAGATGGAATCGATCGATCGACATCGGGCGAAGAGCACGAAGGAGGATGAAGAAGCGGCCGAGATTTGGGATTCTTGGATCGAGAACAGGAGAAATTTGGAGAGGCAAGAGAGGAGCAAGGAGGTGATGCGATGGCAGCGGAGGTAATTTGAGGCAAATGAGAGGGCAGAATGGGGATGAAGCGGGAGCTGAAGAGGGAGTAAGAAGCAGTGGCTTCCATTTCCTGCTGCAAGAGCGCGTGGAGGAGCAGCGCCTGCTCGATCGCGTATCTACAAAGGGGGCCGTGAGAAATGACTTTTGTGTCCTCGACTGGGATCTTGTTATTGGGCCTTAAACTTAAAGGGCCAATTTGGATAGTTGGCTACTCGATGAGCCTTAGCCCATTGATTACAAGATAGACAAAATGCTTTCAACAAGAACTACGATAAATAAGGGCGCAACCCTACGAAATTTTATTTTGCCATACAACCTTGCTCATAATTTGTCATTTTGCATATATGCCCTTAACAATTTCAGCCATACAGTTTAGGATTTTTGCCATAGATATTAGACTCCTAAATATTGTTTAATTTTGTACCAAACCTCCAAATCCTTGGCACTAAATTAGGCTGTCAATTCTTTAACCAAGTATAGTTTAATTCTAAGCCTCATAAGATGAATTACATTAATAACCCCTTGAACTAAGAGAAAGACTTCATGTTCTTTTGAGAAAGAAAAGAGGTTGAAGGAGAAAGAGGAGAGAGAAACAACGGGTATGAGGATCATAAGTGGGAAAGAGAGATGTTTGGGGAAGAAGAGTTCACAACCATTATAGAACGGGCTAAACGATTGATAGCACCCTTGTTATAACGGTCCACACAAAAATTTGTAAGGGTAACAAAAACTCTTAGAAACTATGTGACATGATTAAGAAATTTTGGCTCTAAGAATTTGGTGACTCATTTGACAAAAACCCTATCTTCTAATATCTCATCTACCATTTCACGGAAATGGGAAAAATAAAAGATTGGAGTCTTTATGAATTAAGAGGAGAGTGCAAAAGTGATCAAATGGAAGAGGCAAACTAAAAGATGAATATCAAATGCTTAGTTAAAATGGTGGTATAGGATTATCATAAGAAGTTACCTCGTTGAAAAATCAAGTATAAACATTAAGAAGAAAGATAGTATCACAACTAAATAATTGTAGTACCCACTGTGAGTGACCCGGAAGGTAAGAGGTTCCAATATGACTCTCACGATCTTGGGTCTGATTTCAGATTGAACTATAAAAAAACTTAAATAATCTTAGCGCCAAATTTCTTCATTTAGCTGTAGATTTTATCCTTTCCTCTTCAAACTTGACATTCTTCAATAACTTATAGCTGATAAAATCTTATTTTCTTCATTTATCATTTTCTTTTGCGTTATTTAGATACTACTCCCTCAAATCTTCAATAATTTCATGTTAGTCTCTCAAATCTTGATTATTTGAAATTTCTCATAAGTCCCTTAAATTGTCAGGTTCTTGCAAGTTGGTCCCTCACTGACCAAATTACGCCTTAATTTACTTTTCCTCCCAAAACTCCTCTTATCCAAAAAAAAAAAAGACATGAGTTGAGGACTATTTTGGTTATTGAGGGACAAAATACAAGTTCCTTTGGGATTTGAGGGATATATGAGCAATTTCTAATATATTATGGACTAATATACGGAGTTTATTGAAGATTTTAGAGACTAATATCTAAATAAACCTTTTCTTCCTTAAGCCACTAAGGTTATAATCATAAATTGGATACAAAATCTTCTATAATCCAAGCTTATTTCTAATATCTGTGTATCTACAACAATAACTTTATTGATTGTACTTACATGGTTGACCTAGAAAGAATTTGCAAAAAGTTAGCAATATATATA
>JBAKGM010000139.1:7012845-7027019 GCA_037177215.1 Asparagus racemosus
TGGAACCCCTGCCCCCCCCCCCCCCCCCCCCCTCCCCAACCCAAACCCAAAAAAAAAGTTGGGGAAAGGCTTCACATACGTATGCAGTATACCTAGTTAACTTTGATTACGCACATGGTCGATTCGATTTCACTAAATCCTAAAAAGTTTCGCTCTTTTGAGATAATCCAAAAAGTTTGAAAATATCATTTAAATAGAAAATTTTCTATTTTTCTTGCATCTAGTTTTAGATAACTCAAAAAAGTTGGGTATCTAAATTTTTTAGGGGTTTAAGCAACATTCCAAACGTCTTGGGTTTATTTTAAAACGAGGTAAACTTCCTAGGGATCTTGTGTACCTTCGTGGAAATGATGGATCTTTTATAATTATTTGCATTGTTGAAACAAACAAAGGTCGAAATTTTTTTTAAGGCCTAAAAATAAATTAAAAAAAGAAGGGCGCACACTGGCGCGCGCGCACACCCGGCTTCGCTTATCCTCTCTACTGAATATTTTTGGAACAAATTGACTTTGAATAATTCAAACCGCAAACCATAAAAGATAACATAAATACAGGGCACAGTTCATTCAACGTGCATACTGTAGACTATTAAATCTTGTAGTCAATGTCAGTATGTGGACTACCGAGTAACCGATGGGGGACCTGCCCAAGATCCCGTACACCACACTGACTTTGATTTTTATTTATTTATTTTATTTTAAACTTTCTTCTAAATTGTCTTATTTATGTTGTTGATGAACTATTTGAATACTCAAAGATCCTTTTATATGAAATATCAAATAATTTTTTATTGACTTCTGCTGATGTGCTGTATATTATTCACTGGACCCACCCATTTTTTTATCAAAAAAACTTGAACTCCACACAAAGAATTAAACTAATTATTATGAGTTTTTTTTCTTTATTGGTCCCTTAAATCTTAAATATTTTGAATTTGTCAATCAAATCATTGAAATTAATATTAGGCCCCTCAATTCTTATATCTTGTAACTGCTAATTTTAATTAGAGGGAATAATTTAAAATAGCTAATAAGAGACCTATTGATAATTTCAATGAGTTGAGGGCTAATATTAATGAAACAACTTATAGAACTAGGGGACCGAACAGCAATTTCAATGATATGAGAGATTAATTTCAAAACCTTAATGATTTAAGGGACTAATATCAAACAAACCCTTACTATAAATATTTTTATTTGTTTACGTATTAGAACACCTGAGCATCGAAATTTAGAGCAAATTTGGACGTCAATACCAGTAGAGTACCATTTGGTCTTTGTTGAAAATATTTATGATGTCTAATTTCAGAAAAAAAATGATGTCACTTTGATGGTTAAACAAATGGAGAATAATTATTAGATTATTTAACGTTTTTCAAGTTTTACTTTGCAAAATTAACTAATGGAGAAATTAGACGTGATAGCTCTTTTTGCCACGACTTTCTAAGTTATGCAGTATCTTTCAATTTAATTTTGTTATTTTATTTGAAAACTGGTGTGATATCTTGTGACGTTTAGGATTTTGGATTTTTAGATTTGATTCTAATTTCAGAGTGAGAATCCACTTTTTAGTAGGGGAATCTGATTTAGATATTGGAAATCTTATCTATGACTGATACACTTTGTAAGTAGTCTATTTTTTTATTTTTAATTAAAAGTCATAATCATACATTACAAAGATAGATGGAGAAACTGCAAAGTAAAAAAGATATTTAAACAAATTAAGAAGGAAGAACGTGGGCTTCATAAGAGGATAAATAATCCCATAAAATGCAAAATAACTTCATATATTGGCGACTATTAAGAAATTCTTGATCTTCCTCGGTACAGACAAATCTTAACAATCCTACATTAGCTATTCACAATCTTCTTTCATGTCATCACACAATGAGCTGTTTTTTTTTCGCATGAATCCCTTATCTTTAATATATTTAACCTAGTACCTTAAATCATTTAAGTTGTTAGTAGGTCCCTCAAAGCCAAATGGTTGAATCCGAGATTGCAGTGTTCATCTGGGACTAGGCTAGTGTAGAACAAGCCCACATGGGTCCGGAGAATGCAGAAGTGCAGTTGTGGGTTAGGTCCAGTTAGTCCCGCATTGGCAATATGAAGAGCTTGATATGAGGGTTACCAGGGATTTTGACTCTCTCACATTAACAACTAGGTTTTGGGGGGGATTTTTTTTTTTTTTTTTTTTTTTGGAGACTTTTACAAATTAATTATTTCAGTCAAGAACATCAATAGCAAGATACAAGATTTTGTGGACATAATAGAAATTTTAATGATTTGAAGTCTTATTTCAAAATATTATAGCCCACATATTCACCTTAATTTGAAAGCTTTTCTCAATCCTCAATAAAAAATTTACCATATTCTTCTGCGCTAAAAGTTCACTTAACAGTCGAACCTACAGTCAAGTCAAAGTGCACATGGGTTTTTCCATCTAAATCAAGCTTAGCTCATTTTGGGAAAAATTAAGAGGAGTTTGGTAATTTTCTTGATTTTTTATTTGTTTTGAGACAGAGGAAGAGCACTTTGTGATGACATCAAATTCAGACTTTTTTTTTTTTGGGGTATCGCTCAAATTCAGACTTTCTAAACATTGGATAAATCTATAAGCTATGGATCAGTATGTTTATAGATTTTGGACCAGTTTTATTTAATAAGTGAAAGCTACACGCCCTTATTTTTTTTAAAGATTAATTCAAGACAAAAGAGTATATAACTGATTAATTATTTTGGTGATAATGATAACGATAGCTACAAATACAACTATACTAGTTTTTGCACTCTTCAGAAGCTACCAACGGTAAAAACAGTAATATGATCAGGCTAAATATTATAAAACTCCTCTTAAATTTGGACAGTTATTAAACAACCTCCCTTTAACTTCCAAAATATCAGAACACCCCACCCCCCCCAACCCACCACCCCCAAACTTTCGAGATTTATAAAAACAACACCCCTTTTTACTTGAGATTTTATCAGGAAACCCTTACAAAGCCATCATCCAAAGTTAAAGGGGGTTTTGTGATAACCCCAAAACTTAAAGGGGAATTTCTGATATTTTCAAAGTTATGAAGAGTTATCGGATACTTGTTTAAAGTTAAGATGGGTTTTCTTACACTTAAAAATATGACCACTATTAAATATTTCTATAGAAAGATACAGAAAAATAATTTCATTATCCAGGCTATTGTAAATAAATACAGGTTGAACTCTGGTGCGCCTTTGACGCCGTTGTCCATGATGGTGGCTTGAGAAAGGCAACTCTCAAGACTTACATTGGTCTAAAGACTCTAAATCATGTTCTATTCAACAAGTACAAAATCTTCCAACGCTGTTTTTTTCTATCAGTTTCAGTAGAAGAAAGTTCTAACATTATTTTGTCATTAATGTTCATTCAAAGGATCTAACTAGGGGTAGTTGAGACGTAGGAGATTGCTTCTCTATTAATTTATAAATACTCACATTTAAATGATGACTAAGATTAAAATATCTATCTATATTATATACTATATATTAAGAGAAGCTCCCCTTTTAATTTGTGTAACCAAAATTTTAAAATACCCAAAATACCCTTACACTTGAAAAATCAAGGAAATGCTCTTACCTTTGGAGAAAATAAAAAATAATAAACCTATAGAGATACCCCTGCACTTGGAAAAATAATTTGAAAATGCCCTCACACAAAATCTAATAAACCATTTATTTCCTTGACAATTTGACTACGACACTCACCGACCTTTTGTGTCATCCAAGCATTGCGTGCGCCAAAATATTAATACTAGTGTTTATTAAACAACTAATATTTAGGAATGTTTTTTAGCTACTCAAAATGTCTAACATTTCATGATACTCTTCTCTTGATTTACCAATCTTATCTATTTATTGAAAACATGTTTGTTAATTTTGATAACAAATAAGGATTGTTAAAGATAATATAGCATTGAGCTGCAAAAACTTGACAAGGTAATTGAGACAGACAATGGGATACTCTCTAATAAATATGTTCACTAGAAATTGCATTAAATAAATAAAATCTAGCCATTCGTTACATGTAGACTGTGAAAATAATTTAAACTTATGTTTTGAAATAAAATCAGTCCTTTTCGTTAATTCCACATTTTTATTCTTTGGAGTAACACTCATTTCTCTATCTAATGTTTGACGGGTAATTACCATAAAATAACTTACTTTCCACGAGCGCACTAGAGCTTTGTGACTTTGTCCCGAGAATTGGGATCCTGCTTGCAATTTTAATATAGCTGATTTTCTATGATTCTTTCTTGCACGCAACAAAGTGATGCACATGGAAACCATATGTCGCAAAATTAAAACTTTATCCTAAAAATAATGCTAACGCTTAAGATTTACTCCTCTTGATCTTTTAGCAATCCTGTCAAAAGCTCGGACTATATGTAGTCCGGATGTAACTTGGATATATGGAAAGATTTGTAGATGAAAGAAAAAAATGGTGGAAATTAGTAATACAATGATTTCAGTTTAGATGATGATATCATTGTCTCCATTAAGTCTCCCTTTTCTTAATAATCTTTCAATAATCAAATTTGATTGTGCAATCTTGGTTCCATGAAAGTTTCACATTTTTCTTCATCAAGTTCATAGTAGATTTTAGAAGTAAAAGTACTAAAAACGGCTGGAAATTTTTTTAATTTATTAAGAGCATTTTAGTCATTTTATCTCATGTGATTTTCATACGCTACGTTTGGGGGGTGTTTATAAAGTTTAGGGGTTGTGTCAAAAGGGAAAAGGGGCCAAAACTTCTAGTGTTTTTTTTTTTTTTTTTTTTTTTTTTTTTGGATGAAATTTACTCTAAACTAATGTTGAAAGTATTATGAACAGGGATCCTAGATCATTATACACAAGAGGATAAGTGTACGTGTGGTACATGGGCTCATAACACATGCATCAATCTCGTGAACTTGATTCGACGTTTGAATCAAGTCTAGCATTAATGAGGAAAGCGAAGGTTCATAATTAAGTGCTAGGTGTCGCTTAAGTCTCGACCAGGGTGAAGATGTCAAACGTTCTAGCCTCAGTAGAATTTTATGCAAAACTTTGCTTTCGACCAAAATCAAACTGTTGAAAGGGAGGTCATGCTGTTGTGTTTGTTCATTGGGTCATGGTCCCCTAATTAATAGGAAGAAGAATAATTCAATTCTTCTTTATGCACAGAGATTGTCCTCATCCAGAAGATTGCATGAGTGAAATTGACATGAAAACAGAGGTTTAATGCCTAAGTCTTTCTAAATTTAAAACTAGATTTAATTGCTATTTGAGGGCTAAGTCCTTCATAAGTTCACATTAAAATAGGAAAAAAGGGATCTTAGTAATAAAAGTAATATTTTACTTAACTTAAATGTCAAACATAGAAAACCTATAGTTGCTTGTACCGTTGCGTAATTAACTTCTAGAGTAACTCTTACTTCAGTTACTTATAAATTTTCTCCTCTTTCACTTTACAACGTTTGCACCCTTTAATGAGAAGAGAACATTTGACATTGTTGTAGCAAAATTCTAGAAGCTAGCTCAATTGATGTATTTACTTTGACCTATAACTTTGACTTCATTGCATTTAGGGGGAACTAAAGATGGGCCACCTGGTCCCAGTAATAATTAGCCATGAGAAAAGTCCACTCAATATTGTAATTAGATGGCTTACTATATAATCCAAGTATTACCTTTCTGTAATATAATAATTGTATAACAAGCCCACCCCTTTACATCGCATCTGAGATGGCTAAGTTAACCAAGCACATTAAACCCCCATTAAAGCTTATATGCTAGATTTGCCTTTTCTTTCCCCTTTTCCTGAAAATCTCATGTATAAGAATCTTTTATCAGAAACTATTTCAATGGCTTCACACTGAAGAGCAATTTTGAAATTTCTGAACTTGTGTTAACCGTCAAACATGCCTTTGGAAAAGCAAGATAAATGAAGAAAATCAAATTCACAAAATCTGATGCCAAATTGGAAAATAACGGACTATGAGAACTTCTTCTTATGCCGACTTAGAGGAATATATAAGCCATTTATATTACGCGGAGCTCTTGACGGCCAAGAAGATAACAGGGGGTGGAATTAATAAAGTGTAATTTCAATGAGATTTTACAAGTTCAGGTTCAAATCCCACTATAGATATTAATAAAATGGTTTCAAGCCCCTGTTTGCCTTCCTAAACTCTTCAATTTGTTCTTTCATACCCCCTCCCCCCAAGAAAAAAACTATTTTTAGCCTCATCATACCCCCTAAACTATTAAATCCGTCTCTTTTTACCCCCACCTCCAAAAAAAACTATTTTTAGTCCATCATTCCCACACTTTTGGTACCAAATTACCACTTCTCCTTTATTAATTTATGGATATTTTAAATGGATAAAGTGATAATTCAAGAGGTAAGGTGGACCAAAAATAAAAGATTAGTGGGTAATATGACACTGAAAATAGTTCTAGGGGATAAATAGGGACGAATTGGGTAGTCCAGAAGGTTAGATGAGACTAAAATGAGTTCAGGAGGTATAAAGGAACAAAATAAATAGTTCATGGGAGCAAGTAGGGGCTAAAACCTAATAAAATCGATAAGCCCAGATATCCAACAACATCCCTTGATCTTTACGTCCCTCAACTCTCTGAACATATGCAAAGTTTACTGCATTTGGTTTACTTAATTGCGCATTAAACATACCTACGTTGCCCCACATTTTCAATAGCAAAACACAACCTGCATAATCTTTAATTTGTACGAGCATGCAACACACACGTTATTTCAACTTCACTCAGATATGATTTTTTCCGAGCAAAAGAAACATTTGCTTGCGCAAACTTTACATTTTCATCAATACAAAATCCTCAACAGCGGCTCACTCTTCACATGTCAAACGACAATCCCTGTGTGAATCGATCAGATACTCTTACTAAACATAAGAGGATGGTAACATTATCTCTATCAATCTTCAAATATTTTACTGATAATAAAATCAAATCCATAGAGCTCTCTTCTAACAAATGTCACACGCTAACACTATATAGCAAAGACCAATGTAGGAAAATGAATAATTTTATAATTTACATCATGGTTGTGAGGAGTTACCACCATGCTGATGGTCTTCAACTTGAGGGTTAACGACAGAGATATCTAAGCTGTTTAGCTCAGTTTCAGGGGAGATCTCTCTCACATCAGCTATCCTTGCTTCATTTGACTGGAAATCATTCCACTCAGTCTCACCTATAGAACGAATCTCAACTCCATCGACTGCTAACTGGACTTCATTGTCCCTGGAATCTGGAACCATATTTGAATCACTTAAACAAGCCTTATCCACATCGTCTTCAGATGAGTCCACATGCTTCGTGTCGGAAGTGCCTGAACATGACTCTGTTCTCTCTTCGAAAACCTGCTTCGTACTGCTTTGTTGTCTGCAGAGAATGGATATGACTTTATGTTCATATCACTAAACACGGCATATAAAAATAAAAATGCTCCCAAGAAGTAACTAAAAATCTTTCCAAGGTTCTTAACTGTCACGACCTCTGCAAATATAATTATTATTTTATTTTACTTTATTTTATTTTTGTGGGAGCTTCAGAAATAAGGATTTCGTCGTTTCGATTTGTAAAATTGAATATTTTGCTATGGTTCCAAGACACTGTACTTTTGAACTCATTGTTTCAGATTAGTTATATGCTCCAGCCTCTTGACCACCTATTAATCATCTAGGCTCAGTAACTGCAAGTTTGGAAGTATAATCTTATCCGTATTATGAACAGGGAGCATACATTACAGCCAACAACAAGGTTAATTCATTTTCTTTATATTGATTCTTTGTGTATGATCCACTTTAAGTCTCGTGTGCATCTACGGGCCCTTTGCATAGTGGAAGAACCATGCTGACTGACTTCTGGATCGGTATTATACGCATAATAACCCATCCATATATAACGATTGCCAACATAGTTCCCAAGTTCCAATAAACTCAAAATAAGTTTAGGACGGGTTAATTACCATGAAACCCCCTTCAAATTTGACCAATTATTATGAAACCCCCTAACGCAATTTTTTCATTATAATACCCCCTGCTATCAAATAAACAATTAAAACTCATTATTTTTCTATCCTTTTCTCTAAAATATCCCTCAACAGTGTTGCTTTTCTTCCTCAAAACTATTACAATACCTATTTTCCCTCTCTTCACATCAAACCCAAATACCCACGACTATTGCTAAGAGGAAATTAGTAGAAGGTCAAGATAATCTCTTCAATGCCCTTTGTTTTCACCCTTTATTTGGAATTGCTCTCAGTTTCTAATATGTGTTTGTCTTTGAGAGAGAGGAGAAATATGTTAAGAGGAAGAAATGGGTAGTTTGGAATATCAATGGGTTTTAATCCATGTTACACGGATACGGGCGCAAACACGGACATGGGTGCGGATACAGGACACGGCAAAATTGTTAAAAGTTAGGCTACGAGGACACAGCTGTATACGTATTAAAATTAATAACCTATATGAGACCAATATTGTTTTTTATTCACATGTTAATGAGAACTAAAATCCTTATACCATTTTATATTTCTTTTATGAATAGATTATAAATTGAAAAACTGCTCGCTATTGAACTACATACCCAAATGACCCTTTTAAAAATCATACTTATGAACTAGGTATGAGCTAAAACGAACGTGCCCCGAGTTCAATGAGTAGCAGAACTTGAGGTGAAGTGTACGATATACATTCAAGAAGTGTATCACAAGTATTTTGAACTAAAGCAGGTGTTATATAATTGAGTATACATCTGAAAATGTATGTATATATCCAAGAAGTGTCCAAGGAGTGTCGAACACGAACGCGGATACGGACACGGATACAGGAGCCTAGATGAAGTGTCCGGTTAACCTAGGTGTTAATTTTTTTTCTAACTGCAGCGTGTTTTGTAATGAAAAGATAACATTAGGGGGTTTTATAATAAGTGACCAAACTTCCACGCGAGGGGGAGCGGGGGTGGTTCATAATAATTACCCTGCAATGTATAGATGACTAAAGTTATCCTCGTGATGATAGCTTGTTTACACTCTTAACTTTGTAATTTCTTTCTAATAAAGGCAAGCTGCTCCGAGTATAGTATCCAGTGAAAGAATAACCAATGCAAGTGGGAAGAAAGAGATTAAAACCGAAACCTTTGAACTTGTGATTGCAAATTGTTCACAACTGCCAAGAGATCTTCCTTTTCTTTAGTAGCAGCATGTACTTTTTCTGCAGCATCTTTTGCACGAGTCTCAGCGTCTGCCTCTGAAACTCTTGCCCTTTCTTCAGCTCTAAGAACAGCTGCTTCCAGTATCACAGCACATTCTCTAGCTTTGGCAAGCTCAGAACGCCACATGTGTGCCTCCTGGAGGGCAGAATCTCTCTGCTTTAACAGAGCCTCCTTTTCGTTGGTTAGTGCAAGCACCTTTTCTTCTGATTCCTTCAACTGTAAAAACGATTTAGAAAAGGAGGAGGTCAAAATATCTTGCATAAAGGTGTCATTTACAATATATCCAGGCTAGAAGTGAAGTAGAAGTATAACAAGATAGAAATAATTTGAAGTAAAAGTATGAGTATAACAAGAGTTTGACTAGAATCTTTCAGATTGTATTTGAGTTTGGATATTATCAAGTAGTCACATTGTGAACCTCAAATGAAAGTTCTACACAATTAAAGATGATAAATCATTTATAGTGCCCAAAAACAAAGTCATACATTTTTGTGGTTTCATAATTAATACATCAATTGACTTCAAGATTGACAGTTTAAATGGCAAGTTGCTCAGTTTACCAGCTAAAATATTCTAAATGATTAAATTTTGGTGAACAGGGGTTCTAAAGTTTTTGAATCAATATTACTTGATTGGATTGCCAATTTAAAAGCTCAGAATAGGTTCAAGATCTGCATGCATCTAACAAAGCATGCATTTAACAACACCAAGGAGAGCTTTAATTATACATGCATTTAACAATGTCATACCTCATTTTTATTCAAAACATTCTTGTGATGATTTTTTTTCCTTCTAAATTGGTCCAAATAAATCTCTCAACGGAAGGATATATACAAAATGGCTCAAGATCTGCAAACATTTTTGAAATATTTGTGGAGGAAGTTGGACCTAGAAAAAACTTGCAAAAACAATGGAAAAAGACTGGATAAGGTCATGAATTGATATTTAGATCAGTTAATGGATTTGCTTAAAGAAAGCAGAACAATATGACATTGTGGAGGAAGTTGGACCTACAAAAAACTTGCAAAAACAATGGACAAAGACTGGATAAGGTCATGAATTGATATTTAAATTAGTTAACGGATTTTCTTCAAGAAAGTAGGAACTGTAAGCATTCTTTCCCCTTCACAAATCCCCTCTCGGCATTTTAATGTAATGACAGGACCATTTGCGCTTACAGTTCCATGTTTACAGACTCAGTAATGACCCTTTAGGAGATAGAAGAACTAGCACCTTGCACTGGGACGACTCTGATAGCTTCTCCATCTCCATGGTTAACCTTTCAATTTCTACACATGCAAGTCTTCTCTCTTCATCCATTGTAAGAGCCGCAGATGCAGCAGACTCAGCAGCTTCAGCAGTTTCTGTCAATTTTTCTGCAATCTCCTTTATGGTGGAATCCCTTGCTCGGAGTTCCTTTGCCAACTGTTGTAATTCTTCGTCTTTTACTCTAAGAGTCTCCTACAGAATACAAATAAAATCCAAGAAAAAATGGCACATGTAAATAACTACTAAAAGTGTAGCTTGCTCATAGCCTATGATAACGACACAAAATAATAATTGGCAGAATGCATCGTGGGATCTTAATAGTTACTTACAGACTACAATAAGCTGTCTTAAGTGGATCTTTAAACTTAGAAAATAGCTAGCCAACAAAATTTCCAATTCAAACATTAGTTTTCAGAAGCAATGTTACAATCTAATTGAAGGCGATGTGATACTAATACATAAGTCAATGAATAACACACCATGTATGGGTGTCAGACCAAGGAGGACAGGTATGATGTTAATACCTTGTAGTCCCACAAAAGAGAAGTTCTAAATTAACTTTTATAAGAGTTAAGGATTGTTTTTAATGACAACAGATAGTAAAATAGGAAGTGAGCTTGGACAAATCACAGAAAGAGCATCATAGGAACTGAGCATGAAGCTCTTGGGACCAGCCACGGGATACAACCAACTAATCACCTCCTTTAGTAGAAGGAGAACACCCTAGCTCTGTAGGCGTTGAAAATCGCTTATCAGTGCCCAAATCAGACTCGCGAAGATGGGCTCGCAACCAACGAACTATCAACCGATGCGACCAAGAACCGCTGACGACGCAATCACGCCACAAAACGCATGAAGCAGGTCGACGAATATATAAAGTAAGTCGACGAGGCGTACAAGTCAACGGAGCGACATATCGCGGAATAAATCCAACGATGAAGCTCTAAGTCAGCGAGAATCAATGAGTCGAGTCGATCAGACTAGAACGTCGACGCAGCGCGGTTAATCGAATTCAAGCGACGACGTTGTGCCAATCCAATTCCGGAATTGTCAGAATAATCAAACGAGACCGGGAGTATCAGAAAACGGGTCGGAACGGACAGGACGTCGGAAAAAAAGACGAAAACGACGACTCGTGCGAAGAACTTCGGCCACATGGCCGAAATGCTTCGGCCATGGGCCGAAGTCCCGGCCGCTTGGCCGAGCAACCAACCCCCCTCTCGAAATGCTATAAATAGAGAGGGGGGTGCACAGTTATGGGGGTTGGAAATTTGTTGCAAGTTTAGATCTTTGTGCAGGAGCTCTGCAAGATCAAAAATTTTGCTGCAGATGAAGATTGTGCGGCCTACGTCAGATCGTCGTCGTTCGAGTTCATACCCGCCGAGATCCAGGTCAAGTTTGCGTCGATATACCCTCAAGTCTAAGCTGCGTCTTAGGCTCAGGGTGAGTGTGTGATTTCTCCTAGTAGACATCACCCACTCCGGCGATCATCTCCTTCGTCAGATCTACGCCGTTCGAGTTCAGACTTGCAACGATCCATGTCAAGTTTGGTAGATATACCCTCAAGTCTAAGCTGCGTCTTAGGCTCAGGGTGAGTGTGATTTCTCCTAGTAGATCTCACCTACTCTGGCGATCACCTCCTTTGTGAGTTGATCCCCGTCAGGCTTTTATTTCCTTTGTGAAATAAGCCCCTCAGATCTGCAGATCTAGCACCTGGATCTCTACTTGGATCGGAATTGCGCGGTGGTCCACGGACGAAACAAGTACCCGGCACAGGCAAAGACACCCACGCAAGGATCCGATAAACGGATCCCGCATTTGTTCAAAAGCGAAAAGTTGTAATCTTTCTTTTTTTGATTTTTTCATTGTAAGCCTTATAAAAAAGCGAGGTCTTTCTTGAATTTCGTTGTAAAAAATAAATTTGTAACGAGTTCAGTTGCAATGGAAATCAAGACAACTTTTGCGGCGAACAGCTATATTTGAAAGCTTTTGAAGAAAAGTAGTTATTCGAATGTGTTTTAACAGTTTAATGGATTCAAAGATTTTTCATGACTTAGTATCCGATGAAAATAGAGAAAAATAGAATCTGTAAACTATTTTAACTGAGATGATGAGATTTACGCTCATTCGCTTGATTTAAGTTATTTATAATTTTGATAAGCGAACATATCAATATTATTTTGGCACAAGTGATGCGTTTTGTAATCTAGTAATTTGACGAGTGATGGGTTTTCGGAAACAAGCCATTTGATAAATGAAGTGTTTTGAAATCAAGTAATTTGGCAAAGGATGTGTTTCTGAAATCAAGCCATTTGATAAGCGATTCTCGATGTTTTCAAACCCTCAGAAAGTCCACTATGGAGTGATGTATTTGTGCCTACTATATGGTTTAAATGCACCTTTATGTGGTTCTTTTTGGGCAATTGTGATGTGACCCTTTTAGGCGTTGTGATGTGGCCAGCGGCCTATGGCAGTGTTAGGTGCATTCCGTTCTCGGGAACTATGTGTTATGTGATGCTTTTTGGCATTCCTATGCTACTAGGCTATAATTCGTAGCCTTAGTGTGGCCTATGAGGTGATTCTTGCATTTCATAAATATCTCATCGAGATTTGAGATTCTGATATTTGACTGTGGATTTGAAAGCAAACCAACAACATTTTAATTTTGCACAAATTTAATAGTTCATTTTCTTTCTTCACAATTACTTGTTTTCAAAGAGATTTTAATTCTAAAATACATTATGATATATTCAGCTTACACTTTCTTTCTTGAATATAACAATAGTATATTATTATTGAGCCTTATTTTGCTGTCTGTTTAGAATATTCGGTGCTAAAATTTTAATTCATTTTTGGTAATTATTATTATTTTTGATTTCTGTGGGAAATGTTCTCACTGAGCCTAGCTTATCCCGTCATTTTAATTTTTTCTTTCAGATCCGAGATAGCAAGGTAATAATCTGAATTTTTGGTTGTGGTGTGTTGTTGAGAAGCGCTTTTAGGGAAACACATCTCAAGTGGTGTCATACTCAGCCAATAAAGTATTTTGTGTTGTAAAACAATTATAACGGTGAGGTTTTGGAATGTAAATATCGATTGTGTGTGTGTGTGTGTGTGTGTGTGTGTGTGTGTGCGCGCGCGCGCGTGTGTGTACAGTTTGCTCTAAGATACTACCATCAACAGGTTTATTTATATAAATTGAGAAAGCTATGTGATATGAAGTGCTAGGCTGGACTTGTGCACAGGACTTGTCTTGTGCATGGGTCGCTGCTGTCGTGTAACCCGTGTTTATGAGTTTTTGCTTGTCACGCCCCAGGTTTCAACAAGGCTACAGTCCAAGGTGAACCCCAGAATGTCAAACCTGCCATGCACCAACACCGTGCAACATATTTCACCATCACAGTAATATCTCTCTAGTGAAGTCAAATGACAGGTGTAAGTGCAAAATATGCAAATGAATAATAAAGTAAAACAATGAAATCGAGAAATCAGAGGAGTAGGATAGAGATAATCAACATCAATAGGGCCCAACTGAAGATAAAATAGAAATTTGAGATAATAAGATATGTCTCAGTACAAGAGTCAATGAGAGTTTTACTAAGGCACTCAGCCTCTACACAATAAGGTCACAAA
>JBAKGM010000139.1:7033209-7050858 GCA_037177215.1 Asparagus racemosus
GGATCCTTTTATATATTTCCTTGTATATCTATTTTGCAAGAAGAAATTTTGAATAAGTTTTAAATTGGCACTAATTTGGATTAGATTAGCATATTGCCCTATTCACCCCCCCCCCCCCCTCTAGGGCAACTTACAATAAACTCCTCAATCTTGTACATAATTAGACTCAAACTGGCATTGTAACTCCTAGAGGATAGGTGATAGAGATTGTATCTTTTTGGTGTTGAGCAGAGGGCGTTATATGGGTCTCTGACTAGCCGAGGAGTTACCAACCCATTAATGTGAGTAACCAAAAAGTCAAGTCAGTTGTACTCACTCAACCCACTAATTTTGTTAACTGGTTTGTTTAGTGAGCCCATTAAACAAATCTATTTAAAAGCCAAATAATCATCCTAAAACTAAGTGCACCTGCAAGAACACATTGCACCATCATAGCTCTTCAGCCTGATTTGCTTGAATCATGACCCCAACCCAAACCCTAGTCTAAATCCAAGTCCAAGTTTCTAGCTATAATTTATTCAAAAAAGATTTTAACACATGGTGACAATGTATTTTTGTTATAAAAATATATACTATAATATATATGGTTTGAAACTTAGCTCACATTTTGGAAAACATTTCTGTTGAATACTAGATGTGGAATATGATTCGATAGTTGTTATTAAGGTAGTGCAAGAGAAGGTGATAGAGTCTTCTCTTGATGGAGGTATCTTAAGTGACATTAAAAAGCTAATACATCATGGGTTAGAGGTTAAGTTGCATCATATTTAGCGCAAAGTGGAGATCTATTGATTAGAGAATAACTTTGTCTAGAAAAATGTAGTGGAGATCTATTGATTAGAGAATAACTTAGTCTAGAGCTAGGTCTTAGAAGATTTTATATATATAGAGAAATATATATAAATGAGCTAACAACTCATTTTACAAAATGAACTAGCAAGTCTATGCCATGTGAGTTTCCTACTAGTCACATTGATGTGGGGCTTACTTGGTGGTGGGTTGACATCCCATTTTGCTAATTGGGCTTTCAGCTCATAGTCAGTTTCCTCATGTGTGTGTGTGTGTGTGTGTGTGTGTGTGTGTGTGTGTATCCTTAAACGTACGTTAGTTGATGAGTTGATGAATCTTTCTTTAGCCCATGTTTATAAGCTTTAATTTTAGTTTGCTTTAGGCCTGTTTGGATTGAGGTTAATGGGATGTAGGAGAAGGTAGAGGGCTTATTAACCTTGTTTGAGAATTCATTTGTGATATATAATGAGAAGGAAGGTAAGGTAACTAAGGTGAAAAAAAATCTAGGATGTTGTTCCCCTCTAAATTGGGGTGTAACGAAGAGGAAGTGAAGGTAGCTATTACACAAAAACAAATTTGTCCTTCTAACAAAAAATAAATTAAAGAGTATCACGTGTAGGATTATTTAATAAATTACATATATCCCCTTCTCTTCCCTTCACTTTATTAAACCTCCCAAATGTAGTGAAATAAGTTCTATTGGTTACCCTTACTAAATATTCGAACAAGTTTTGTATATTTTCTTAACTTTCCTTAACTTAAGTGAAATAAGTTCTATCGTTTACCCTTACTAAATATTCGAACAAGTTTTGTATATTTTCTTAATTTTCCTTAACTTAAGTTATCCTATATTCACTTAGCTTCTCTTTACCATGGGCAAATCCAAACAGATCCTTAGGGCTTCGACCCTCTTGATCTACTAGAAAAAGAAGTTCTAGAAATATGTGTAGGACCATGGTGTAAGGTCGAAAATGCTTTTCAAGTCACTTGGTTTGTTGCAAGTACGAGTACATTACATCCATATGCTTCAGATACACTCATGAACCCACTTAATTCACAACAACTCTTTGTTTAAATGAATGTACCATATTAATCTAAGGCCACCAAATTTCTTTTCTTGACAGGTTTTTTCCCAAGAGACAAGGAAACTTTACAAGCTTCCGCGCTCCTTCCCTATCAGAAATTTTTGCAAAGTCCATCAATCTGATCGAGGACACTCTTAGGCAAGACATAATTATTTGTCTGATAAATTTGAACCCCTAGAATGACAGTCTTGATTAATTGTATCCTTCCTGTTTCTATTTTATAGCCAAGACTGAAATTGATTAGCAATATAGAAAAGAGAGTCTTTCACTGATAGATATGTTTGAGATTAAAGGACTGTAATATAGAAAAGAGAGTCTTTCACTAATCAATGGTTATCTAAAAAAGAGAGTCTTTCACTAATCAATGGCAGACTAATGTACCTAGTAAGAAGCGATCCTTTAGAGAAACTAAGAGCAAGAGTGATATTTGCCATCACCTGATCATTTGCCCCTGCGTAAAAAATATCAAATTTACTAGGATTGGCCTCCAAGCCAGAAACAATACTGAACTCTAATAAGCATTCATGAAGCTTGGAAATAGTTTTGAATATATCCGCTGTCAAAAAGTAGAGTAAGAAGGAGATGTAATGCATGCCATTATCACATTTATAACCTTATCAGGAAATCCAAGGCCAACTAGCATAGCTTTGAGAAACCCCCAATTAATAGTATTAAAGGCCTTAGCATACTTTTGGAGAGATGTTTTTCGTTCCATAATGCTCAATTAATTCATGAGCCAAAAAAATATTTCTAGTTATAAGTCTCCCTTTGATAAATGAACTTTGAGCTTAACTTATCAAACACATCATCACTTGCTCTAGTTGCTAGAATCTTAGAGATGATTTTGTAGAGGTAGTTACAACATGCAATTGATATGAAATCTGCAGCTTTAGGGGGAACTGTACCTTTGGAACTAGGCTATAATCTGTTGAATTAAACATACTAAGAATTTTACCATTCCTTAAAAAAAATCTCCAATAGCAAGGAATATTTTATTACCAATAATGGACCAAAGATGACTTAAAGAAAAGAGGCACTAAATCCATGTGGACTTAGTGCTTTATCATCAGCGATGGAGAAGACTGTATATTTAATATCATCCCTTGTAAATCTCTCTAGATCAAAAGTCTAAGAAGAAGAGAGAGCATGACCATTTTAATGACTTTTGAAGAACTTAGAGGTGGAGGGAAGGATTTTTTTTTTTGGAGTTCCGTTAAGAGGGTTATCTTTCTCTCATTTTTCTATGTCAATTTTCTAAGAGAAATCATTTCAATTTATAGAGCCTTTTCACCCAATCATCTCTATCCCAGAATCAGCCTCTAAATAAATACGATTAAAGGCCATTTATCAGCCCTAATTCAAATTCTGATAATGACCCATTAATTCTCCATTAATGGCCAATTATCACCCATTAAACATGTGCATAATTTGATTAATTTGGTCAATCATTTCTAACATCTCCCACTTGGCCAAATTAACCAAATGATATACCCCCCCACTATACGTGAGATTAAATATCTTATTTTTATCATTACTCCCACTATTCATGAAGAGTAATTCACATTTTATTATTCATGAAATTTACTTGGACTTATTTATTTCTAAGTCCCATCAAATTTACATGTTTGATAAAGAATTCCGCTAGTATTCCTTTTGTTAAAGGATCAGCAATCATATCTACAGTAGGGATGTAAGTCACTTTAACTTCACCTTTTTCTACAATATCTCGAATATAGTGATACTGGATCTCAATGTGTTTTCCTTTCGAACTATTAGCTCCACTATTGATCAAGCTAATCGCTACTTGATTATCACATAAATATCAATAGGTCCTTCTAACAAATTAAGATCTAGATCAATCAAAAATCATCTTATCCAGATAGCATGTGTAGTTGCCATACTACAAGCTCTATATTCAGTTTCTTGTGTATATCTAGCAACACAACCTTGTTTCTTACTACTGCAAGAAACAGCTCCTCCTCCAAAGATGAACAAGTGTCTCGAAGTGGACTTTCCATCATGTTTATTACCCCCAAAATCAGCATCGGAGTAACCAAGGACTTCAATCGAATCAGCTTGATAAACCAATCTATGAGTCAATGTGCTTCTGATATACTTCATAATCCTCTTAACAGTTTCTCAGTGTACTATTCCTGGATTACTTTGATATCGGCTAACCAGACTACTTGACATTGCATACATCAAGCTTCCAACTGCTTGAGCATAAGGAACATCTAATGGCTTCAGCGCCTCTCTAAGACTTTGCTCTTTGTACAATCTCTTTCCTATAACCAACAGAGTTGGTGCATGATTGAAATTCTCCATTCCAAACCTTTTAAGGACTGATCTTAAATACTTTTCTTCGTTTAAACTTAACATTCTAGACTTTCTATCTCAAATTAATTAAATTCCAAGAATATATGATGCACCACCCAAGTCTTTCATCTCAAACTTTTCGCTGAGATCTGCCTTGGTTTTATTCAACATATCTATGTCATTCCCGGCGAGCAATATATCATCTACGTATAAGAATAACATAGTAAATTTGCTCCCACTTTTTAAGATATATACACAATTATCTAATTTATTTTGAATAAACCAAGTTTGGTCACCGCATCATGAAATTTGAGATACCATTGCCCAGAAGATTGTTTCAAACCATATAGGTATTTTATTAACTTGTAAACTTTATGTTCCTATTCTTTTACCTGAAAACCATCAGGTTGTTACATATATATCACTTCCTTCAACTCTCTATTGAGGAATGCTATTTTAACATCCATTTGGAATTACTCCAAATCAAAATATGCAACAATAGCTAAAATAATTCTAATGGATGCAAATTTAGCTACAGGAGAATACGTCTCTTGAAAATCAATTCAGGCCTTCTGGCTGTAACCTTTGGCAACTAACCGTGCTTTGAATTTATCAATAGACCCATCAACACGATATTTCTTTTTGAGCACCCATTTGCATCCTTTGGCTTTTCTATTTTCTGATAGATCGCTAAGCTCCCAAACTTTATTTTTTTAATAGAATCAAGTTCTTCTCTCATGGCTTCTAGCCATAGATCTTACTCATGCGATTTCATCACTTTAGAGAAGTTTAAGGGATCTTGTTCTTATCTACTAAGAAACAAGATGGCTCACATGAATACAAATAGTAATCATCCATCCATGAAAGTTGTGTTCTTGGCCTTTTATTGCCTACAACCAGTTGATAAGGTACATCATTATCTATAGATATTTCATCATTTTCAAGGTTATGTTCATTCACAATATATGGGTCATTAGTGGGAACAACACTGTAATAATCATCATCTATTACAGTTAGAGGTTCTATTTCCTCTTGAACTTGTTCGTCTTCCTCTAGATTCTCTAGAAATGTAGCATCTCTGCTTTCAATGACCCTTTTTTCTTTATTGTAGAACTTATGACCTTTCAATTTTTCTGAATACCCTATAAATCTACACTTTAATATTTTAAAGTCTAACTTATCTCTAAGTTGACTTAGAATGAGAACAAGGGCTATACATCCCCATTTTCTGAGATGACTTAGATCTGATTTTCGCCCATTCCATAACTCATAAGGTATAGATTCAACTGATTTGGTGGGAATTCTATTTAAAATATAGTTCACAGTTAACAATGCTTCTCCCCAAAATTTTTTTGAGAGACCTGAATGAGACAACATGCATGTAACTACATTTAACAATGTTCACTTCTTTCTTTCAGCAACACCATTCTGTTGTGGTATATACGGCATTGTTGTATGCCTTTTAATACTATGCTGAATACAATAACTCTCAAATTCTTTAGAGTTATATTCCCCACTTCTATCAGTTCTTAATATTTTAATATTCCTTCCAAGTTGGTTTTCAACTTCTGTCTTATATCTTTTAAAATGTTCAAAAGCTTCTAATTTTCTGGATATAAGATAGACGTGTGCAAGCTTGGAATAATCATCTATAAAAGTAATAAATATTCCTTATTACTATGAGTTTTAACACTTAGGGGACCACAAATATCTGAGTGTATCAACCTTAAAAGGTCATTGGCCCTTTGTCTGCCAATAAAAGGCTTTTTGGTCATTTTACCAGTTAAACAATGTTCACATGGTGGCAACTGAACATTAGACAGTCCAGGCAACAAGTTTATTTTGAAAATTTCTTTTATTTTTGAAATACTAGCATATCCTAGTCTAGAATGCCATAATTCAAACTCAGAAATATAACGGGACAATTAGTTCAAATTAAAAATTTTATTATCAGAATTATTACAAACTACTGAAAGAATGCATAATTCATGCTTGGGCACATATTTTCCCATAACATATACTTTATTATTCTTGCCTATGGAAACCCGGTTATTATAGAACCTAACTTCCAGTCCTTTCTTCATCAAGCTGGGAACAGAGATCAGATTGCGCCGAATTCCTGGCGCATAGTATACATCTTTGAGGACAAGAACATTGTCCCCAACATCCAGTCTATACGAACCAATACCTTCTATATCGAGATAGGTATTGTTTCCCATATAGATTCTCTGTTCTACTTTCTTCAGCTCGGTGAATTCCGTGACTCCATTCTTGTCCTTTGCGATATGTCTGGTCGCACCAGAGTCAATCCACCAACCACTAATGTCCGTCATCACAGCATTGCACTCAGTCACGCCGATGAATTCTCTCTTGTTGGTATTTCCTGGCTTATACCCTCCCTTGTTCTCTTGCTTTTCTCCTTGTGGACAGTTAGATTTGAATTGCCCAAACTTTCCACAAGTGTAGCAAGCGCCACAGGGTACCTTTTTCTTAAATTGCTGTGATTTTGGACCTCTGAGTTGTGATTTATTAGGGCTAGGGTTTCTATTTCTTCTAGTTTGTTGTCTCTGGTGCACATAGTTCATTTCCTGTTATACCATATTTAGTTCTGGTTCCTTCCTGCTGGCTATTAAATCTTGTTCTATAGCTAAGTGCATTGGCAAATCCGTAACAGATTTAATGGCAGGATTCATTCTTAATGTAGTGGCAGCTACAACAAGAGAAGGTGGAAGACTATTCAGTATAGTTGTCACTTGCATTCTTTCTGGGATTTCGGTCCCGACAGTAGATAAGTCTTTAGCCATGACAATCATTTTATTTATATGTTCTACGACATTGTCTCCCTCTTGCATTCGAGAAGAATTATACTTATGCAAGAGTAGTTGAATATTAACTTCCGAGGCAGTGTCGTATTTATCTTTTATTGATTGCCACATGTCCATGGAAGTTTTACAAGTTTCAAAAACTTTAATTAAATTATCTTCCATGAACATTAGCATAAGGCTTTTCGCCTTTTTGTCTTTCGACTTCCACTGCTCGAACCCCTTCTTTTCCTCAACAGTAGAGGTATCAGTTAAGGTAGGAGCACTAGTTTCGATGACTTCATCTATATTGTCATGTATAAGGCCATATCTTATTTTTCTATGCCACATATCATAGTTACTACCATTAAATTTTTCGATCTTTGCCAATTCACTTAGAACCAATTTACTAGCCATTTGGTAGAGAACTAAAACTAAATTTTTTAATTTTAAAAAGAATTTAGATATGTGTACTACTAATTAAGCTAAGATTTGTATATATATTACAAAAAAAATAAATTAAATAAATTAAAATGAACCTGATTCTTGTGAGTTGAGAATGGAAACTCCAATTAGAGCAAGATTGTTACTTAGTGGTGTTGACCAGAGAATCACTTGTCGAAGTTTTGGCGTTGTCTCTGATTCGAGGTCGCAGCGAGGTTGGAGATGATCTGGTCGGCGTCGAACTGATCTGAATTGCTAGGTTGAAGATGGCAGCCAAAAGGTGATGCGGATCAGAAGAAGGATTATGTAAGTACTCAATGAGGAAGCAGAGGTTCTTTTTGAAAAAAAACTTTTGAAGAGGGGGCTATTTAAAAAAATTTTAAAAAGGACAACAGAGAATCACGTTTCTCTATTGGACACTTGAGAAAAAAAAATATAGCTAGATGTGGTACTTGCTTTGCTAGGGATGGGAAAATAAAAAAACAAAAAAGTGGTTAACAGCTAGATATGGTACTTGTCTAGAGATGGGAGAAAAAATCTTGTGGTTACAAGGGTGGTGTATACTATGGCAGTGCGGATTTAAAGGGGCTGCTTGCAGAATAAATTAAATAACAAGTGGCTGAGTTTGAGAAAATGAGACTTCTTCTTCTTCGTTAAAAAACATGGCAGCGGGTTCTTCTCCGTTCAAGAGGTAGTGGAGCTGCTGCTTCTTCTCTGCTTCAAAAAAAAATTTCAGCGAGAGTGCAGAGGTTGCCTTTGCTCTGATACCAGTGAAGAACTTAGAGGAGGAGGAAAGAATTTTTGATTTTGGGGCTCCGGTAAGAGGGTTATCTTTCTCTCTTTATTCTGCATGTATTTTCTAAGAGAAATCATTTCAATTTATAAAGGCTTTTCACCCAATCATCTCTACCCCAGAATCAGCAGTCGAATAAATACAATTAAAGGCCATTTATCAGCCCTAATTGATATTCTGATAATGACCAATTAATTCTCCATTAATGGCCAATTATCACCCATTAAACATGTGTATAATTTGATTAATTTAGTCAATCATTTCTAACATGAACTGTAACTACAAACGCTTACTTGTGGATTATATGAGTAATTTCTTCGAAATTATCATTCAATTTTAGTAATTTTAGTAATTTTATTAATTTGAATTTGTCAAGTTAATCAAAAATGTATGTTACTGCATACGCAAATTACTTGTGTAACAAGTTCTTTGAGAGACTTTGGAACAGAGAAATCTAGTAAAGCTATGCTGTTGGTTAAAGGGCACTCTGTTGAATTCCAGATTGTTTTTATGCTCAAAATGAAGGCGATTAGGCTTTTTTCTACTGTCTTCAGGAATTGATAGCATTGTTATAGTTTACAATGTATACTTCTTTTTGGGTTTACATTACCCCCTAAACTTTGGGATTCTTTCACATACCCCCCTGAGCTTTATTTATCTCAAATAATGCCCCTAAACTTTAACCTTTTATCTACCTTTTCTTAGATAACCCCCCTAAACTTTAACCTTTTATCTACCTTTTCTCACTGAAGCCGCCACTTGTAGTTTGCAAATAACGAAAATGTCCTTGAGATAAAAATATCTCAAATTTTGTCATTTAAAGGCAACGTACCGCTTCCCTAAATTTTGTGGTTTTTCCTCTCTCAAGGAAATTTTATTTATTTGCAAATTTAATGTAGCTGGGTCCGGTAAGAAAGTTCAAAGCTCAGGGCGGTTTTGTGAGACACCTCAAAGTTCAAGAAGGGTTATGTGAGATAAACAGAGTTCATGTCGGTTATGAGAAAAAAACAGCAAAATTTCAGCGGTTTTGTGGAATTAACCCCTTTTTTCCCTCAGCACTATGAAATAACTTTGTCATAATTCTCATTTTGATCGTCAAACTGATGACATAACCCACTTTGTTGCTATTCTCGTGGTACTTTTGATTGATGAGAACAATGGATCCAAGGCTATATCACAACTATCTTTGTTGTTTGTCTTATGAAAATCATTGTAGCTTTCCTTGCACTAGTTGAGAATTGTTACTAGGCTGTATAACGTTGGAGATGTTTAAATCCGTGCGTTTGTTGGAAGCAGACTTAACTACTCATGTTCTGCTTAGATATTAACATCGTCCTTCCGAGAGTTTTCTTCTTGTAGAAATTTCAATCTAGATCGTGAAATTTTCGAATGTTCAATTACGGTGAGCGTCTATATTGACATTCTCACGCGAGAGTGGATTCTTCATGGTATTTCTTTGGTCAGCTGAATCCACGAACAACAAACCTGACGAAAAGCCATTCACTGATGTATTAGGTTTGTGAATTGCATCCAGTTAAACATTTGGTTGGCCTGATAAGGGTTTTAGTGATTTCTTCTCCTAACTTCTGTGTTGCAAAACGATTTATTACTTTTCCTTTTTGATTTCTACTTTAATTAAGCATGGTGATAGTTAACTGATAGCTGATCACAATTAAACTAAGAACTCTCACACTAATAAGGATGCTTGAATTGTGATTACATGCTTTTAGAAGAGCTCTCGTTCTTTGAATAAACAAACAACAGCACTTTTCTTTGTCCCTTAAAACACAGAACAGGAATGCTATCTGACTCACTTGCCGAAAGCAACACAAGATTCATAGAGCACGATACCATTTAAGGAAAGCCTTCAACCACATTACCTGTTTTTATTACCTGCGGTTCTTTTTCTTATTTAACATCATCTCAGCGTAACTAAAAGATTGCCAACTACCAACTGTCAACTGCCAGATCTCAGTACCATTACTTGAGATAAAGCCCATGATTGGCTGCAGCGGAAGCACAGTCCATTGGCTGGAATCCAATCCTTTCCTTCTCTAAATCATACAAAACCTCCACATTTTGCTGCTGAAAACTCCCAAATACCCCAGTTGGCCCATAGTCACCATCCTCCATGCTCTGAAACAGTAAGCATTTAGCTACCAGTGACTCCTTTGGAGCCCCCACAACATAGAAGCAGTTTTCTTTGGGCAATACAAGCTCCACATTGCCCAAAAAGTTGAAGGTTATGAGAGGTAAAGCATCAGACTGTGAGTTATTAGCAACTGGGACTCTGTAACAAAGATCGAATCCAGTCCTGTCCTCGTCTTCACTAGATCTCGTGTATGTTATCTTTGATTTCAGCTCTGAGAGCAGCTGTGAGTATAATGGCTCTGGAAGGTGAGTGTAAGTTGTTCCAGAATCAATCAGCAATCCTCCATTTCCTCCTGTATCAAAAACTCGCAAGTTTGATGGTACATCAAGTGGACTATCATTCCCAACAGTTATCCCTTCTAGACCAATGTAGTAGTAGCTGGGGTACACAGGATTCTTTAGCATTGGTGTGAACTGAAAGTTTTGACTGGAAGAGACTGCATTGTCACCGATAACCAAAGGGCTCGATATGTTTGGATTATTAGCATACTTAAAACCTAGGAAGCAATGAGAGAAGCCCTTTTGGAGGTATCCAAGTTGTGAAGGGATGGAAAGTGCACCCTTGCCAAAACCTGCAATTCCAATGGGCTCTCTGAAGGATGACCCGACACATCCGAAGCAGAAGCTGGGGATATCTCTCGTCAGACCTATGTCAAAAAGTTATTGGCAATGAATTTTCTTTTTTGAGTAATTTAATCTACCATTATATTTAACATCACATATATGCGAAAACTAAGGATCCTAAACATGCGGATCCTAAACTAAGGATCCTAAACATGCACCACCAAGGATAACGCAAGTTTGCCTATACTTCCTGGTGCAAGTTGCTTAGTTCCAACAATGTGACATCTGAACAGAATACTAAGCTTCTACCTTTCTTCTGAGCTAAAAGTATCCTAGATAGACAACACTACAAGCCCCTCCAATAGAGAATGCTCTTAAGACATTCTTCGAAGGCTAATTCTTGACTTCATTGGTAGAATTTGTGTAGGAACCATACACATACACTGACAGCAGGCCCCCCTATTAATTTCCCTTATGGGGTCAATAGTGGGGCTACTCCCATCAGTGACTGTGTAGCCTTCCTACATGGATACCATCAGTGTAGGAAAACTGGAAGTCAATATTAGTATTAACATTTCAAAAGTGAATGCATGTACTAAGCTATTAAAAATTGGATTCACAGCTGATGGAATATATGATAACCTGGGCCATGACTACCGTGAACCCTTAGAATGTCTCTAGTTAGGCTTCCGACAATCAATCCTCCTGCATCATAGTTATAGGAGAAAGAAGGGCAAGGCTTCGGACAAGTTCCCCTCAAGAGGGAGCTCAAAGAGCAGCCTGCGGTTGCACAAGGATCATAAGGATTGTCTGAGCTGTGAACATTAGCACATGATGTGCTAGTGCAAAGATCTCTAAGGAATGAAGAAGAGCGGAAAGGAGAAAACGTGGAAGTTAACTCGTAGGTTTTGTACTCATCACACTCAATGCAATCAAAGGGTATATCGCCACATGGGACCCAAGTGAGATCACTTCCTGTGTCCATGTAGGCTTGTACAATTTGTGGAGGTGAGCCCAAGTTTAGTGAGATGAGGTATCCATCTCTGAATCCTTTCAGTGGTTCTATCACGTAGTCTAAACTTTCTTCAATTTTCGTATCCTTCGAGGACTTTGAGATAGCTAGTCTAGAATGGGTCATAGGGAGAACTAGAGAGGTTGAGTTACTCTTAGGTTTGGCTTGACATTGGGGGAAGTGGTTAGAGGAAGAAAGGAAGAGGAGAACAGTGATTATGAGAGTCGAGTTTGACATCTTTAAGATTGAGTTCTGATGAAGAATACATCTGAAGTTTATATAGCTGTGTGAGACACAGTATGGGTTGGATGCAGCCAAAACTAAGGTAGTTCTCATTTATTGTCATTATAAAATAATCACTAATCTAAATCAGCTAATTATGTCATCATGTATTGAATAAGAATTTCCATGAGGATCTATTGTAGGAAGTCATGGGACCATCTATATTGTAATGAAGTGTTCTTTTGGCTTCTATGGCTTAATTTATTCTGTCATGCTAATACACAAAGCAATGCCACATCAGCTGTTACACAGGTACGGGTCTATCTTGTTGCGCTCGTAAGCTAATGAAGTACTGAAACAACTTAAAGAAAGGAATTGGAGGCTGATTAAAGTGCATGTGGAAGCAAGTGTTAGATGACGGGGAGAATTTAAGGTCATTGGAGCTCACATTTGTACCTTTCAGCTCATGAACTATTTCAGGTATACGCATGCTCAGCATTTCCTTGTTTTAATTGTCTGTTTGTCTCTTCGCGGAGCCAACTAGCAACCTGAAACTAAAAATACAGCTAAGCTAAACCACACCTGTCCTGGTTTCACGTAAGGGCCCATGACTTGACGGTATAGAAATCAGGCATGAACTGATTCCATTTGGGTGCATATGTTGCTTTCTGGAGGTGGAGGCACGGGTTGCAGTTTGAGAAGAATTGATTAATTAGTGGAGAAACCACTCTGTTCAATGATTAGTGCTTTTGTCGTAAAACTCCATAGTTAAGAGTTTATGCATCTTCATAGGTGATGAAATTACGGTAATTGGATGATCATCAAATGTTGATAACCATATAAAAGAATGATGTTAGGTTTAAGCAGTGGAGATAATCCAAGGAGTCTACAATAAACAGCTAGGCTTTGAATGGAAGTCTCGTAAGTGTGTCTTTATGCCTATGCTTTTACCGCGCGAGTTTCGCTAGAATGTCAAAGCCGGCCTTTTCCCAGTGTTTATCTAAGTAAATTTTAAAACAACAAAATTGGTATGTTTGCCTGTCCGCAACAATTGAATCAATGTGATATTTAACAATACAAGGAACCTCAAATCCCAGACATTGGCAGCACATGCACCATTTGTTCAGTGAAGCTTTTAGTTGGTATGAAAGGCTTAAGATTCGTTAGGGATTAGAGTAGTAAAGTGCAATTCTATAAGCTTATATGCTCATAACTGTCGCGCAACTATTTTCAACCTTTTCACATATTTACCATATTTTGATCTTTTCACCATCGTTGAAATATCCCTGAAAAGTGAAACACAGTGCAAATATGCGATCAGATCTCCTAAAGGTTCCTTGCCATGAGAAAGTTAAATGTCCATTGCAATTACGACTGCATTACTTCAGATTCAGTAGGAAGATGATCTAGCTCTTAGAATGCAAATATGCCTGTCTGGCTGTCCAAAGGTAATTGCATTTCTTATAAAGGACTTCATCCAACAAGACAAGCGGGGATTGCTCACATCGAACAATTAACGCGAAGAAAGAAAATGAATTTTCCGTGGGAAACAAAAGTCTCAGAGATAAAACATTCTTACTCAAGCCTAAGGGCTTAAGGTCAAACAACAACAAAGATTTATCCTAAACTTCTACAGTCGGCGACATGAATCTTTTCCCACATTCAGCTCTTTGGACTTTTGAGCTATCTGCTCAATTACCTCTTCCAAAATCCAGATATAATTTTACGCAGACATCACTAGCATTCTGTCACAACAGTCGCTGAAAAGTAGAATGAAATTCAACTCCAACCTTCTTTTATTTCTGTCAATGGCTGGACATGGATATGCAGATGCAATATATCTCAATCAGATAAAATTTGAACCGAGATATCATAATAGAGATCCGGTCACATAACTGAGCATCTGTTTCACTGTCTGTAGCACGACACTCATTTGTATTACTGTAATTGTATGGTTATGCACATATGATTTAACAGTAACATAGTCATGTGCATAAATGTAATAAAGTAGAACCTTTGATAACATGACATGCTGATCCTAAAATTAAATTCACACAGTTTGATTTTCGTTTTCTTTTTTTGTATAAAAAAACTTGAATATGCCAGTTTATATCAAGGTTGTAAGGTTAATTATCTATCTATATCTTGTCATGGCTTATCATTGTTTTTATCATTCTTCATTTATTTCTCCTCTTTTTTTTTTTTTTTTGTTTGTAACGTGCCACTCTAAGGATGGCGACATGGCGGGGAATAGCTTATGTATTATCTGGAGAGAGGTACAATGAGCAGTTGTGTCTTCTATGGGCCTGTTTGGTTGGGTTTTTTTCGCTTGCAAGCTACCGTAACTACAACACTTTTGAAGCTTTTACTTTGTTTGGGTACATGGGAGGCTGATGTGGCCCAAAAGTCTTAGTTGGTAGCCTCTAGCTAATTCCCAGCAAAAGGCACCGTTTTGGGTATAGTATTCCTATAGCTGTTAGGTATAGCTGGACGATTGGTTTCTGTACAAAAAAAGATTCAAACAGCCCCTATATATAATAGCATTCTTAAGGTTTTCATGTTGGGCTGAGGTGTCCTCAAGGGACGCCACTAATAATACATGAAGATATTGGGGGGAAAAGCTTATTGAAGCAAATGATATTGAAGAAACAGGTGAGACAGTATATAATGGCATCCAATGGCAGACAAGATAACCGCTGAAAAAGGCTATGTTTCATGAGAAAGTTAAATGTCCATTGCAGTTAACTCTGCCAGTTTATGGCATGTAATTTGTGTTAGGACAGCGTTAATTGCTTCGGAGATAATGAGGATTAAGCAATAATTGAGCTGAGAGTACTTAAATCATATGTTGTCTTCGTCCGTTTGAGTCCATCAGATTGATTCGGCCAACATCATATAAGCGAGAAGCTTTCGGGCAGTGGCACGAAGTCAGAATCCTTTGCAGGAATTTAGTGCAACTCTTTTCTTTTTTGATTATTTTTTTTCCTTCTGCTCTGGAGAGTTGAATATTTATGTGTCAAATAGTGGAGAACTTGGTGTTTGTTCATTTTCTGACAGACAAGAAAACCATGACTGCAAGCTTGCGATGCTTATCACGAAGAACTGCGATGTGAATAGTAAATGATCAATCCAAATGCTCTGTTTTCCGTTAATTATTTTGATGTTTCATGACAAGTAGCCAAGTCTTTGCCAGTTTCATGCGATGTACGTACCAAGTTTTGATGCCGTCAACATTTTGTACCATTGTTTTGTGGCTTGCCCAGCTTAAACTCTGCCATCACGAGGGGTGTCGTTTAGAATCACAAACCATATCCTTCAACCCTATCCTCAAAGATTAGCCATCAAAATCTCCAAAAAAATAAATGATTCAACATAATATCCTCAGATATTTAACCCAATGCTCAACACTGCCTACAGTTGGAAAGAAGCCTTGAAATAATATTAACAATATTCACATAAAGTACCAGTGTGTCAACAAGGACCAAAATTTTGTTGCGATGGCTTTCTCTTGGTCATTGGCTGCATTTGATTTCCTTTTCACTCTAAAAATATGTTCTCTCCTCTATACAGAAGAAGATAATAGGATTTGCTTATAATACACGGGGCGATACTTCTCATTATTCACTGCCTTTTAGCCAGTTGTTTCCTGAGCCCCTTTAGTATCTTTGTGAACCACATCATGTTCATGATTGCCAATGCTATAGGCACGACAAATGCCAAGAGGCAACCAAACGTGTGCATCTGCTCGATCTGAAAGTGATGAAAATTTTTTTTTAATTACATGGCCAAATACATGAGGGCGGTTTTATTTTGAAAAGAGTTACAACTATGTTTAGTACCTGTTCATAGTGCACATAGATGTGGTAAAACAAGTACATAAATAATAGAATTCTGGCCACCTGAGTTAAAATGAAAAAAAAAAGTGTCAGAACAATGATATGACCCATAGCTGCTTATAACTTATTGGGCACATAAATAAGGTCCAACTGTTTCTATAAAAATACAATAACAACAAAGCCTTCATCCGAAATTTTTTACGTCAGCTATATGAATCATATTCTTCCATTCAATTCTCCTAAGGGGTCATCTCTTCTGTTATGTTACCGATTACCATATTATTCTTATTTGCTTCTAACCAAGTTCTTTTAGGCCTATGCACTCATTTCTTATAGGGTTAATTGTGGAATGACCCCCAGTACTATCGCCAAATTGAACATTTGAGCTTACTACCCATGCAGTTCTATTGTTGCAGATAGACCCCTGAGCGGGTATTTTTTACCCTTTTCCAGAGGTCTATCTGCAACAATAGATGTTCACTCAGGGTGTCTATCTGCAACAATAGAATCTTTCAGGGGTCTATCTGCAACAATATAACTACAAGGGCAGTAAGTTCAATTTAAAATTAGTATAGTGGGTCTATCTGCAATTAACCCTTTCTTAATCTATCACTTAGGCCTATATCTAACACCATTAATTGTTGCCATATCATTTTTTCCAGCTGTCAAACTTATTTTAAACAATACTTGTTAGATTGCCAAGAATCAGGAGTTTGTTATAGGGTTATATTGGTGGTGGGAATTGTATGACCCTGGAAAACAAGTGTCTACGACACAAGGGCTAGAGGTCTTTCCTCGACTATTTCAACTGATAACATAGACTTTTCATCCTGAAGGCAATAGGAAATATGTGTTAAGAATGAAGATGCCTGGGCAGACCAAAGTGAAATAGTAAGGTTTTCATGGTCCTTGCACAATATCATTGCTGAATGAGTGGTTCTTTCCATGAAATATATAATTTTTCTAAAAGAAAATATCTATTTTCCTTCTTAAATTGAGAACTTCATCCTAATCCCTTATGCCCCCAACAGTTCCACATAGTACCAAGCTGGTATAACATGTTGTAAGAATATTCAAGTTAAGAAATGACAAATCCATATCTTTACACTGATTTTAACTGTTGAACTTGTAAGGTGTAGGCGTTGAAAATCGCTTATCAGTACCCGAACGAGACTCGTGACGGTGGGTTGACAACCGACAACTCATCTAACAATGCGACCAAGAACCGCTGACGACATAACTGCGCCGCAAAACGCATAAAGCGAGTCGACGAACGCATGAAGTGAGTCGGCAAGGCGTATAAGTCAACAAAGCGACGTATCGTAGAATAAATCCAACGATGAAACTTCAGGTCAGCAAAATTCGACAAGACGAGTCGACCGGACTCAGACGTCGACGAGACGGAATCAACCAGGCTTAATCCGTCGACGGGATTGAACCAATTGAGTTCCGAGTCAGCGAGAAGATCAATCGGACACGGACTCAGCACGACGGCGACAAGATCGGGAGAAAATAAGACCGAAAAAAATCCGGAACGAGGCCAAACAGCGTCTCGGTCGGCCGAGACACCAGTGGGTGTCTCGGCCACTTGGCCGAGACACCAAGTGTTTCGGCCACTTGGCCGAGACACCAAGTG
>JBAKGM010000139.1:7098937-7111686 GCA_037177215.1 Asparagus racemosus
ATATAATCGTAATTGACGGGCGCGTAAGGAAATAGACATTATGTAGTCGAGAAGTTAGAGTATTCTCAAAGATAGCTAAGAAACTAAATTACAAATTCAGTTTCCAAATATAATCTTAATTATCTGTGAGCATTGAGGCAGACAAGAATAAAAATTAATATGTAGCTAGATATACTATTAGGTTAACTTGAGAAATGTATTCATTTTGAAACCGAAGTAATTTCAGGACCAGACGTGCGCACAGTTGAGTTTAACAGATGATAGAAACGCACAAATTCATATCGAATTAGGGTTAAACTTCAAATTAGAGTTCAACTTAGGATGGGATATTAGTGATAAGCCCCAAAGATTTTTATCCTAATAAACTGTAGACATGTTTAAGACCAAAATTAAATATAAAAGTGAGGAGGTCTAGAGATGATTATTAATAAACTACTTTAAGTAAAAAGAATCATAGATTAATACAATATTGAGATCTGGACGGTTGGGAGGTCCCAATATGGCTCTCACTGGTCTTGGGTTTGATTCTTAACCAAGTTATCAAAAAAAGAAAGAAAAAAAACAATCTAGTAAGAGTTTGAATTTTCACTGAAAAAGTATATTTGCTGTAAAGAAATGTTTTTTAACAATGAAAAGGATTTGTTTAGGTCAGATAAACTATCTCAAGTTATTATTAGAACATAATGCCAAGTAGACCATCCAAATCTGTGTTTTTAAATGCATATACAAAATACAAAGATACCATGTACACGTAATTACTCAGATTTAGATCTAAAAATTTGTTAATTGTTTTTGTCCCTTTCCGTTGACATAATACTTTTCTCCAAACAAGGATAAAATTGTAAATATTGAATTAGAGTCATACTTTAATCAGCAGACATATTCCTATCGAACTAGAGTTAAACTTCTAATTACTCAACTTAGGATTGAATATTACTGATGGAACCCGTGAAAGAATTTTAACTGAAGAACCTGTGAAAATGCCAAAGGCGAAAATAAGTACTTTCTTTATAAAAAAAGGGTAAAATAAATATGGCTTGAGGAAGCTATTAAGACATATAATTGCTGGTGACGTGATACAAATAAAAGAAGCATAGATTGATACAATATAAAATTTGAATTTTCACTAATATGAAAAGGTATATTTGTTTTGATGAAAGATATCTAACAATGAAAAGATTTGCATACTTCAGAACTTATAGCATTGTTGCAATTTAATTAGATAATCTAAATTTTTGTTTGAAAGACATGCGAAAGTTAATAATCAGAACAAAATATCAATTAGTGTAAATTTTGCAGGGATATGATGTATCAAACATGCAAGTTACTCGATTTTAGATCTGAAAATTTTGTTAATTGATTGTTACCTAATCCGTTAATATCTTCATTTTCTACTAAGCAAGGATAAATTTGTAAATATCCTAACTTTCATAAATAATATTAATCTGTCAAGAAAAAATAAAAATAAAAACTGAACACAGAAATCTCGGATACCACTATTAAAGCGATGGGATAATTCACGAGATGACAAAACAAACCCTCGAGAAGCTGACAAGGAAGGCGGGCGTGAAATCAAGGTCGGGCCCGCACGTGTGGGACCCGGAAATGGTCTTGTCGGATCCGCTTCCCCTGACCCCACACGAGCGCTCTTGGGCCCACCTCTCGCGGCCGGTTCACCTCCTCCGCTCCCTGAACTCTCGCCACGTGGCCCCAGTACCCAGCCAAAATACACGTGTTCTTAAGCGGTGCATGCATTAATTTTCCAATTAAAAACTAATTTAATTAAATTTTTTTTAAAAATTCAAAATTTCCGGTTTTCAAAACTTCTCCGCTTTTCCCTCCGTAACCCCACAACCTTTACACGGTTGTCTCCACCTCTCTTCCCAAAATACCCCCACCCGTTCCTTCCCAAAATACCCCTACAATAAATGGATTACAAATGAATTAGCTGACGAATCAAAACTCCCACGAGCTACTTAATTTCTCGCAACATGCTAAGGAAAGAAGATCAAAAAAATTTAAAATTAGAAACCCACCATATAAATAACAAAAATTTCACCATATCTTTTCTGTCACTGAATCTTTTTCTGATTTCTTTATTATTATTTTTCTCTCTCTCTCTCTCCAAACCAAACCCCTCATAAAACCCACCGTCACCCCATCCTTATTGCATGTTCCCCACTTTCCTCACCCTCTCCTCTCTCCCTTTATCTGTGCCTCCATCTATTGCTCCTCTCCCATTATATTCATCTCTTTTCTCCTGAACAAAAACTTAGCCCATACAAATCTAATGGCAGTTGAGGCACAACATTATCACCTTTTCTCTCCTCAAACGTACAAAAACAGGTGTTTGTCGTGTCCTATGGCTTGATTCTTCATCGCCCGCCCTCTCTTATTTATTGAATTAACGCTCGCTATTGTTTGTTTTCCATTGTAGGGAGAGCATGAATTCGATGGAGAATCCACCTTATATGTTTGGCAGTGACGTGGGCTTGGCTGGCGTCGGGCCATTGGGCCCGGTCTACAACACCGCTGTTCCCGCCACCACTAACGGAAGCGGAATGGTCAATAATAATAACGGAGCTATTTCGAAGAAGAGATCGAGGGACTCGATTTCATTCCTCGGTGAAGATGTTTCTTCCCAATTTTATAACCACATGTCCGACGTCGATCGATTGATAGTTCAACATGTAATTCTCATACCCTTCTCTGTTTCCCTTACAACAAATTTCATTTCGAGTGAATTGAATAATAATGGATTTTGCATTTAATTTTGCAGGTATTAAACGCTAGGATGGAGTTATCACAGAAGCGCAGGCGACTGGCAACCCAAATAATCGATTCCGTTTCCAAGCAACTCAAGTCTAAAGACGAAGAAATCGATCAACTGAAAAAATTGAATTGGGCAATGGAAGAGAGAATAAAGAGCCTCGCCATTGAGAACAATGCATGGAGATATTTGGCGCAGACTCAAGAGGCGGCGGCGGCTGCTCTGAGGGAGAATCTCGATCAGGTGCTGGCGGATCAAGCGGCCGCGGTGGGGACCGCTGACGACGCTGAGTCGTGTTGCGGAGATAATTTCGATGATAAAGAGCCGGCGAGCACTGATCGGAGAAGAATGTGTAGAAATTGCGGCGACGGAGAGCCGTCGGTTTTGCTGCTGCCGTGTCGACATCTGTGTTTGTGTGCGAGTTGTGGGCCGAGGATTAATATGTGCCCGATTTGTAAATGCAGTAAGAATGGGAGTGTCAATGTAAATTTGTCTTGAGCAAAGGGAATTTATAATGAGGTTAGTTTCTAGAAATTTAGATTTTTTTTTTTCCCAAAATGTGTTTGGATGTTTGATACTAAAGGATACGGTACTGGATTAATGGTTACTCTCAGTGTGGTTTTTCTTATGAGTTTTCTGATTTATTTTGTTTTTGTTTTTATTTTTACTTTTTGTTTTGTCTGATCAAGTTGGAGCGCGTTTCTAGAATGCTTTTCTAGTGTAGTTAGATTTAAAAACATTCATATCCGTTCGATTGTTCTATTATTTATGTATTTATTGAATAAGATACTGATATGAAGTTATCCTGGAAAGTCAGTCAGAATGTAATAATAAAAAAAAAAGTTAGGAATTTGATTTTTCTTTTATATCACATTATTACTTGTTGTTCACCGTATTTTTAAAAATACATCTTATCAATAGCAATATTAGAACCTCTAAATGGTGACGGATTCTTATTTAACAAATATGGTCTCAATAGCACTATTTGAGTTCTAGTAGAGTAGAAATTGTTAAATTAGTATTTTGTTAGTATTGCCATGTCAGCCTCGTGCTACAAGTTAAAATATAGTCCAACTATATGATATGTAGTTAAAATATAATCCAACTATATGATATGTAACAATTGCATGACTTGTATAAACGATCTATTTTTTATACGTGTGCGTGTATATGATCTAACTTCTCTAAACATTTACCTACCCTTGTAAAATCTTCCATATTTACTACTCAAAGTCAAAAAATTGTAAAAACTTTCTCCTTTAATGTTCAACGTCAAAAGTTTGAAGCCCCTAGAGTATCAAGCCTCAAAAGCCTCTTTAGTGTTGTCGTGTTTGAAAAAAAAATAATAAAGAGAAAAATATTCAATGAATTTATGGATAACGCTATCTTATATTGTCGTGTAGCGATTAGGGATGGGGGAAGTTAGTGGGCCCACATGAGAAAAATGTCATGGCTGGCTATCTAACTGCCACGCGGGTGATTCATTATTTCCGAGCTTTTTACGGATCAAGTTCACGTAAAAATGACTCTTCAGATGCATCCTCCTTATCACGTGACGTCTTACATAAACTCAGAAGTTGAATTTTTATTGTGTTTTTAATTTATGGAATCTATGATGCTCGGCATGTTGGATCAGTGACTTTGTTCTCTTTATATTTTACTTTATGTTTTCTAGTTGTCTTTGTCTAGATTTTATGGTTTTGAAGAAATTCTCAATTATTCTTCTTATCTCCAGTCGTTTAAAATGTATCTAAATAGTATACACAATTCATTAAAAAAAACCTCTATTATATAATTGATTATGAATATAAACCGCATTTTAAAGAAAACAATCAAATAAAATTTGATGATATCAATAGAACTTTGAAAGCATTCGTTGCTGGATTTTAGTTAGTTTTTATCTTAGCGCATCACTGTTAGATCATATTAGTTAGTTAAATGAGGAGTATTTCTAATAATATTTTATTACATCCAATTTCAATAATATGCCGATTACTTTCATGCGTGGATCTGTTGGGCCCCGCAAGAGGATGGGCCCAGTCTGTTCCTTCATAAGGAGCATGCATGCCTCCACATGGATTGGGTCCCATTATGCTCGTGGCTCCGCACGGTATTTTGATAGTACTTGTTTTACTAGTATCGTATGCTTTTACTAATACTTGTAAATTATAATATTTTTCTTTTCTTTTATATTTGTTGATCAGATTTTTAATAATTTTAAATGTAGGGTCCCTTTTATGATATTCGTTTCCAAAAGTATGTATACTTTGAAATAGGTTTAAAAAAGACGACATTCCCCTATTTGTGTAGATTACACCCAATAGATCGCTATAATTAAAATTTGTAATTTTAATTAATAATTAACTCGTAGTCATTTGTTGTTCATGACATGATGCGTGCTTTTGTTGTTGTCCTTGCGTCTGGATGGAAGTGGTTAAAACCTTATGTTCCAACGAAGACATAGTTAGTTCAATGTTGTAAGTTATAATACCAAAAGATTGTTTCAAAAAATATATTTTATTAGATGTTTTTGCACCTAAAAAGGCTATTGCAAAATCAAAATAGGGGAAAAAGAAGTTTCTGCAATGTTCAAATTGAAGACGTTCCAAATTTAAACAAAGTGGTAAGCATATTTTTAAATGTCGTCTTTGGGGCCTAATTCGAATAAGGCACATCTCTCTGTGCTAGAAAAGTTTTAAATTTGTTAATTGGTATATAATTTTTTTTTAAATGTTGGCCTAGGATAAATAAATTCTTGTAACTTAATTATAAGGTAGAAGTTATTTCCTTATCAGGTGGTAGTTGGATGATATTAGTATATTGAATTAAGTTGACAAATGGATCACGTATGCATTTGATTAGTAAATTTAAGATGATGACAACAGCTGGTATGGTTTTTGTTATTTTTGGCAATTGTGATTAACGTCACTGGTGAGCATGATTCATGGCTGTTATTGCCGACCTAAATAGTTGGGATAAGACCTTTTTATTTATTTATTAGGATAAAATGATCATTTATTCCTTAAAGTATTGATAAACTCTCGAGTTGCCTCCTAAATTATTAATTTAACTATTTTGCCTCTCAAACTACGTTTGTGGTTTTAATTAGATCATTTTGTGAGTCTATAATTAAATATTTAATAGATTAATTGCATTATAGTATTTTTTTTGTATTTCTTCATGAGTTTTTATCAATTTATCTTCTTCTTTCCCAAACTAAAAGACATTTTAAATTACTTTCTCCCAAAAATCTTTTTACTCTTTAACCCTTTTTGTGAATTAAAAAAATATTTTTAGATTGCAAAAAATACAAGAAATGTAACAAAAAAAACACTATACGCCATTTATCTATTAAAATATTTGACTATAAGCTCACAAAATGAGCACACTGGACACATAAACATAGTTTAAGTGGGAAATAGGCAAATTGATACTTCAAGAAGCAACTTGAGAGTTTACCAATACTTTAAGGGGAAAATGATCATTTTGTTCTGTTTATTATTGAGGTATGATAATTTACATCAACTAATCCATCAACTATAGATAGGGGAAAAAAGAAAAATAAGAAAGAAAGGAAAATAAATTAAAAGAACTAAATCAACACGTAGCGTCAAGTTAATATAATAAAAGGGTAAATTACACCAAACCCCTAAGAACTTTCGGCGCTTTACAGCAACCTCCTATTAATCTTCAAAATTGTACTGAACCCCCCCCCCCCCCACCAAAAAAAAACAAAAAAAAAACTTTTGCGTTTTGCAAATATCCTCAATAAGATTCTGCATTTTGCAGATAATCCCATAAATTAGAACCAAAAAATAAATAAAAAATAAAATTTGAGAGTTATTGGCGGTGTAGTGTAATTTCCCGAAAAGATATTGAGGGTCTTTTGAAAGTTATTAGGGGTTTAGTGCAATTTTGAAGGTTATTGAGAGTTTACTATAAAACACTGAAAATTCTTGGGGGTTTAGTATGATCTACCCATAATAAAAAGAAGTCCAAACATGAGAGAAATTTACATAGAAATCTTTTTCTAGAGATCAAACACCAAATAAGATGCATTAGGTAACCCCCATCCGCTCATGAGATACTGGATTTAACTTACTACTTTTTTTAAAATAAAATCTATTGCTGTAGACAGATCCCATGAATTCTGTCTCAGCTGAGTTAGTTCTGCATTAAGATTGAGCTTCATAAACTAAAAAAAAATATGAAGATTCATAAACTAAAGTACTTACTATAAACTTGCTTAATGATAATTACATATACCTAATTTAAATGGAAAAACTAATAGAGTTGAAAATTCAAGAGCCAATCTGCAACAATAGAAATACAAAGAGGTTTATCTGCAATTCTATACACAATTTACCCTAACTAGATACGGATATGAATTCTTCCATTTGAATATATGAATAGAAATCTAGATCACCACAAGAATAAATTCATCCTATATACGCACACAAGAAAATATCTTATACATATAGCTTAAAAATGTATTCAATATTATATGTTACAACATCATGGTCAATATTCCAAAAAAAAAAAAGTTATAAAAATCTAGCCTTTGAAGCTAAACAACCTAGTGAAAACATGCACTCACACAAAAGGACACATGTGTGCTGTGTGCATGACTCATGACTCATGAGCAACACAAGACAATGCACCACTGTTTCCATGTGGTCTCCCAACCGAGAGAAGGTGAGAGAACCCCACATTTAGGTGTGTGGAAATTATCAACAAACCAAAAACAATATCAATTCAATTGTGGGTCAGATGCAGATGATGTGAGGCTTGTGTGCAGTGCACTTCCCGTGGCGCGTGTGCAGGTGAGAGAGAGGGAGAGAGTCTTTGTGCGCGTGTGCGGGGTGTAAATTTTTTTCTTCTTTTTTTCGTTTTTTGAATTAAATATCATGTCACATAGTAAATAAATGTTTATCTTTATCTTCTAATTTCTCTTGGTTGAAGATAAAGAAAGAGACATGAGAATAGGGCTTGCTATCTACAGTCTTAATATTGCCTTTGTCTTCAATCACAGGAATCACATTATCACATACGACTTTCACGTGGGGTTCCTCGTCCCCACCATCGGCCATCCTTACCTCTTGTTGTTCCCTATGATGAACTGAATATTGTAGTTACCAAGATTTCGGAATTCCTTAAAAAAAATATATGGAAATTTTGTTTAGCTTTGGTTATCCTATGAGTAGATTGATAATGTCATTATTAATGCATGATCTCTTGAATTTGAAAATATTATTAAATTTCATATTTATTTTTTAGCTAAATATTTATTTTTTTTCCCCCTCTTCTTTTCAGAATATAGGCTTTTGCTTTTGATTTACACATTGTTTACTATTTCTAACTAGAATTTAATTACTTCTTTTGTTTTATATTGAAAATGTAAGCTATAGGCCGCTTTTCTCAAAATTTTGTTGTATAATGCAAACATTTGAGTCATCTATCGCAAAAGTGATAAATTATAAGGAAAAAAAAAAAACATTTAATATTCGAAGATCTAAGCTTAATATATAAAGTTGTATATTGTGAGATGGTGGTTAGGTTCTAGTGTTTTTATGGTTTTATCTTAGAAATAGATGATTAGGTGCACAGTTCAATTTGTTCTTTCTGCCTCATGAATCTGTGCAAGCTATCAATGATCGTTCTCATCTCTTGACAATATGATCTTTGTTTAATATTAACTAAATCAATTACCAAAAGGTCAACAAAATGATCTAAGCATTTAAATTTTGTTTATTATTTAGTCGGTGAGAAATTTACCATCGGAACCACTTGTTATCCATGTGATGGATGAGAGTTAGCATGACACTTGTGGTGTATATAAATGATTGGTAACAATAAAGTGGTCTATTAAATAATGGTACCCGAATCAACATTCAATAAGAACGTCATATCAATAAAAAAAACAAATAATGTTAACATGCCATCAAACTTCTCAATTGCCCAAACAATTACAATCAATAACCTCAGAGTTATCCACGTAGACATGGAGACTCCGGAGCGTAATTACACAAAAATGATGGTACGCGAATCAACATTCAACGAGAACTTCATACCAACGAAAAACAAATGATGTTAACCTACAACCAAGTTTCTCGATTGCCCGAACAATTACAATTAATAATATTAGAGCTATTCATGTAGATATGCAGGCTCTAGAATCTAATCACACCAAAATGTAATTAATCCTGATGAAAACAAGTATCTACAGGTAACGATTACCGTTAGAGTTCTACGTCGATAATCAATCTTAGGAGAATCAAGTCATCATCGAACATTAAATGACAGAAGCGCGCGTTGCAGGAGAGACATAAAGATACAGCAGTACCACCCATCATCGGACGTACGTCCCACGCACCCTGCCGACGATGATGAGTTGGATGTGGACACACACTCCAATGCCGTTTAATTTATTATGGGTTTTGTCTCCTTATTTTTCTTATCAACAATCAACCGTCATTTATTTCCCCTTTTTTTTCTTTTGTGGGGCTAAAGCTTAGCTTAGCTTTCTGGTCCATTTGGAAAATGCAAGTATATCTCAGGCCCGTCATGCCTTTGTTTTTACTAATGCTTTTGAAAGTGATGGAAAAGAAAGGGAAATGGCATAATGTGGAGATGAGCGGGGAAATGCGAAAGGGGCAATGTAACATGGATGAGGGGAAAATCTTTCTTTATACCTAGTGAAAATGGGCACACATGTAGCCCCCTCATATTAAAGATTTGATATGGATTCTGCCTTTGTTCTCTCTGCACCTTGTCTTTTGAAGTGGCCCCAGCATCTATATGACAACTCGTTTGTCCATCTCCTCTCATGGAGGGAGTTGAGGGCATTTTCTTTTCTTTTCTTTTCTTTTCTTTTCTTTCCTCCCCTTAGGCTTTTAGAAAAGTTATGGACATTGGAAGGGAGTCAATACCCCCAAATTCTTTATCTTTCTTAGACAACACCATTCAATGCATTTACTTTGTGTTACTTTGTGTTGGGAGGATTCCAAATTCTACTCCGTTGCAAATCCCTCGATGTGGGGACTTACCGATGACTTCACTTTGCATTGATGGATGTATTTGTTGAGTTGTTGGAGTAGGGTTAAAGCAAGACAATTGTTTATTTCATAGTTGAGGGAAAATTAATGCCAATAAAGACGGGGATTGCGAAAAGGACTCAAGGGAATTATTCTAACCAAGGTTTGAAGAGATTGGTGCAACCATCACCTCCCCCACTATTAGTACAAATCCATGTGCTAATGTGTTTGCACTTGGAGGATTGCCTAACCAAATCCAAATGTTAAGTACGCAAATAAACCAAATAAAATAAATAGGGGGAGGCGAAATCTACCACATTATTATAGATGATTGTCCACCTCTTGTTGGCCATATTAACTTTCTAGAATTTGAAAAGAGGGGAATAACATCAAAACCCCTACTAGTCCTCCACACAACTCAACTACCCAAGACATTGGCTAGCTTGTTTTTTGTGTTATTGCTTGTTTTTGGACTGGTCTTTACATGAACATGGGAGGTGCAAGTTGGCAAATAATGCTTACAATAAAAGATAGTGAGGAGCGATTTTGTTCTATTGCCTTGTGAATGGATTGGGACTGATGTAATTTTGTGGGGGGAATGGCTCAGCTTTAAATAATGGCCATGATTCATGGCAATGATCCCAATCAAGGTACTATTGGAAAAGAAAAAGAGAGAGAGAGAGAATAATTCCACCCTCTTGCTCTCTTTTAAGCTATTCCCAACCATTTATTTATTGAAGGTGGGATTATTTCCAACATCAAGTGACAAGGTCCTCACATGTCATGGGCTTGACTATGACTTTTCTTAGAACTAGTACTTGTAATGGACAAGCAAGAGGTGACAACCATGGCACAGATCTTCATCCCTCGCTAAATTGAATATTGGAAATGGGTTGATAATGATGGGAAAGATAGCTACTTATTCTCCTAAATTTGTTGTTTTCAAAAAATGTACTGATCAACTGCTGGATAGTAAAACAAATTAAGTAGGAAAGGGTTTATATATATTTCTCTAATCAAGTATGAAAATGGCTTCACCTAACATGATTAGGCAAGATCAAGGCCATGTTGAGGCAGCAGCAAACTGACAAGGATTGGTCAGCTAAGGAATTCAAATCAAAGACGGGATCAAAGATCAGTTCTGCTGATCACAGGGAGCATTAGTCTTCAACAAATGATAATTTGATGACGTGGGCTTGCTGTTATCTCCACATTTAAAATTCCTACCTATATCTCCTTTTAACATTTTTTTTTATTGAATGTTGAGTGAACAAAGGTGAGCTTACTCTCTACCTGCTTTATAAGTTGGAATAATTTGCTTCAAGGAAATTTAGTAAAAAAAAAAAAAAAAAATCAATCACTGGGTACAGCAATGTGATAATTGACCCATTAATTTCTCACAGTTGTCCAGCCCAAATTGTCTGCAAAGGGCATGAGACTGGCTTGTTCGCTGTGTGACTTTCTTCATCTGACTCGTCATTGAAGCCTACACTTCAGTATTACAATAGAAATTAGTTTCTCGTTCCCTTGGATTAGAACAAATATTATTGAAATCATTTTTTTCTACCTATGTAATTTAAAATTCTATAATGATTGTTTGAATCAAGAAATTTCAATTAGTCCATGGATCTTTTTCTTACTGCCGTGTCCGTAAATATTGAAACTTAGTTAAGTGTTTTATCAACATGCCTAACAAAAGAAGATATCTAAACAGCTTCTTTCCAAGGATGGTGAAAAATGGAAATTGTATGTGGTCTCAATGTATTAGTGCAATGGAAATAAGTTTCTTATTTCATTGGAACAATAGATATTACAATAGAGATAAGCTCCTCATTTCAATAAATTGACTAAAAGTCCCTATGTTTGTCCATGAGCTTACCTTGATTAGAATTTAGTTTCTAGGAGATTCACGTTAAGCATCTCTAATTCAAAATTTAATATCATTATGATGAAAGAACCTTAACTTCGATATTCAATTTCCTTATATCATTATGGGGTTCCCGCGCCCCAAAATATGAGTTCTTGCGATATCATTGCAATATCTGTCAAATGCCCTTCTTTTGAGTTGAAAGCACTCTACAACTGAGATGCAATAGTACGTGGTGTGCGAAAAATACAAGTAAACATCACATTGTAACAAGAACCCCATGTTTAGTTGTAACTGCAACAAAAATAATACAGCAAGGTTGCAGTGGGACATAAGAACAAGAAATATAAGTGTAACAGCTACAGATGGGCGGCAAAAGTTTAGCTAGTTATGTGTATTACAGACAAATTACCAACATACAATCATTAAGTTTGATTTAAGAGACAATTTACAGTGAAGAAGCCATTTATAACATAAAAAATGGCATTTGATTTTCTTGCATAAATATGGGACAACTAAAGCTAAGCAGCAGTCTAATTCTACAAGTTGATCATAAGAGAGTGTATTACCAGTAGTTTTCCCATGTCTTCATTAATTGTGCAAACATGCACGAGCACAGTTTGCGGAATTCTGTAAAACAAAATCAAGTATAAGCAGCTTCCTCTGTTTTCCAATGGGGTCCGCAGAATGTTTTCCTCCTGCACAAAGCAAATCAACAGCAGAAGGTTAGCAACATTTCTCGAGAAATGATTTGAACACGAAGATTTTCATTTCAGAAAGGGTTAATTGTGAACAAACCCCCTGTAGTATCACCCAATTACAAAGAGGCCCCTTATAGTTCTATTTGTTGCAAGTAGACCCCCATACTTCTACTTGTTGCAAATAAACCCCCTGCAGTCTTGTCCCCAGTGTAAACATCTCTTTCGTAAATTTTTTCAACTGTTTTAAAAGTAATTAAAAAAAAGAAGCACTTGGGTGTCAATCCTCAACCAATGAGTCTATCCGCCTCCTCAAACATTTTAGGGGGGGGGGGGGGGGGGGTTTCTTTCCAATTTCCAACCTTTTTTTGGGGTTTTTT
>JBAKGM010000139.1:7115389-7128399 GCA_037177215.1 Asparagus racemosus
CAAATGATATACTAAAATCTCCTGAAAATAACTCAAAAATTTCAATAATCACATAAAAAATTAAAGATAGAAAATTTCAAAGCTGTGTTATGTGTTCCATGGTAAATGCATATGATATCAAACATCAAATAAATGTTTAAAATGTTCGAGCTACAAGTAGTCCCTTCTACCATGCCACTTTAAATGCATTTGATATCTAAAATAAAAATTATCTTCCACGATAATCATTGCATATGTAGAGGTTCATGCCAAACAGAATTATCCTAGCTGGGTTGAGGTTCTGCAATTATCAACACTATCATCTACGCTAATTGAGGGAAGAGACAAGAACAACATCATGAGGCCTAAGACCATGAAAATATTATCATTGGGAAATTAAATCTAACTTCTATGAATTTTCTCTTCCTACCATGATGCCATTCCTCTAAGCTCTAGCTTTTACAACCAAAAAGATCTGTATCTAATAGTTAATTTGCTAAAACAACCAAAAAGGAAAAGGAAATGAAAGGAAACATGGTTATTAACAAAAATATTTAAACAAAAGCTTTAAAATTTAAGCTAGCTAGGAATTAGTCGCATGGTTTAAAAGGAGTCTAAAGGCCGTTTTCATCAGTAATTGGTTTTGGTAACGGGGGACAAATAGACAGCTATTATTGTGAGAATAAAGTGAATATAGTTTGCAAATACCCCATAGATATCTTAGACGGAAATTTTCATCATAATGCAGAGCAGTAAACAGTATATGTTAAAAGGTTGAAACTTGATGTCTCCATAGTCATACCTTAATGTATTGACCCAAAGAAAGTAATACATATGTAATGAAATATAATAACACAAGCTTTTCTTTACTACTATGTGACTTGAAATACAGAAAAGAGAATATAAATAAAATACTCAGAGACAAAAAAAGATATCCCAGATAATCGAGCATACTCCAAAAGTCAATTAAAATGAACATCAGTTCCCATAGTCTATGAAAGTGCATGTTTGACAACTGGTCAAACTAGCTTATAAGCCACTTTTGTGGCTTATAAGCCATTGCCACATGTTTAGCAACAGGCTTATTTTGGCTTATAAATCCAAGAAAAAGCTCCCCTAACCCAACTTATTTTTTAGTGGCTTGTAAGCTATATAGCTTGACCAAGTAAATATCAAGTTTACCCCTTAAGATAATTCCAATGTCTATTCAATGTTTAAATTTAGAACCAAGCCTTTTTGTCATTTTTTGACAACAACGATGAATTATAATCCTCCCATATTCTTTTTACCAAACACTTTGCCTTATAATTCACTTGGCTTATAATTTATTTGTGGATTATAAGCCAAGTGGATTATAAGCTAGGTTCCCAAGCATGCCCAAAGATTGACAAAGGCATCTCACCATATTGAAACCAACAAAAGATGTCATACTATTGAAATGCAGCACTTATCATATCATCTAAGCTCGATACACCCATAGGGTCATCAAGGCTATGCCAAGAAATCATGTTTCTGAATACTTTCAAAGTGGATACTGAAAACATATTCTGATCTCAAGATATTCCCAAATGTTATTCTAATTTCTCTCTGATAACAGCAGGCTGACTCTAATACAAACTGTAGTTTTAGGAATCAACTGAGTAACATATGAGTATGAATTGCGAAAGTTAGAAGCTAAAGGTGACTAACAATGGTTTAAAGCTTAGTCCCTTTAACCTGGATTGCAGTTGGAGTTACTTACATTTTGGTCTGAACCATCTGAAATAGCTGAACAGAGTTTCATAGGGTACATGTAGCAAATAAACAACTGAGAAAAACTTAAATGGTAATAATATTCACCTAAGAAACTCAGTTATTTATTTTGAAATATGGTTTACGAAGACATTCTATGTGTCTAAAAGGAATTCTAGAGCTAGTTACGAACAAAAGGTTTGTTGCTTAGATGTAGAAACTAAAAATGAGTTGGAGAACGATCAAGTATGGAAAACTTCGATCAGCAAGGATCAACAAGGAAGGGTTCATCAGTTATAGATAAGTAATTAAAATCAACAAGCAAACGTACCTTGGCTTTAAGGACTGCTACTGGAAACTCGTAGCCTGCAATATAGAACATAAAGAAAAATTGAGGTTACAGAAAATTTCCATGCCAAACATTTTGCAAAAGTAAAATTTGATATTAGACTTCGTTCCCACATATATATGCAACTGAAGGACCAAGGTTTCAAAATATTCAAGTACTTCACAATCTGTTAAATTTTTTGATATACTGGACTTATAGTTACAAAAACTGAAAGATATAACATAGAACACAGGAAAACTTCTTCAAATTTCTTTTGTTAGAGAAAATTTGGTTAGATGCTTGCCGAATAAGTAAAGAAATAACTGTGGCATAACTCAACAAAGAGGCTAATAAAACAAATGATATAAACTAACGTCCAATATGGATGGCAACTTCACCTTTGCCTTGCTATGAAGTAGGCGGTTCTTCATATATGCAGCACTCTGGAAAGAAGAAAGGACAAAGTAGGGATTACACATACACTTTTGAATCAAGTACAATTTGCAAAATACAACAATAAATACAGTAAATAATAGTACTAGTAATAATAGTAGTCATAATAATAATAGTGAGAACCTAAAGCAGCAGCAACATTAGTAGGTACTCATAATATCCCTAAACAAAAATAAAAAGGCTAGAAACTAAAGTGGCAATAGGGTCTGATGAACCAATCAAAATCCAACTTATATCTTTGTGTTCAGATCCTTAGTTAACATCAGGATTTAGATATCAATGCTAAGAATCCAAACTCAATAACTCGATAAGTATCCATACAAATTAATTCACATAGTTGCCACTAAAAATCATTCTCTTCTTCCTAAACTTATATAAGTTTGTTTCCTCATTTTCATAATTATTACTTGAGTAGATACCAAAATTACGAAAGCAATAAAAAAATTGTATTTTCTATTAAAATTGACATATTTTGGAAGAAATGTTCAATATTGAGTTAATGATTATTGCAATAATCTAAACCCTAACTTGAATCAGATAAATTATTGGTTTGGATCCTCAAGTCATAGATTTTTTCGGTGGCTTTGGTTCCTCAAATGGATCCTACAGACTTATAATGAATCTGCAAGCGGATCTTATAAGACTGGATCCTAATCTGACCCCTTGCCACAAGTACATGGACAGGTCAAAACAATAGTAATTTAACTAGCTACACTCAAGAGGAGCCAAAGCACAACAATTCTATGTTTCAAGTTCCAACAGATCATCAACATTGTTAGCCAGGTTACCCGGACACTTCATCTAGGCTCCAGTATATGTGTCCGTGTCCGACACTCCTTGGACACTTCTTGAATGTATACATACATTTATTCAAACGTGTACTCCATTATATAACACACACTTTAATTCAAAAAACTCATGAGACACTTCTTGAACATATATTGTACACTTTACCTCAAATCTATGCAACTCATTGGACTCGGGTCAGGTTTGTTCTAGCACATACCTAGTTCATAACTATGATTTTAAAGGGTCGTCTAGGTATCTAGTTAAAAAATGAGCAGTTTTTCAATTTGTAATCTCTCGATAAGAGAAACATAAAAATGAAATAAGGATTTTAGTTATCATGACATGTGAATGAAAACCAATATCAACCTCAAATTTTAGTTATCCATTATAAGTCTGCAGCACAATCAACCGCATCCTTTTTTAGCCCTCTATGCTTCTTCCTATGAAAGTACCCAAATAACATCAAACTCTTCAACTATGCACACCAACTTCACACCTCAAACCAAATCTTGCCATCAACACCACTGCTAGGCATGGCCATGATAACAAGGTGGAATAGCAATATATTGAACCAGCATAGCGAGTTCAGAAATAGTGATAAGAATTTTACAGTTTTACCACTGGAATAAAGAGGTTGACATAGGCATCAAGTGCCATCCCCGCTTTGGAGGAAGCTACAGAATTGGAGTGTAAGTTTATGGCCTTGATTTCAGCATGGCTCGTTATGAGGATAACATTGCTTAAGAAGATTCATAAAACACGGCTAGTCATATGGCCATCGTATCGTATAAAAATTTTACCTCGACTTTATGGACATCACATAGGAATATAGTATAGTATTTAAAAGGTTCATTTCTAGACTATGAGTGATCTCATGTTATAGAAAAGACTATGATCTTTGTTCAAATAATAAAATAAAAACATAAGTCCAAAATATAAGCACATATCTACTAGTTATTGCAAAATATTCTTTGTAATTTAGAGAAAACCACAACATTTGTATCAGATGTTGATTTGCTTCACTAACGCCATGCATTCTGACTTGTTTGTTGCAAAATCATAGTACAACGCACAAATTATGTTTACTCATACATGTCCATTTATAGGCAGAGAAGAAGTCAAAAGGACTTGCTTTTCTCTTTCTAGACATTATGTCAATCAACTTGAACAAGATGGATAATTTAATATCCATCATATCATCAGATTATAATGGGATTAACTTGAACCTAAATCCTTATTAGAAGCGGCCAAGCTTAAATCCTATCTTTTCAGAAGTAACTCATAGCGGCCAAGCTTAAAATCCTATCTTTTCATAAGTAACTCATTTGGTTCCACGAACCACATCCTTCTTTTTTTAATAATGGTGCAGATCTTTTAATAATTGTGTAGAGGCATTATAAGTAGCTCTTGAGAAGAAGAATTATTCAAGATGGTGGGCCGGAAGCCCAGAACTTCCTCTTTATCGTGAAAAATCTAATCTCACCATGATATTGAACTATTGATCCCAAGTTACAGAAAACGAGACAGAAAACTAGCCTCATATCGACTGGGGAAATAAATATGTACATAACTATAAGTTTTCAACTAATAATATATACAGTTTTCCCATTAGGGTCCAACTGACATTCAAGCACATTAACCATCCTCTCGTGTTTAAAATTTCTACAAAGTAATCCGTCAAAAAAGAAATTCAGTTTTTCCAAAATTTAATATCATAAGTTCTGATGCTCTTCATCGGAGAGTTTCGTCCAATTAACAACGCAAATTCAGTATATCAATCAAGATTCAGAAACAGAAACCAACACCAACATTTCCACACATTTCACAGCTCCAAAATAAAAAATATTCGAACTCTAAAAGAAACACAGCGCCAATACCTTAGGATTACGCGGATAACTCTCCAGATCTAGAAGCCTCTGCATCGACATCCGCGCGATCTCAGAGATCGTATCCTCCCTAATCTTCAAATCTTCATCCGCAAGCTCCTCATACGCGGCCTCAAACGCTTCCCGCCAAAACATCGGCAACTGAATCTGGCGATTGTGAGAGTAAACCTCCCACATCTTTCTCACTACTTTCTCTCTCTCCTCCACTTCCTAAATCAAATCAAGAAAAAAAAAAATCCAGTAATAGGTAGATGAACAAGATCAAATTAAGTGACCGTGGCGTACCAAAACATCGAGATCAGATCGGATCGCGGCGTCCGTGTCGGTGGCGGCCGAGGATTTGAGCGTGACGGTGCCGGTGAGCATCGACCAGCAGGCGAGGAGGAGGATGGCGATGAGCGCGTAGAGCTTGTATCCGCCTTTTCCGAAAAGTTTGTTTGTAGCGGGAGTGGATATCGGTAGCAGATCGGAGTCTTTCATGTTTCGGCTAATTTTTCGCCGGAGTTGAGCGGGGGAGTGGAGTGGGATTCATGCGTGTGGGGTTCCGGATCTTGGGCGGAGATTTATATAGTAGGGGGCTTGTTGGGGAACGGTTGGGCTTGGGGATCTAAGTTTGACTAGTTCCGGGACCCACTGTAGATCGGGAGGATGTAGAAACTTTGTTAATTAGTGGGCTGCAAATTTTTGTTTCCTTTTAAAAGTTTATAATAGAGCTGACACTATTTATTGTGGTAGATTACTCTTTCTTTAATTGCTTCTCAAGATAAGTACAGCTTTTTTTTAAGCAAAGACCGGCGATTGGTAAGATCATAAGTTTACAGAGTTACTAGTCTCATATCCGCGCGTGATGCTGCGGAATTTTTTTTCAATGCAATATTTTATCAGTAAGATAACCTTGCTTTTATATATATATATATATACACACACACACTACTATAAAAGAGGATTGCTATGTTAAAACTTTTGATTTCCTTGTACACCCTCTCAATTTTAATAATTTTTAATAACTATAAGTATTAAAGTTTATATGGTTATAATGACTATTAGGTTTCTTTGTTAAGCACTAATTATCATGTTAGTTTTCTTATGAGGACTTTTGGGTTCGCATGAAATTGTATCTTGGGTTAAGCACTTATTCTTAGTTTTACTTTACATAATTACTATTCTACTTGAAAATATAGTTATGTGTATGCAATAATATGATGAAAGATTATGCTTTAGACAAATAACAAAGATCATATTATGCAAAGGCTTTTTTATGCATGTACAAAGACACAATTTTCATCTTGACTAATATGAGAAATGTTTGACCAATAATTTCTGCATATTCTTTGTTTAGAAAAATAGAGAACTTGCTTATAGTTATACCATAGAACTGTGCTTAATGCTGTACAAATTATGTACAGTGTGCTAATGTAGTAGCTAACTATTTTGATTTGGACTCTCATGAAAAGAGAGAGTAAGTACTAAAGAGTAACTTCTAAAAAAATATAGGAGGATGAATAATCAAATTATTTAAAGAGATGAAGAGTCAATAGGAAAGTTTAATTACAAGATATTGAGGATTAAATAAAAATAATGTGTACTCAATTTAACAATATAAGACATTAAATAATGTTGAAATATCCATAAATTTATAATCTAAAGCGAACCACTACGTAAAAACTGCAGAGTCTAGACCATAAGGATACTCTTTAGTAGTTATTTTCTTTATAGGAAACCTATATTGATACTATATTAGAGTGGATCCCTAAAGTTTTGCTATTTTGAGATAACCCCCTAAAACTTATTGTTTAACTTATAAATTTAATATTAAAAATTAATTTAATAACATATGTTAATCTATAACTGTATCATGCATCACGTGCCACGCACGTATGACGTACCAGTTTATTAAAAAGGCAAAACGCAACCGATATCTTCTTAGCGTTATTTCTAAATAAATTTAACATCATATAGAACAAATTTCATATACAAAAATTTAAACATAGCACTAATTGCAAGAATTTTGATTACTCGGTCTAGAATTTTCATCAGAACTCATCGACATGCCATCAACTTTAGTAAAAAGAGATCACTCAAAAAGACTCATGAAAGTCAAAAGGAAAAAGAAATTGCTAAGAAAGACTCAAATAAATTTCTGCTTTTAAACACATAAAAGTGACTTCTTTATAATCATCTCCATTTGTAACTGCCAAAAATTTGAAGTACGACTGATTATGCTCAAAACAAAAATAAGATAATTATGGGAAAATGATGGAGGATGGAGGATTGAGATACTTACATGGTTCTCGGTAAACTTCGCATGTTAGGCAAAATTAAATCTGTTAAATGTTCTAGAGAACAATTATGAGAAACAGATGATATGCTAGTTCCCAAAAAAAGGTAATTAGGAGGAAAAAATGGAGGATTAAAATACTTACAGATGGATCTTAATAAACTTAGCATAGTGGCCAATTTCAATCTGCTTAAAATGTTAATTTCCAAGGAACAACTTCAAAGGAGTTGTAAATTAAGTTTCTAGGGTTATAATTATAGAGAGGAAGAGGATTAGGGGAAAGAGAAGTTTTAATAACGGATGAAGTAAGGATGAAAAGTTAGATTAGTAACTTGAGGGAAACTGGGAAGATGAAAAGTTAGGTTACTAGTAATCAACATTATCTAAAGCTTACCCACTAAATGAAAATCACAAATAAATATACATGGATTGAACTTTTGAAAGTGGCTACAAAGAGTGTGTATTACAAACATTCCCTGCATGATAGTTGAAAAGAAGCTTTAGAGGTAAGGCAAATGACTAAGAGGAAGATAAGTAGGCAAATGACTAAGAGGCTGCCACGTATAGAGTTAGGATCTTACTTTAATATATATATAAAAGGTTCCCCACTAAATGAAAATCACCAAATAAATATACATGGATTGAACTTTCGAAAGTGGCTACAAAGAGCGTGCATTACAAAGATTCCCTGCATGATAGTTGAAAAGAAGCTTAAGAGGTAAGGCAAATGACTAAGGGGCTGTTTGGTTTATGTCCTAGACACCTAAGTTTGGGAGATTACTCATGGGAAATAGGCTGTGAGACCCATTTTCATGTGTTCAAGCCCATTTCATGACTTTTAAGAGGAAATTGATTGCATTTAATTTGGGACTCATAGTAACTATTACCTCTCCAGTGGGTGGGTCTCACATGCACAACATCTCTTTTTTCTCTCTCAATCAAACACAAGAAAAGAAAATCTAACACCCCCACATGGTGTGTGTCAGGTGTTTTAATTTCCTTTTCTTAGTTTCTTAGCCAACCAAACAGCCCCTAAGAGGAAGATAAGTAGGCAAATGCCTAAGAGGCTGCCACGTATAGAGTTAGGATCTTACTTTAGTATAGATATAGATAGATATAGATAAATAGATACATTGATAGATTAGTACTCCGGTTTATGCGATGCACGCATGATACAATACATATCTTAATAAAATTTATACAGTTCAATCACAGTAGAATGTTATCAAGAACCTTGCATTTTAATTTAGCAAGAGAAAATGCACATATAACTTTTACTTTATATGTCATTTCCAATTCAAATGTAATGAAAAGATACGCTTCGCACACTATCATGACATTTGTTATTTGTAGCGTGAAGCACATATAAAGATTAACTTAGAAATTGACTTTTGTCAAAAATATATAATAAATTAAAAGGAAAGGAACATAACAACAAACAAAAAATCAAGGGATATTCCACTAGATGAAGATTGACTTGAGTTGCACATAACACATCCATCGTCTACACCTTAACCAGTAACATCAATATTAGCATCATAATCTCCATTAATATAAGTATAAACTAAATATATAAATAAAGGGAGAATATGGTTTTAGAGAGTTAAATATACCTCTGTGAAGACCCATCTTCAAAAGTCCATGGAGGTTTTCACAAAAGTCCAACGACTTGGATGCACTATAACCAGGGAGTTCGAGCAATTTTTTTAATATATTCTTTCTGGTAGTATTTTCTTGAACATGGTTTGGAGAGAAGGAAATGGATAGGGAAGTAGTTATGTTTACAATTTTTTATTTTTAGTTGATATATGATCATGGGTCTCATGGTGAAGTTTGGGGTTAGGTTGTTTTTTTTTTCCCTCCCAAATTATCCTTTTAGTAAGTTACAAAATTACTAAAATTTGGATGTATAATATTTGGCATATGTTTTGATTTTTTTTACTTTAGATTTAAAATGTGTATTAAGTGGGAAATGCTGGTGGAGGATTTAAAACATGGGTAAGTGGAAAGTTAAGAGAAGATGCGGGTCAAGTAATTATTTTTTTGATTTTCCAATTTTGCCCCTTTGTAAATATTTTTAAAACCTTTAAGCTATAAGGACGTCATTGAGTTTATAATAAATGTGACCAAGTAAGGGTATGACACCAAAAAAATGGTTTAAAAGGTTGACTTCTCTTGATAAGTAGTAATAGATATACTAGCATTTTAGTTCATGCTAAGCACAATCATTTTTCCATTATTCAATTTTTGTATCATACTTTGATAATTACAAAGACCCGTATACATCGCCTAATATCTATCATATAATCACTTTTATTTTCCATATTCTTACTTTAGTTTACATTTACTGAAATATATATTAGTTAAGTAAATAATTCAAATAAAAATATATCATTAATAATCTTAATGAGCTAATTAGATATTTTTGTAATCAATAGGAAATATAATTTTTAACCAAAAGTTTTATTTGATTTGTTATGCCTATCATTTCCCGTTAAGATATGTACAATTTTACTATGTTAACTTGTAAGATTAGTATTTAAACATAAAATAAATTAAAAATTTTTAAAAATAAAGAAAAATAGAAAAATACACTCTCAATTCTAAACATAGAAAAAATAGAAGAGCACTCAATATCAAGAGCCTCACTTCGTAATTACAATACATATTCTCAACTCTAAATAAGGAAAAATAACAATTAGAAATGGAATTAGTAGAGATTCTCATTAGGTAGATATTCGTTAATAATTAAGAATAAAATTTAGAATAACAAAAAATTAATAGGGATGAACCTAACAGTGATGTATGTGATCGAACAGTCACTAACTTCGGTGTGAGTTTAGTTTTTAAGAGAGCAGGGTTCGCCTTCTCTCCTAATGCCCGGTGACGTTGCTCCGGTCAAGAGGTTCACCTACGCAGGAGTACCTGTGAAAGGGTTGGAGTTGGGATCTCCGGTGGTCCCTCTGACGGTCAAGTCAGTAATGAGAAGAAGAGAAAAATGTGTAGTGGAATTGACTGAGAATGAATCACCGGAGATCCCAACTCCAACCCTTTCATAGGTACTCCTGCGTAGGTGAACCCCTTGACCGGAGCAACATCACCGGGCATTAGGAGAGAAGGCGAGCCCTGCTCTCTTAAAAACTAAACTCACACCGAGGTTAGTAACTGTTCGATCACATACATTAACAGTTTGGCGCCCACCGTGGGTCGCCAGGGTGAATGGTGGGCCGAATGGACGACCATCACTGCCTTTCGCGTCATCCATGGATCACTAGGGCGAATGGTGGGCCGAATGGACTGCCATCACCGCCTTTCGCGTCGTCCATGGATCGTTAGGGTGAATGGTGAACGAATGGATGACCATCACCGCCTTTCACGTCGTCCATGGATCGCTAGGGCGAATGGTGGGCCGAATGGACCACCATCACCGCCTTTCGCGTCGTTCATGGATAGCTGTGATGTGGGTAGTGAGTGCAGGTCATCTTACAGGCCGGTTAGGGTGGCTTGTGCCGCCCTCGGTCGGCAGGCGGGGGTGTTCATTTAAGTTGATACTCTCGTTTTCCTTTTTAATCACTTATTTAGTGGTTATGACCATAACAGTTGACTCTAGGAGTTGGGAGTGTCTCCCATGCAGATGCAGCCGAATTCTATAGCCATATTGGTCGGCTTCATCGTCATCTGTCGCTGGTTGGGGCTTTGTCCCAAGTTGAGCGTGCTAAGTCATTTAGTCGGCCTGATCGTCCCTAAGACGACGCATTACCATCTCCAGATGTCAGAGGAGTTCAAGATTATCCTTGGGCTTCCAAAGTCGCACAAGGGGTGGAAGGATCGGTTTGTCTGGGTCGCTGGGGACGACGCTGGTCTTGGCTACTCTAAATGGCCGGAGATAAGGAGAGTGGCTTTGGAGCCGAAGCCCCTGTCAGCGGTCGAACAACAAGAATTGGATCAGATTGTCAGATACACGGGGCCGCACGACATGCAAGCTCTGCTCGACAATTCTGTCTTGCGCTTTCATGGGATTTCGTCGACCCTAGCGGGTCGGCCGGGTGAGATGAGGGCTCACAACATAACTTTTTGCGGGAGGGTTGGCAGATTGGTCACTGCTGAGTCTCCACCTGACAAGGAGTACTTGGAGGGCTCTAAGGAGGAGGCGGCCCGCCCTGAGAAGCGTCAGCGACAAGAGCCGACCCGAGAGGAAATTCCGCCTTTGGGGGTTAGGGAAGAGGAGGTCGCGGTTGGTCACGAAGAGGCGGGTAGGCGTGTCGCGCCGTAGGGTGTTACCGGCCCCAGTGGTCGTCGCTTGAAGAACGTCAGTCGCGGCCCTCGAGGGTCGAGACGGTTGGGAATGGGCGCAGCGGTAATCGGAGCCCACACTCCAAATGTTTGATATAGAGAGGGCCCACTGGTCCCCATGGCAGTACACCAGCGATGACTTCGCAGGAGCCTCCAACTTGTATCCTCTCGGAATATCAAACTTTGAATAGAGAAAGCGCATCTGTGCTTGAGTCACCTTCGAACAATGCTCGTCAAGCTGCCCTCGACGATCGAAGTCCATCGGAAATCATTGCCTTGCTCGCCGGAAGATCATCGGAAAATCTTTTTTGAGGAAGGTGAAAGTGAAAGCTTTCCGCTACCAAGGCCCTGCATTTATACGGAGGCCCTACCTGTCTCACGTTCGTTCACGATCAACGGTCAGGATTAGGGCTCAAGCCCCGAGGCACCGCCTTGAAAAATGGAGAGCCCATCTCATTCGATCTAAGAAGGCCCACTACCAGGCCCAGAAGGCGAAACGCCAATGGCCTAAAAACTGCCTGCTGACGTCAGTCATGTCCCATCACAGGAATGTTCTAGCCTCTTCTCCAACTCGCTCTCATCTGGCCCGAACAACCCTTCTTATTTCGCTTGGACTTGTCTCCAACCAAATCCAAGTGTAAGGGGCCAACTGTTATGGTCATAACCACTAAATAAGTGATTAAAAAGGAAAACGAGAGTATCAACTTAAATGTACACCCCCGCCTGTCGACCAAGGGCGGCACAAGCCACCCTAACTAGCCTGTAAGACGACCTGCGCTCACTACCCACATCACGGCTATCCATGAACGACGCAAAAGGCGGTGGTGATCGTCCATTCGGCCCACCATTCCCCCTAGCGATCCATGGACGACGCGAAAGGCGGTGATGGTCGTCCATTCGGTCCACCATTCGCCCTAGCGATCCATAGACGACGCGAAAGGCAGTGATGGCCATCCATTCGGCCCACCATTCGCCCTAGCGATCCATGGACGACACGAAAGGTGGTGATGGTCGTCCATTCGGCCCACCATTCGCCCTAGCGACCCACGTACGACGTGAAAGGCGGTGATGGTCGTCCACTCGATCGAATTACTCTTAGCGACTCGAGAAGAGCAATTCAAGTCGGCCACTCGGTCCCGACTCTCCCCTCTCGTCACTTGTGATCCTCCATCTAGATGATGGCTATCTGAAGTCCGCACCCGACAATCCATCACTATCGCATTAAATGTGCTGACAACCCCCTTTACTCCTCCATCCCTCACGGTATTTAAGG
>JBAKGM010000139.1:7149248-7160607 GCA_037177215.1 Asparagus racemosus
GCCAAATCCTTACACCCCAAATTGGGGTGTAATGGAGGGAAAGGGAAGGAAGGGGAATTATTCTCCTTCCTTCCCTTCCCCAAGTGAACTCCCAAACAGGCCATTAAAGATGTTTAAAAGAAAAACACTTTCCCCACAAGCCCAAACTTTATAAGGGCTCTGGGCCACAGATCCGGCTCCGGTCCATAGAACTAATAATCCCAATATTTACAACCAATGCCACGGATCGGTTCCTTCACAATCTTATAAGCTCCCTCGTCTCTTTCCACTCCGTCAAGCGCTCTCTCTCTCTCCTCCCTCTTTCTTTCTCTCTCTAACCGATCTCAAGATCCAGCCATGGCTCAGCCTCTCATCAAGAAAGACGATGATCAGGATGAAGAAGGTCAGTTCTCCTCCTTGAAAACTCAATTAGAATCTCAATTCTCTTCAACTGTCTCAGATTTCGACTTAGATTCGCTATGAATCCTGCAACCTCGAAGTATCGGGATGTTTCCCCGTTCGAATTCGATGTCATTTGATTTGGATCTAGATCTGTCAATTTTGGATCTGGAGTTGTTGGAGTGGTTCAATTTTGAGACATAGTGTAATGTGGGAGTTCGGCGTGTAGATCTGGGATTTCTTCCCCAACTTTATGGAGTTTTGATGATTTTGAATTTTTTATCTCCATTTTTATGCTGCAGATTACTCTCCGTTTCTTGGGATTGAGAAGGGCGCGGTCCTGCAAGAAGCTAGGGTATTCCATGATCCTCAACTGGATGCAAGGAGATGCTCTCAGGTCAATGATTTACATGATTCACTCTTTTGGCCTTGATCTGTTCATTCAATATGTTAATTTATATTTTCTTTGTTATTTCATCCAGGTTATAACAAAATTGTTGTATCTATTAAATCAAGGAGAAACTTTCACCAAGGTTAGTTAGTTTCTGATCTCGCTGCATTTTTTATGGACAGACTATGCGGTGAACTCTAATTAAGAACTAAAATGTTATAGGTTGAGGCCACAGAGGTGTTCTTTGCTGTGACGAAATTGTTTCAGTCTAAGGATACTGGGTTAAGGAGAATGGTTTATTTAATCATCAAAGAGCTTTCACCTTCTGCTGATGAGGTTAGAAGAATTATAAATTTCTAGTCAAGTTATTTTTATCGGGTCCATGTTAATAAGTAGCGGTTTACTTATCACTTTGTTTGTGAAGGTTATCATTGTCACGAGTTCCTTGATGAAAGATATGAATAGCAAGACAGACATGTATAGGGCCAATGCTATTCGGGTTCTTTGTAGAATCACTGATGGAACTCTCCTCACTCAAATTGAAAGGTACTTAAAACAAGCAATTGTTGATAAAAATCCTGTCGTGGCCAGTGCTGCTCTCGTTAGTGGTATTCACTTGCTTCAGGTACTTTACTATACTTGCAGTCATGAGTAATATATTTGGTATTTGGTTCACCAACTTATAGATTGCTTTATTATATTTGAAAAGACAAATCCAGAGATTGTGAAAAGGTGGAGTAACGAGGTTCAGGAAGCTGTTCAGTCAAGAGCTGCTCTTGTGCAATTCCATGCACTGGCTCTTCTTCACCAGGTACAAACTGATACCATTCTTCTTAATATGACGACCACTTTTTCAAAGGGCAAAAGCTTCGCACTGTAAATTTATGAAAGAGCAGCCTCTCTTTTTTATTATATTGCTGCAAAACTTCTTGCTAGTTGTTTTCATCATCAACAACAACAACAACAAAAGGAAAGAAAAAAAAAGAAAGAGGAGTTATTGAGTACATCGGAAATTGCAATAACAGCTGAATGTGGTTATCTTTTTCCAAATCTTCGAAGCACATACACCCCCGTGTACGTTGTTGGTTTCATTACCAAGATTATAACAGATAAGAGGCAGGTGTCTGATCTAATTGCTGTCTGTTGACGTAAACAAAGATTTGTATTCCATCAAAGAAACTCTTATAGCATACAGCCTATCAGTAACCAAGCCCATAATAAAATAACACCATGTATTATGAACTTAGAGCGCCTTAAAAAATCCACTTGAAGTGATATTCGTTGTTTCACCTTTTCCTGTCTATACCACTCAGTTATGTACGAATGGAGTAGTTTGTTGGGTTATGCATGTCTGCAAATGAATTGCTAGTTTCCATTAGGATTGCTGAAGAAACTTGAGGTTGTTTGCTAGGGCATGCATGTCTCGGAATTTGTTCTCTTAGTGGATATAAAGCAAATGTGTTTTTTGCCCTATGAAGTAGATTGTAGAGAATGGATGATAATTAGCCCTCAGCCCTAGAAATTCGATGCTGCAATTTGAAGCTTGTTTATTCTGCTTTGAGTTCCAGTTTCTGAGATCTGATGAACATTGAGTTAAACTTTGTGGCTATTAGTTCTGATTCAGCTGAAGTTGGTAGTGGAATCTATCATAGGTTTCATAAAATAGAAGCATATCAAGTGAACTAGATCATGAAATCTCGTCTTTTGTACAATATGTATATAACCAAACTCATTTGAAGCCAATGGTTTGTGATTGATGCTGGTGACGGGGTTGTAAGTATGAGATGAAGGATTTGGAGTTATGAGACATTCTACTCTAAACCCAGGGTCTTAATGCTTTTAGTCTTTCTTGACTTTTGAAATAGTTAACAGTGTATTTGCTCAAAAAATTTATTGTCAGGAGGAAAAGGGAAGAAAAAGCATTATAAACTGTAGAGGATTGGAAGTGATTCTATTTAGCATCAACAAGAAAGCCCTTTCTCCCAAACTGAAGTAGAATGAAGTGATTTTATTCACGGAAAATATATTACCTAAAGGAATAATTTGATGGTAACAAGTTCTATCAGTGGACCCAATAAGTTTCTTTGTTATTACCCTTTGACAAAAGGTGCAATATAAAGAGAAGGGAATAGTTTGTTTAAGGTTTTCTTATCAGTTTATGAATGATGAATCTTTGTTTAAGGCTTATGGTGCACTTTGACTAATTTTTTGTGTAAACCAGGTTTTTGTATGTGAGAGTATTCAAACCTATATTGAGGGATAAGATATATGCCATCCATCTTAAAGTGATGCTTGATAATAATGTTAATCTTGGTCATGTGAGGATTTACACCTAGTTTTTATGTGGGAATTCAAGCCTATGTGAGGGACTATTCATATTCATTGTTTCCGTCAATCTTAGGGTAACACTTGATAATCGTGGGCGATAGTCTTCTTATATAAGACGGTTCTTCCCATTTTATGAATGATGAATTGCTCAAATCTGAAATTGTCGCACCAAGAGCTATAAAATAATAGCTCATGCCCCCTTTCAAATGCTCTACTTTGCTAGCGAAAGCACCTAAACATACACAAATAGTACTCTAAATATCACATCTATCAGTGACCTGTCCTTTGGTGCCTGTAAGATCTAGCTAAATTGAGAAGCTTTGTGTCATGTCTCTCTTACTGGAGTAATGCTAAATATCGCTTATTTTTTTAAGTCTATTTATGACTTATGGATGTATATGGCTTACTCTTGTTTGGCACTTATCTGGTAGGGTTTGTATTATCTGGGACTCTACAAATCGTTTTTACCGCTATAGAATCAAATTTAATTCCGCTTATCCCCACACGGCCCACCCATCCACTCAAATGGAGTAAATAGAAAATAAGTCCTGCTACATTTTCTCTGGATAGTTGGAATAAATCAAATCAATCTCGAAAGCTCTTTATCTGGATAGGTTGATCCCTTTTTCGATGGGTAAATGCTTCTTCTATGTGTCAAAGTTTGTTTGTTCTGTTTACTATACCCTCAAGATGACGGTTTGGACGTTTACTTCTGTGTTCTTTTATACCAGCCTAGTCTCATGGCACAACTCAAAATACATTGTTCTTTTTTTTCTTTTTTCTTTTCTTTTCTTTTTTTTTGGGGGGGGGGGGGGTGTGCATGATCAGTTTTATTTTTTATTTGGACAAATTTACGTGTTTAGTGAATGTGAAGTTTCAGTCTTTCAGGTTTTTTGTGTTTTCTGTTTACCAAACCTCAAGATAGATATTTCGTAAAGAATTAAGAATCAAGTATATTGATCTAATTGTAGTTACACATATTTATGCTTTCAGATTCGGCAAAATGACCGTTTGGCTGTGAGCAAGCTTGTTACCAGCTTGACGAGAGGAACAGTTCGGTCACCTTTAGCTCAGTGCCTCTTGATTAGATACACAACCCAGGTACTTCTAATTCCACAAATATGTTTGACTATGATAAAGAATAATGGTAAACTAAAAAGTCTGTCAGCAGGTAATCCGAGAGTCGGGCATGAATACACAAACCGGGGACCGTCCCTTTTTTGATTATCTTGAGGCCTGTCTGCGTCATAAAGCAGATATGGTGATATTTGAAGCTGCTAGGGCTATCACAGAGCTCAGTGGAGTTACTAGTAGAGAACTGACTCCCGCAATTACAGTTCTACAATTATTTTTGAGCTCCTCGAAACCTGTACTTCGGTTTGCCGCTGTGCGCACACTAAACAAGGTTTGTTTTATCTTTGATCATGCTTGTATGTTCACTTGTGAATGACTAAACATGCATCTATTACTTGGGAATTGGGAGCAAGTTGTTTATTCAGCATATTTTTCATGAAACATCTATATCTGGCAGGTGGCAATGACACATCCCTTGGCAGTAACAAACTGTAATATTGATATGGAAAGCTTAATATCTGACCAAAACCGGAGCATTGCTACTCTTGCCATCACTACACTCCTTAAGACTGGGAATGAATCAAGTGTAGATCGCTTGATGAAGCAAATTACCAACTTTATGTCAGATATTGCAGATGAGTTTAAGATTGTTGTCGTCGAAGCCATAAGATCTCTGTGCCTGAAATTTCCGCTCAAGTATCGATCAATGTAAGTACCACTCATTTTATTCCTCTGCTTGTGTATTCAAATGCTAACTTCCTATTTGTATTTGAATTAAAATAATATCTTTCCTTGGATGAAACTAATTGTACCCTGTATAATGATATCCAGGATGAATTTCTTGAGCAACATTCTTAGAGAAGAAGGTGGGTTTGAATACAAAAAAGCAATTGTTGACTCAATAGTCATCCTCATCAGAGAAATACCTGACGCTAAAGAAAGTGGCTTATTTCATCTCTGTGAGTTTATTGAAGATTGTGAATTCACATACCTTTCAACTCAGGTAATCATTTCTTTGTTTTTCTTTCAATTGAACCGACCACCTTTCACTATTACCGTAATTATTCTACTGGACAAGAAAGTTTTTTGAAAACATCTCGCTTCTTTTCTTTATTAACCCAACCATTCTATCACACAAGAAAGCTTAAAACACATTAAGGATATTACCACTGACATATCCATGTATTTCCTTTACGCTTCTACATTTTTCATGCCAGTTTATTCACTTTACGAGGTTGAACTTTGACAGGGGCTCCATTTAAAATCTTTCAAATTGTTCTTTTTTATACTTTTACACAAACACACACGTGTCTAGGCATTATAGTAGACCTCAGTTTTTGTTTGACTGATATGAGCAAGTGTTAATGGTCCATTCAGGTCACTTTTTGTCTATGGTCCACAATTCAGGTCTGCCCATGTCTGATCCAACCCCATTATACCGATACATATATATCTGACATGGTTGGAATTCATTTTGATTTGGAGATATGACCAGTCCATGGGTCAAAATTTTTGTTTGGTTTGGTTAATGTTCATAACTGGAGTTCACTCAAAAGAAAAAGAACGAAAGTTCATAACTGTATCAGACATTTTTAACTGAAGTCTTTACGACCTACTTGTAGGTTGTAAACTCATGACCAATAGATCACATCAGATTTTTTATGGGGAGTGATACCGACTATTTGCTTCAGCAAAGGTCATGGATATTTTTTCTTTATCCAGTACTCTAGGCTTCCAGCACAAAACACACAATTTAATCTGTTTTTTTTTTTTTTTTTTTTTTGTATTAATGTTGCTCAGTTTTCCTTTTTCTAATTGTTCTATTCAGACCAAGTATTTAAGAATGTCTATACGCAGCTATTGAGGGGTAATGATGTTCAGTTTTTTTTTGGCGCGCGCGCATATACTTCCAAGTATCAACTGATATTAATTGGGATCATAATCATATTGATGACTGTCTTCTCTTTATGATATTCTAGATACTTCACTTTCTGGGGAATGAAGGGCCAAAGACATCAGACCCTAGTAAATATATAAGATACATTTATAATCGAGTTATACTTGAAAATGCAACGATACGAGCATGTGCAGTGAGTACCTTGGCAAAGTTTGGTGCTTTGGTTGATGTATTGAAGGTATTACAAACACCACATACATGAGATTTGATTTGTTTGCGTGCCACTTTTTTCCTCTCTAAAGGCATGTCTTATTGGTTTGCTATTTTCGATGCAACAAATGTGGAATTTTTCTCTAATATTGGTAATTTTGGAACTTTCCTTTGCAGCCTCGCATATTTGTCCTTCTAAGGCGCTGTCTATTTGATATTGACGATGAGGTGAGCTATTTATAACTTACTGCAGTTTCTATTATGATTGTGGTGTAAGGTGTGAATTGTCTCTTCATCCTTATATAACAGTTGAGAATTTCCCTTTCCTCATCTTGCTATACTCTATAAAAGTTTATCAGGCTGTTCAGATATATCTTTATAACTGTGTGCAACGGAATGTGTTTTCCCTCATTTTTTTCCTACCTTCTGTGTTCCATACAGGTCCGTGATCGGGCAACACTTTATCTCAATACACTTGAAGGTGATGGTTCAGTTGCTGAAACTGAGAAAGATGTCAAAGAATTCCTCTTTGGTTCATTGGATGTTCCTCTGGTTAACTTGGAGAAAAGCTTGCGTAATTATGTATGTCTTAATGAAATTAGTTACATCTGCAATAATGCCATTCTTACATCTTTTTTATGTCATTAACAGGAGGCTTCTGAAGAACCTTTTGATATTTCTACTGTGCCAAGAGAAGTCAAGTCACAGCCTCTTGCTGAGAAAAAGGCTCCAGGGAAAAAGCCTTCTGGTTCTGGTGCTCCTCCCAGTGCTCCAACATCGGCTGTTGATGCATATGAGAAGATGCTTTCATCCATTCCTGAATTTTCAAGCTTTGGAAAACTATTCAAGGTTCTTACTTTGTGCCTCTGACAATAATGTAAAGCTCTTGACAGTATACATCATGTTTTAATTTGTCCCTCTTTTTCAGTCATCTGCTCCTGTGGAGTTGACCGAAGCTGAAACTGAATATGCGGTTAATGTAGTCAAGCACATTTATGATGAGCATATTGTATTCCAGTACAACTGTACAAACACCATACCTGAGCAGCTACTGGAAAATGTAAGTAGTAATTGATTGGAGAAGCATCTGCTACTTTTGCCATGTAAAATCCTTTTCTATCTTTTGAGTTTTGCGATTGTTTCCAGGTTACAATCTTTGTTGATACTTCTGAAGCTGAAGAATTTTCAGAAGTTGCATCAAAGCCATTGAAGACTTTACCTTACGATTCACCTGGGCAGAGTTTTGTGGCTTTTGAGAAACCAGCAGGAGTTCCATCTGTTGGAAAGTTCTCTAACATCTTAAAGTTCATTGTCAAAGAGGTATCATTGAACTATTTCCTTCAGCAAATTTGAGATGTATACTGTGTTCTAATTTAGTTATTAATGTTTTTTGTGGTCTTTCAAAAATATTTGGGGAACAAGATATGCTTTAACAAGTGACATAGTATTGGCTTATCATAGGTACAATTATCTTGCAAGGGCATTTAATTTGTTTTTATGTTGTATTGATATTAATATGGTTATGACTTCCTACCACATGCACAGCTCTTAGACAGGCATCAGCTATGTGGCCTAATATCCTTACTCAAACTTCTAAAGAATACGTTGATGTTTATGAAAGAACCTGTAGTTTTTGTATATTCACCAACTGCAGTCATATGATTTTCACATGTGTCAGAATTTAATGCATAATTATTTGTATCTCAGGATCGTATATATAGTAAAGTAATACTTTCAGAACAAATTTTGTAATTAACATTTTGCTTCATTTTTTTTGTGTATTTCCTTGGCAATTCATCAGCGCCATTCAGTCTGACTTGAGCAAGCATCATTGCTTCTCTCTTCCCCTTGACTTTTAAATTTCTAGCAGCATTCTCAGGCTTAACATGATGCATCTGAACATGGTTATCATTGAGCATGATCAAAAAGAAGACATTCAAGAAGCACATATAAATATGTATAACAGGCATATACATCAAGTAGCCCTTATTAACACCTTTCTACGGGCTTGTATTTAATGTACACTTACTGCCCTTAAGGATGAGGATCATTTGAGTATTCATAAACAAGTACTTAATAGATTCAACAGTTATATTACATATATTTCATTGTCCTGCTAAACTTCTTGTAGATTTCCTAATATATTTAGCTTTATGATGGTAATGGTAGTTGATGTGTTTAATATCAATGACTACTATGTCAAACTGCAGGTAGATCCATCTACCGGGGAATCAGAGGATGACGGTGTTGAAGATGAATACCAATTAGAAGATTTTGAAGTAATGGCTGCAGATTACATGCTGAAGGTGGGAGTATCCAATTTCAAAAATGCTTGGGACAACATGGATCCAGAGGGTGAGCGTGTTGATGAATATGGTCTTGGTACAAGAGAGAGCTTGGCTGAGGCTGTCAACGCTGTTATTAACATTCTCGGCATGCAACCCTGCGAGGTTAGTTGTTTTCCTTTTCTAGTATAACAGATATTTGTAACTTATTAACACTAGCATATTTCAATCAAATATTTGAAAGCAAAGTTCATCCGCTCCCTGACCTCTTATTTTTAGTTTTTGATTGTTTTGGAACTACTGGAAGAATCCATTCTTAAGCAAACCTGGTTGCGTTTTAGATCTATGAAACGGTGTCTCATGAGAGGATATCATTACTTAAGGCTTTTGTCTTGTGATTCTCCCAACGCCCATTGACTGTTGATCCGTGTCAAACTGGAAGATTGATGACTTAGAAACTTTTGCCTGCAGTCATTATTTATTAATCTTTCTCCTAGTGTTATTATCTTTCACCAGATGAATCTGAATTTGACCTAACCCTTAATATTACACATACCAGATCTGGCTCTTTTCTAAGATTTCACGGATTGACCATATGTAGATCCTACAAAATATTGGTTGGTATCAAATAACCCCCTTGTCCACACTTCAAGTAGTACTTATCACTCAACTTGTTTGGTAGTACTCATCACCTCTCCATTTGTAATGGAGAGCGGCGTTATCTGTAATTTATCCTTCTTACATAGCAACTCAAAGTGGATAACTGCTAATAAATGAGTCGACGGATGATTAATGCTACTGAATGTACTGTAATTTACATTATTGAAAAACTTGTTTTAGATATTACATTAACCTATCTGACAATGTTTCGACATTATTCAATCTGTGAGTATGCAGCAACTCTTTCTTCTTTAGGCATGGGTCACTACCCGTATCTTGGTTTCTTCTTTTACTTGAGTGAAAATGTTGGACCTTGTTGTGACATGTTTGTTTCTTGGCAGGGCACCGATGTAGTTCCCAGTAATGCAAGGTCACATACTTGCCTTTTGTCCGGTGTGTTCATAGGCAATGTGAAAGTCCTCGTCAGACTATCATTTGGAATTGATGGACCTAAGCAAGTCGCCATGAAACTTGCAGTCAGATCTGATGATCCAGCAGTTAGTGAGGCAATCCATGAAATTGTTAATGGCTAAGGATTGATCCTACATGCTACTTTAATCTTTTCGTGCATCCAATTCTGACGATTTTGTGGAGCATCTGGGTTTTTTGAGTATTGAGGTTAAATCTATGTATTAAAGCTGGCGAGATGACGGGAGAAAAGTTAAAATTATCAAGGTTTGAGAACGGGTTTGAGATTTTTCTGTAAGATTTGAAAGACGCCTTCTGTTTGTTCTTGTTCCAGATGTTTGTGATCGGGTATTTAAAACACGAGAAATGTTTCAGTGAACCTTATATATGCCTGCATGCTGCAGACAACCTAGCCATTCAAATCAAAGTATTGAATAAACTCGGGGTCATAGCAAGTTTATTTAGTTAGACGTGTCTGCTTTAATTACGATGCTTATATGAATTCTTGAATTGCTATACATAGAGTTGATTTTTACACCATTTCCTTTCCTCTTCTCTCTGTTCTTCGTGCAAAACAGGGGTTACTTACTTTAATAAATTAGAAAATTTATGGGTAATATAATATTAACTATTAGGTTACAAATCCTAAACTTCTTCCCTATAGAGCAAAAGTGCAGGAACATTTCTCTTGACTTGCTATCATAATTGATGAGTTGGTAAGAATCTTGCCATGTTGAAACCTCTGAGCCATTTGGGTCACGGTGGGTATGACACACGATACTTTGTGACATGTGCTAAGAATAACATGCCTAGAATCACACAAGTCATAAGTGGAAGGGGAAAAAAAGACAAATGGTGGATGACACGTCAAAATTTGTGACCTGTAATAAGAACAAGAAGCCTAGAATCACACAAGTCATAAGTGAAAAAGCAGACATAAATGGATTAAAAACCTTGGTGGACAAATATTCCTATCCACTTAAATTTACAAGAACTTCACTCTATGAATGAACTCTTATTATGATTGTAATTATAACAATTCTAACAACTAAATGATGGAAGGTGCTTAATAACCATCATGATATGAAAAGCAACATGCATACTATTTAAATTTTGGATATTGGACATATGTATTAACTAGTTGTTACCCAAGCGATGCACCAGATTTAAATTAATATTCTTGCATGCATATTATAATTTTGGGGAAATGTTGAAATTAAAAATAAGATTTTTCTAAAAGAAAGAGCAAAATCAATGATTTATAGGGAATTAAAAGACAGAGAATTGAGATTTCCACATTTAGGGTAGTAGATTAAAATCAGATGGTGGAAAAAAAATTTATTAGTTATTAAATAGTAAAACTTTTAGGATTTGTCAAGTGACAAAAACACGCAACCACAAATTTATTTTATTAGTATAGTATTAATTAATTGATTGATTGATTAGTAGGTTAATATATTGACTTTAAATTTGATAAACTTTAGATCAATTTTGAGACCTAACATAATTTTTAACATACATCGAGTATATTTTTGGACTACGATTTTGATAAAATTTTGATTTAATTAAAGGCGTTTTTATAGCATAAGGTTCTGTTATGGTCCTGAACCCTCGCAGAGGAATATCAACGTAATTAAGGGGGTAACACCTTCTCCCCAGGCGACAGTGATGCGCAAATCAAGCGCCCCAGTGAAAACTAGTCGTCCCCTCTTCGTGGCCGACACGAAA
>JBAKGM010000139.1:7161826-7188388 GCA_037177215.1 Asparagus racemosus
CTAGGCGGCGTATTAGGAGGGGAAACGGGCCTCGCTTCTCTAAACCCTGATTCCTCCGCAATCAGCGACTGTTTGATCCGAACACCAGTTTGAGCATCAACAGGTTCATATTTCTTTTCAGTTTCATACGTTTTTCTTGTATCTAACATGGTTCGTATAATTATTATCAAAAAAGAAAAAAGAAAAAATGGTTCATGATAATAATAATCCCTTTGCATCCATATTTGCAGCCCGTGTCCCTGTCACGTGACTACCAAATCATCAATTCGATCTCAGACCCAAACTCCCGAACCAAACCCGCATCTATAAATACCCTTCTCGGTTCGACGCCCTAATTTTTCCTCTTTCGCCGCATCTGAGGAGATTCGAAGGAAGAAGAAGAAGAAGCGAGATCTGAACATTAAAACCCTAGTTCTTCGATTTCGAAGATGGGAGATTACAATGATCCGTTTATGCGCAATAAGGACGCCGCCGTCCAGGCCCGAACCAAGGCCCAGAATCGCGCCAACGTCCTCCAGTTGAAGCTGGTAATTTCTATACCTTTTCCCTTCGTGCTAGCTTTTGACCTTGTATGAAACCCTAATTCCTCTCTCGATTTGATGATCGCGCTTGTTTGCGATCGGATCGGACTTAATTAGGGTTTTGGTCGATCGATCGATTGATCGCCTGTTTTCTGCTTCCTTGTTAGGATTTTGATCTTTCGGTGTTAGGAATCGACGAATTCGTTGTTTGATTGTTCTATTTCTTTGAATTCGTAACTGATAAATCGATTACTCCATAAAGGAATTCTAGATGCATGCGTGATGCGCTTGTTTGATCTTTTAATTATCTGATGCCATGTAAATTTCTACTGCATGCTCCAATTTTGATCATGAAGTTGATACTTTTCCTTCTCTCACGAAATTGATCTATTTTTTTCCTCAAATGTTTACCTGTTTTACTACTAATTATAGTGATTTGGTTGTATGTGCACATATTAGTTGTTGTGCATGTTCCCTTTTAGATTTATTAAATCAAATCCTTCAAAAGGATTGCTAACTACTTTTTTTATCCTTTAATTACTGTAGTCATTTTTTTATTCTTTTATAAATTGGATCATGAGAGTATTTCTTTTTCTTTTTTCCTTTTCTTTTTGCCTTAATGATTCTGTTAATATTGGAAATTGACAACATTTGGTAACCTTGTTATTTCAACAGATTGGTCAGAGTCATCCAACTGGTCTTACTGCCAACCTTTTGAAGCTCTTCGAACCTCGCCCTCCTTTGGAGTTTAAGCCTCCTCCGGAGAAGAAGAAGTCCCTTCCATATACAGGTAGTTAGATATTTCCTTTTATTTGATTTGCAGTGAATCCCATTTAGACAAAACTGACTTGTCTTATTATTTTTATTATTTGTTATTATTATTTAGGGATGGCACAATTTGTGAGTCATTTTGCTGAGCCGGGTGATCCTGAATACGCCCCACCAGTTAAGAAGGCAGAAACTCCGGTATGTTTTTTTACTGGTATACATGTATTTGTTATGTCATGATATACTGTTACTACAGCTTTAGAATATTATTTTTTATAATTTCATAGTAAAAGATTTTACTTGGAAATTTTGGCTTTTTTCTGTTACTTTTGCTGTTAAGATAAGTAGCACGCAGGTGCATGTTTCGTTTTTCCTTGTATTTTGGTGTTGATATTTTGGTCATCTAAGCACGCATTCAAGTTAACAGAGGAAATTCAATGAATTTGGAAAATCATCTACATTCGTTATCAGTTCAAAGGCTGAAATGCTACCAAACTACCAACAAGGCAACCTGCCTTTTACTGGAGCTGGACATTTTTGCAAACTAATTTTTGTTCCCCTTACTTGAATGTGCACCAACCAGATTCTTTTAAGGTTTGAATGGTAGATGAGCTTTTTTGCATTATGTCTACTTTAACCAAGACTGTATTATCATGACTGAGTGTTTCTAGAACAATTTTGGGGCGTTTTGAGTCGCTGATGAGAAAATATTCATATGTCAGATTAAAAAATGTGATTGCATGTGATAGGACAAGGTTTTTTTAATTATAAGTTAGTCATTTATCTTATTAACCACGGCAGATATCTTGACCTCAAACTTGTTATATAAATATTTACATATGTGACTTTACTATACTACTAGCCGATAGCCCCCGCGTGACGCGGGGGAAACTGAAAATTTTAAACTTTACTTTAAACAATTGGAAACATATTTTTCTATAGGGATTTTGTCTCAATAATCATAAATATTTAAAGAAAATATGAAATTATGCAAAAAGGTTACAGCATTCAACAACTTGATAGAATATGTAATATATATTGTTTCTAACATAGCTGAACTTAGGAAATTTATGATTATAATTTGTATAAACAAAAAGTGCATACATGCTCATATCTAGAACAACTTCAGCTTAGTTTAGATGATGTTTGAACGTTAACTATTACAAATAGTGAGCTTGTCTAATCAAAACCAGACCAGATGATAAACCCTCTACAATGTGTGTTCTCATTAGGGGCAGCTACAGAAATTCCCTCAAATCCAAATTCATAGGTTGCGGTAGAACAACTCCTTGGTTAGACGATGCGGAGGAGTTATAATTTTTCTGAAGCATCTAATTTATATTTTGCACTGGGTAAGTGTTCTGAGCAACTAATCTACTATAGTGAGAGTGTTTCCCTTTCAAACTGATCTTGCGATGTCCAAAATCATATTGAAACATAAACATAATGTATCAGCAACAATACATTAGAGTATAGGCACAAATATACATTATCAGCCAAGTTGAACCCAATTAGCACATACTCATTCTTTCTCTTGTTTCCTTTTTCTTGATTCTCCTACTTCAAGACTCTTTCGGTTTGATGGATGTAAACTGAGCCTTTAAGAAATATAAGTTACATCAAATGCTTTTATAATTCATAGAAGGGGGAAAAAAGGGAATTTTCTTTTTCAGATATTCTCAACTGAAACTGTTAATTTAACATACTAAGCCATTAAGAACCCGAGTAACATTTTATTATCATGTTTGGTATAGTTGAAGCCCTCTAATCTTTGTATTATTGTCATATTCCATTCTTCAAAAGATTCTGCAAACTATAACTTGAATATCTCATTTCTATGATACTTTCTTTTTGCTTTTTTAGCAGGATGTAGTTGAAAGTTGTAGTTCTGTGATTAATGACCTAAACAGGGAAAACAATTGGTTAAGAATTACAACTATTTATCTCACATTGACCAAGATGGTGCACAAGCAGGGGATATGAGAAATATGACATGTAACTCAGGCTCTCAGTCCCCAAAAAACATGGAAAATAATGTGTATATGCACATGTTTTTGTTGCATGCTATAAAAATATGTCCTCTTATATCATAAATTATATGTAAATATTATGCGTTTATTCATCTTCATATGCATTTGAGAAGGATGATGTAACATGCTTCTTCATAATAATCTGACTGCGAAAACTCTATGTGGGAAAAAGATATACATTATGTATGAAGAACTCTAAAAAGTCTTTAGGTGACTACAGAGAATTCTCTTCACTAATGAATTGAAGTCTGATCTATGGATGATACATTGATGCTCATATCACATTCAAGTTCTTCACAAGTGAATATTAAATTTCAAGAGCTACAATAAGGAATATGAGAAACATAAAGGGAAGTTAAACAGATAGTTGCAAGAAAACTAATTCAAGCATTTCGTCCAAATCAAATATGCATATTTAATCTGACATTTTAAGCAGACCGTAGGAATTAATCTTAACATAGATTCATCACTCTAAACTATAATAGAGAAGCATACATGCATGATCATCGATAGATAAATTGAAGGGTACAGCTGTAATAGCTTCAATACTCTTAAATAAAAACAACGATAATAATTGATCCCCACAGCTGCTTATGATTGATGGCTATTGAAGAGAAGAGCTGCAATGGCTAAATTTCAACGCAAAGATCAAGAAATAAGAGAGAATGAAATGGAATGGAAAAAATGCTCTTCAAATAAGAGAGAAAGTGATGGGATGGGAACAAGGCTGGTTGAGGGAGAGTATGGGAATAGGTGCGGGAGGGTGAGGTTTGTACTTTTTTTTGTAAACCCATACTCTGATTTAAGTACAAACTCATATTTCTTTTTGTCCTCACAAAATGTTTGTGGTGGTAAAGATCTTGTATTGTAAATATTATATTGATATTGGATAATAATGGAGATTGAAATTGTATCCCATTGCTCAAAAAGGGCCTCAGGAAAGGAAACATGTACAGTAAGGTCAAATTTTGGCCACTCTTTGCCCCATAATACCCTTCACCCAAAATCACATGCTTACCATAAAAGCTGTGAAAAGGAAGGTAACAGAGACAAAGCATGAGGATAGAAATGAATGCCCAAAAATATACCTATACAGCTTTTAGACAACTTGTTTATATTGTCCTCAGCATTACTCCAATACCTTCACATTATGTAGAAAAGTGCCATATGTCCTAAACAATGAAGAATGTATAAAGAGGAAGAGGATAAATATATTATTACGCATAAAACAAAGATCATCAATTAGGGCATGTCTGATAAATTTATGTTTAATTAAACATGCATATGACCTGATATTTTTTTTTTGTATCCCAAGGACAATCGAGTAATAATCTAAAAAATGTTACTTATCTTCTCGTTTCCTATGTGCCATCATTCTTTTTCACCACTGGATAAAAGTTCTTTGATTCAGTGCCTTTCTTAATGATATCTATGTTATGCTTCAACTCAGTGAATATCATACTCCCTATATAAGTTTTTCTTTTTGCTCAACTTTTTTTTCTTCTCAGTAGCTTAATATTTTTTTGTTACATGAAACTTTAGTCTCTTAATTTTACTTAATTTTAATGGAAGTTCCTTGTGCATGTTAATTTCTGTGATTATTTTGAATATCACTAGTAAACTAGGAATTAAGTGTTGTAGGTTCAGTTGAAGGCTTCTCTGCTTTTTTCTTGTTCAAGAGCCTGTGTGTCTTTAGTGATTCTGTTGGCGTTTTAGTCAAAATTCAAATTGAACTATGTTATTATCCGCCTTTATAAATACACATGCATTGATAAATCCAACTTATATGTATTCCATTAATCTGTGCCTACAGGCAGAAAGAAGAGCAAGAATCCAGAAAATTCGACTTGAAAAAGGTGCTGAAAAGGCTGCTGAAGAGTTCCAGAAATGTATGTATACTTAAATCTATGAATCGGTGCATGGATTTGTTGTTTTTTCCTCAATTCTTTTTAGATTCCTTTTATTTTTATTTTTCCATTTCATAACTTTAATTTTTTATCTCCTAGCAGATGATCCACATAAAGACCCTAACGTAACTGGGGATCCATACAAGACGTTGTTTGTGGCAAGACTTGTAAGTTATATGTATTTTCTTTTCCCGTTTTTTCTTCATCTTGCAACAGTCGCACTAATGTCGTAATCAAATTGGATTCTTTAATTTTGTGCAGAATTATGAAACAGCTGAACATAGGATCAAAAGGGAGTTTGAAGCTTATGGGCCAATCAAAAGGGTAAGTATGATATCAATCTTGTTGGGAACTCAAGTTCTCCCAACTTGGTGAGGGATTCATCCACTTCAGTCAGTTAACAACAATGGCTTTGTTCATATAAACCTTGTCTTGCCAATTTTAGAAGTCCTAACTTGTCATATTTCCATAAAAGATTTCTCTCTTAGTTCCTCATGGTCCATGAATTTGGGTCTACTAAACGAGGAACTTCAGTATAGCCATAACAATATTGATTCCGATAAACTTTTCTTTTTCTTTATTATAGTTCATGTTATTCACATCCACGGCACGGGAGTGCTAAATATGTAAGGTTAATGGATTGCAATTTTTAAATGATTAGTTTTGCCTTATTTCCATGCACCTAACAACAACGAAGGAATTTGACTTCCTGATAGTTTTCACCCAGTGATGGTTCTTCTGTTTTTACTGGTATGTTATATTGTAAGATACCATCCACTTTTGCACATTCCGACATGTATGTTAAATTGTAAGTTGCCATATATTTTTGCACATTCACTTCCACTCGTACACTCCACGTGTCAGTTTGCCCTTTTCCTAGATAAGATAATTGCGTTTTTAGTTGAATTTTCGGTGGGCCAAGTTGGAAATTTCTCTCCTGATCTTAAATCATGGACGTCCTCAACCAGGTATATTTGGTTATGTTGGTAGCTTGTTTGTATTTCTGCATCCTTTTATGTTCTAACTTTCAAGTTTGATGGCCCCTCAAAATAGCTAGAGATGCAGAAGATTCTTGCTTAGCGAAGTATAGGGAATTATGAAAGGTATACAAGCCATAGATGACAGTGCGGGTTTGTTGATCCATCCTTCTTTTCTTTAGTTTTGAATATTCTGGTTAGAAGCCATTAGATAATCAACACATCATTTTATTAGCATAATCCAGGTAGTAGCAGGTAAAGTTTGGTAATTTCCTTTTTCTATTACGATGGTTGATAGGAGGTTTCAAATTTGTGATGAATCCCGGTGGTCATAATTGGTAAGGAAATCTTTCGGTAAGAATAATGGTCGATCTCCTTCACCGCAGAAACCGCGGGGCACCAACTCTGTTCTTCCTTTCTTGACTGTCACTGCAATTGCATTGCTTATTTATGCACCATAAAGGTGTGCAGTGCACAGTACAAGTGTGCCTGCCATCATTAAGTTATATAGGGAGATACCTCTTTCCTCCCTCAAAATTACTGGTGCTATATGATAACTTTTCAGGGAGATAAACAGGTCTTTCCTCCAACTTCTGACTTCAAGTATGCTTACTTCTACTGTGACTAAAACTTCTTTTTCATGATTTTAAAGGCTAAATCAAAAATTTCCGGTAATCAGGAGCTATCATGGTATTTTCTCTATTATATATTTCTCCCACCATGCTATTTTAAAATTTTCCCTGGTAAGGGGGTGGTAAATATGTTTTTCCTTCGAGTAATCCGGCACAAACATCGGTTTTTTCTGCAACTCAATTGATATGGTGGTGACGAGTCTTGCATGGCGAAGCTGTACACCTTTGAAGGTGAGCACGGCTAGTGAGGCATGATGCCTGTCTGTCGTGCCATTTAGAATATGACACATTATTAGACTGCTTACAATGTTTTAATCATTTTCTGTTTATATTCTCATCCTGCATATTTCTAACAACTATATTCTTGGGATTTTTTCAGGTTAGGTTGATTACTGACAAGGAGACAAATAAACCTCGAGGATATGCTTTTATCGAATACGCACACACAAGAGACATGAAAAGTGTGTCACTATTGTATTTTTGACCCTGGTGTTTTCAAGTGTTCCAATAAGTGCCACTAAATGTTAAATATGCTTTATGTTCTGCAGCTGCATATAAACAAGCTGATGGGAGGAAGTTGGATAATAAAAGAGTTCTTGTGGATGTTGAGCGTGGTAGAACTGTTCCAAATTGGCGACCTCGAAGACTGGGTGGTGGACTTGGGTCAACTAGGATTGGAGGCGAAGACCTTAACCAGAAGAATTCCGGAAGGTAATTGAGCCTCTTCTTACTTTTTTTTTCTTAGCTATTTTTTCCCCTTCTCTCTCACACACAGTATGTAGGGGTTCTTTAAGGCCTTCTATCCCTGAAGCTTCTCTTAAATTTTACGAAATTTTGTTAAAAGTGTATACTTTCTATTCCTTAAATTGTCTGTTTTCTAAGTAATGTTCGCTTTTATCGAGAAAATAGTTCTTTTATTAATTCTCATGCCATGCCTTGCAATGGTATGATACTACCTTGTTGCATTTTTTTGCCTAATGAACTAACTCATGCTGTTCTGGAAGCTCATGTTAAATTGGATGGTTCTGAAAAGGTAAATAAACATTTTTAAGCTACTTAGTCGGAGCTTATCTTTGAGTGACTCTTAAGCAGTGGTTCAATGCTGCTGTTAATAGAAACTGCATATTTATTAGGAAAATTGTGTTTATGGTTCTATTGTGGTTAAATCTTCCTCATAGACTAATCGATTTCTCAATGAAACCCTATCTGTTTTCATGCTTAGAAATTAATATATTCTACAAGGATGCAAGTTTCCTTGATAGTGACCATGTTATATGCATGCTTACATGTGTGAACATGTATACTGGTTAACTTTAGTTTGTTTTGTATTATGGAAACCTCACGATCTGTGGCGGATCCAGGATTTGTGTCAGTGGTGTCCCCATATAATTTATCATGGCTGTATTTCTCAAGTTTACATTGATAATTTTACAATTTTAGCCTTTTTTAATTGTGTCCTACCATAATGTCAGTGGTGACCTAAGTAGTTTACTTTACTTCGTTTTGTTCCTTTATGGAAACCTCAGGAGTTGGGAGCTATTCTTTTTTAGTTGATTGTGAACATTTTCATAGTTCATTTATCATGTATTTGTTTTCTTCTTCCCAGGGAACAACAGCAAATTGCATCCGGTGGTCATCGTAGATCTGAAGAGCCAAGAGTGCGTGAAGACCGTCATGTTGACCGGTGAGGACACATTTATGTTTTGCTATATACCTCACTAGCAGTGCTAAACACTGGAAGCATGAATTTGTACACGATTCTATACTAACATCAAATTTTCTGATGGTTTTTTAAATTAAATGTGCTGCAGAGACAGGGAGAAGTCCCGAGAGAGAGGGAGGGACAGGGAACGGGAGAGGGAGAGATCTCATGATAGGTTACGAGATAGAGAGCCAAGGGAAGACAGGCACCATCATCACAGAGATCGGGAGAAGACCAGGGATAGGGAGAGGGAAAGGGAAAAGGATCGCGGTCGTGACCGTGACAGTCGTCGTGGCAGAGACAGGGACAGAGACCGTGGGCGTGACCGTGAGAATGAGCGGGAACGTGATCGCCCTCGTGATAAGGATCGAGATCGTGACAGAGACTATGAACGTGCTAGCCATGAAAGGGACCGGGACTATGATCAAGTAGAGCCAATGCACGATCGAGAGCGGTCTAGCACCAGAGACAGAGAACTTGAACCTGGTGAGCATGAGTATGGAAGAGAATATTATGACGAGGGCTATCAACTTCAGCCCGGTGGTCCTACTGAAACTGACCATCACAGGGAGCGGGCAAAGCAACCTGAATATTATGACGATGGCTATCGCGGGGGACATTTTGACCAAGGAGACCCCGAGGCACGAGAGGAAGGTGAGGCTGTTGCTGAGCATGATTTTGGTTACCAGCGATCAGAAAGATCCCTCTCTCGCGAGTATGATCGCTGAGGTCAGATAAGGGAAGGTAATAACTCAGAATATCTTTTTAGTTGTCATTTGAAACTAGCAGATCAATTCAATTTTCAGCATTTTCTTTTGTATGTTTTCAGGTTTTCAGCAAGCATCTTGGGCGAAAACAAAGGTTACAATCTTTGCGTGCTGATTGCTGTTGGTGGACCGTTCAAAGCCTTGGTTTGTGTTTTGTTGAACTTGAATGTGCACTGTATCTTAGATGAAGGGATATGTAGTTTCCGTGATGTGATTTCGGGTTCTCTACTGTTGAAGTTGTTTGTAGACTGCAATGACTAGTTGGTGTTTGATCTGGTAACCATTGTGCCATAAGTGGATAATTATTCTGGTTTCATAAAAAGATTAGTTTGATTTCCGCTCTCCTTAGAAGGAACATAAGTGGATAATTATTCTTGTTTCATAAGTAGATAATTAATCCTGGATTTAAACCATTTTGTGAAAGATCAGCTTGCATATTTTCTCATGCAATTAATTGAAATTGCGTCTTTAAAGATCATATCAATTTTCTGTTTTGTCCAAGTGTAAGCCCTTTAATTTTTGTCTTGAAGTTCTATCCATGTGCTACAGATCCCTGCCAATTTATGAATATTACCTGTTAAATAAAATCCGTGTTTAGTTCTGCATCTTTTAAAATAAAAAGGTGCGCCGGAGCCGCCTAATCTCTGGATTATGAAACTGAGTTCTTTGCCCATTTAAAATGACGAGTATAATGCACACGTTTTGCATGTTGACATGCTTGTTTTGTTCTATGATTTGCAATTAAACCGATAATTCTCCGTACGAGGCACGCAATAGGCTTTGGAGCGTGGAGCGTGAGGCATAAGGTGAGGCACTAGCTTCGTGAACATTCATATTTCTTAATTTGTGAATTATAAACTCTATAAGAAGATAAATTAAGAGTGAATTTCAATTGTACTTTTAAATAATATTATCTATACTAATATTTAAAAACCTTTGCCGGGGCAACATAAGTTGAGGGTATGAGAGATGTTTCCTTCAATTTGTTGAAACATGGGAGGTCATTTTGTTGAAGTTTATGGGTAATTTTGCGAGTTCATTTTAATCACTATTCAAATGGGTTCCGCCCACCACTTTCGCTCTCTTTAGAACTTTCCTATTTTCACCCACGGTTTCTTCTCTAGGTCAATTATTTAACATTTTCATTAATCTCTTCCTCAATTCTCCTCTTTTTCTCTCTCTACATGATGAACCTGTAATCTTTATCTATATTATACTACTCCATAAAAGCCTTTGTGAGGGTAGGCAAAAGTGAAAGAATGAGCCACTATTCCTTCACTTTAGTAAAGAATATTGGGGTCATTGTAGTAAAAATAAGGGTAATTTGGATTTTTTATTGTTATTTATTGATGTGAGTTTCCATCTTTCTCTTCTCTATCTCTCACCCTCTTTTGAAGGTTCCATGACTTTCCTTCCTCCATCTTTCTCTTTAATTCAATATTGCATACATAACTCTTTTAAAGATGTATCATTGAAAGCATACATAACTCTAATTTTTACATAATTATCTAAGTAGTTTGGTGAATTTTTTAAAATACTATTTTGCTTCTATTTTGATGTAGAAATCATGAAAAATATACAAATTTCTATTACTTTGGTCACGTGCAAATTTTAATACTAGTATTCTTTAAATAAACATTAATTATCATAAAAAAGTTAACATGTAGAATAAAAAAATATTTAGATAGAAATTTGTTGTTGCTTGCACTTGCATTTGCGTGTGCCAATATGCTAGTAATAGAGAATGACTAAAGGTTTTGGAAAGAAGGAGGTGCATAGTTTTCTTTTAATGACTTAATTAATAAGGTGGATAATTAATTACGACTAATGAATATAATTGGAAATTATCAAAATTAGAGGACAAAAGAGACAATCACAAGTTTTAGAGTAACATCCTCTTTTGTTAGTAGTATAGATATAGATTTGTTTCGTTAGCAAAATAAGAAAGCAACTCTAATGAAAGAATAATATTTGTAAGGAGTTTTGAGTGTTTAGATATAACATTATGTAATTTAAACTCAAAAACTTTAGCTGACGGTTATGCCAAATCTTTATCAAGAGTAACTCTGAACAATGGGAGGAAAAGTTATTAAATAATAACTTCAACAAGCTATTGATATTATTAGATAATTAGTGACTATATATTATGATTAGTATTAATGTTGATAGTTATCTATTTCTAATTTCTATTACAGAATAACATCACCAATATAATATTTAAATATCCTCATATTTATGTATATTCAAACATACACACATGTGTGTGGGTGTGTGTATGTATACATATGTGTGTGTATATGTATACATATACACACACATTTGTGTGCGCGTGTATATATGTATTAAAATCCTTAAAGTTTATCATAGACTTCTTATATGTTAGCATTAAACCTATTTAATATTATAATATCAAATAATTATTCCATAGTAGAATAATATTATATCAGTTATTTAATTGGTTTAATTTTTAAACTTATTTATAAATTCTAAGTCTTCTAATATGAGACTCCGAAACTTCTTTATGAATATAATATTTAAATGTTTTCATCTTCAACATCGTTGGACATCAATGTATGTACTTTGTAATGTGTTAAATGAGAAGATAAGGGATTAACGAAAGAGTAAGAGGTTATAGTCATGTAGGTCTGTCCAAACGGGCCGGTCCGGCTCTGCTCGGGCTCGAATTTTCAGGCTGGGCCGGGCACAGGGGGTACCCGGACCCAGACCCGTCGGGTCGACCCTAAAGTTTCTCTCTTTTTTCTTTCCTTAAAAGTTAAAAATAAGTTTTTTTGGAAAAATTTTTTTAAGAGTACTTAAAAATAAAATATGCGAAATTTTGATAAAAATCAATCATATTATTAATCATTTATAATTATACAATTTACAAATATAAATATCATACAAATGAAATGATGAAAAATAAAGTCTTTATTATTAATCACTAACAATTATATTTTTTTTTAGAATTTGTCGCATCACAATAGATGAATACATCCCAAGTAGGTTGGCACGTACTCATCTCACTATCATTTGTAACTTTTCTAAAATAAAAATTTACAGCTAAAAAATAAAAATTACAAACTAATTAGTAATTTCTACTCTCTAATCTTTATCTTTTTCTCCTAATGTCAACTCATCAAGTCTATCTTCAATACTAGCCATCCGATCAATTCATTGAGTTCTCTTCTCGGACCTCCACCAATCTTCTAAGCATATTACCGCCTGGACAGTAGACGGATCTAACGATGTTCTATGGTCATCGATCAAACATCCTGATGTGTTGAAGGCATGTTCCGAAGCTACTGTAGAAACATGCACTATTCGTAAGTTACGAGCCATGATAGAAAGTATAGGATATGAAACTATTACATATACTCTCCACCATTGCAAAATATCGAAATCACTCTTTTGATCATTAACTAAAGGTGCCGTTAAATATTGTTCAATTTCAGAAATTTGGGTTGATGATCCAGATCCACCACCAGTTAGCATCGCTATCATTTTCCGCCTATCAAAACTCTTACCTTTGCCCTGACTTGAACTCATAGAAGTAGAAATAGTAGGTTGATGTGTACCTACACCATATCTACCTGCATACTCCTCATATAATTTTTAAAAATAATATTTAATAGTGTTATGATAAGTAAGAGCTGTAACAGGACCATCATCAGTGTCTATTATCATGTTCTCATATAAATTATTTAATAAATTTTGAAAGCCAACATCCTTTAAACATGGATCAATAAGAACTCCCAAACTAAAAATAATAGGAATATGCCTAAATACTTATTTAATTTACTTTCCATTTGAAAAATCATATTTCTAAAATAATCATCCATACGATGATCAATAACAAAAAGTCTCAATATTTAAAACTTGTAAAGCAGCTTGAATAATAGTTGGATAACAACAACCAGATAATAACATAGTAGCATCATAAAAAATTTGTAGCATTTCTTTTACATTGTATATAATTGTCCATTCTTCATCAATTTTTCATACATACTATCAAAGCTAGAACTAGAAGTATAAAAAGTAATAAAATTATTTATAATTTCTTTATACTATATTGCTACATTTAACATTGCATAAGTAGAATTCCACCAGTGGTCAACATCTTTTGGAATTAACTTGGGTTTCAAATATTTTTTCTTTTACACAATTGTTTCCATCTTTTACATCTTTGTTTAGAAGCATTATGAGCATAAGCTATAGTCCTAACATTTTTTATCATAGGTTTAATTTCATTAAATGTATTTTAAACAATTAAATTTAAATATGACACATGCATCTAATATGAAAAATATCACCCTGACATGGCAATATTAAAGATGATTTGATATGATCTGCAGCTACATTATTATTAATTGTATTATCTAGTGAAAGAGAAAATATTTTTTCATTTCTAATTTTAAAAGTTCATCTATTATTAAATTTACAATATTAATACCAGTGTGTGAATCTTCAAATGCAATAAAAGAAATAACTCTTTTAAATATTTACCAACTATCATCAATCCAATGTGCTGTGATACATAAATAACCTGTTTGTACTCTAGATGTCCAAATATCAAAAGTTAAAGATAATTTACAGTTTAAATTTTAAAAATAAGAAATTATTTTTATTTGTTCCTCGTGATAATATTTCAAAGTATCACATTGACAAGATTGACAAGAAATTTTTTTAAATGAGGGATAAAAACCATCTCTAATCATATCCTCCAATTCATCATCTTCTACTAATTTAAACGGAAGGTTTTTAAGAACAATAAACTGATGACGCATTTCCTGACTTTAATTGCATCGTAGTTCCAAGCTCCGAGGCTACCGGAGGTTGATGATTGGGCGAGCATAGACTGACGGATATCTCCTTGAGACGTTGCCGCTTGAGCTCGGTTGTGTTTTTCCAAATGGCGCTTGAGGTGGTTGGTGCCGCTCTTATGATGAACTTAAAAAATATGACCGCACAATGCGCATTTAGCCTTCTGGGTGAGAAGTTTACCGTGTTGATCCTTGGTGACTTCTATCTTCTCAAAAAAATTTCACACGTTGGATCGCAGCCTTTTAGAAGGCCTAGGTGCGGCATCATCGCCACCAGATTCGAGATCAAGATCAGTAGGAGTAGGAGGAGTAGTTGTACCTCCTGTAGGTGTAGCATGAGTAGGACTCATTTCAGCGTCACGAGTTAGAATTTGCTCTTCATAATCAGAGGAGGAAGCCATTTGATCGAAGAATTAGAGAGTATATCTGTATAAGAGAGTATCAGAGAGAAGTAGATGAATTTTGGATGAAAAAATAAATGAAAACCCCCTCCATTTATAGAGGTAGGCCCCCAACCAAATGACCAAAATACCCTCAAATTTTGGCCATTTTTTTGACCGTTTTTGGGGGTATTTTGGTCAAAAGGTCAAAATGGCCGTTATGACAATCCGGGCCGAGCCGGGGCCAGGCCTCCCTGCCAGTCCGGCCACTTTTGTGACCGTTGTGACCGGCCTAGGCCCAGCAGGTCAACAGTCGTTTTTTGACCATTTTGACCGGACCATGTTCGGGCCGGCCCGATCAAACCCGTCCAACAGGATCCGTCGAAACCGGGCATCCAGCTCGACCATTTTCCTGGCCAGGCTAAACTGAGTTCGGTTCGGGTTTGGTGAACTAGCCCGGGCCCGGATTTCCTAGCTTTGCCCGGGCTCGGCCCGGGCCGTAGACAAAGATGGACAGCCCTATAGTCGTGCAAATAAGGGGATAGAAAAAGAAGTGGGCAGGCTGAATAAAAGAGGATTAGGGAATACTATGGCTTACAAAAGTTTTAGACACAAAAATCAAAAGATAAAAGAGGGAGGCATTTATGCTGTGAATTGGATGTGCAGATGTGAAGGGGGTAGTTCCTCAGATATGCTGCCAACACTTAATCTAAGGCACAACTTATAATTTAAATAGAAAATATTATTAAAAAAATAATTTAGGTAGAAAATAATATAAATTAAATTAAGCACAGAACAAATCAAGCAATAGGATAGAAATGAAGGCATTAGGCAAGTAGTTAGTTATCTATAAGAACACATGTTTTTATCCCGCTTTTGGTGCACACGGGAATCGAACCAGGCCCCCCACAAGAGAGCGACACGGCTTTGACATGTGACCTAGTGGGCCGCCCCGACATGATATATTATTCGAATATTCAAAATTGTGCGGCTTTCATGACATTGTATTGGCGTATAAAAAACTTGAAACTAGGTAGCAAAATATTCTTATTCATAACAGAAGACACTATTACGTGGTGCTAGCTAGGCAATGTTAAAAGACAGGTGGGGCTACTGAATACAGACCACTAATTAAGCTTGCATCAGTCTTGTCGACAGTTACCGCCGCACGTAAGACCTCATGCGGTACTGGCTGCTCGGTGTGCAGCTTACAATTGGAGTTACGCAGCGCATTTACGTGTGAGTACGGCTTCATGAACAGCTGTGGTGTTGTTACCCATCGACACGGTGTATTTATCAGTCCATCGGAGATAAGCGTTCTCCGTTACATGTTGCACTGCTGCTCATTTGTTGCTGTCAAAGTAACTAGCTTCACCAATAAATAATGCGGGTAAGCGATAACCCCACGTAGCATAAGAACCAATTTGAGACAATCCGATTCAACGTCGATATCCATTCAACCTAATTAAAGAAATAGCCAATCTAAGACCCAATAAAAGTGCAATAGCTTCAGCAACCAAAGCAGTTGAAGGGAAGCCAAAATCACAAAAAGAGCAAATACGCGAACCAATGTGATCGCGTGCAATAGTTCCAAGAGCCGAGCCATCGAGATAAGCAGCAGCGTCAATATCAATTTTCACAATGTTTTGAGCCTGTTTTCTCCAAGAGTAGGGTTGCAATACTATGATAAGGGCTCCAAAGGAAGTCATACTCGTCCATTGTTGAACGACGTATACCTCAGTCAAATATCATCATTGCTAGCCTTCCAAATGCGCCAGGAGATGATTGTTGCAAAAGCAACAGCGTGGATTTTATGTATTTGGGGGTTGAAGGGAGCAATCATCCAATGGATAAGCCATGGGGCAAGAGTTAATGGCGTTGGAAAAGCATAATTAGTTTGCAACCAGATAGAGGGAGCAAATTGACATGAAATAAGAAGAAGATCAATAGTTTCTTTCTCAACTCCACAAAGAGGGCAAATGGGGTCGACACGGACTCCAATCTTCAATTATGTGTCCTTGGTTGGCAAGCCATTGTTAAGTGATTTTCCAAATGATACGGGATGGGAAGGTTTTAAGCTTTGAGAGCTTCAGGGTCACCCACAAAACTGATGGAGGAGTAGCCTGCGAATGCAACTTCAACCAGAGAAGAAGATTTCTGTGAACTTTAAACGACATTTTGGAAAATCAAAAGTTTTGACACTCGATACTTTTCACAAGCAGTATAGATATAGATATTAAACCTTGTGGACTACGACTAGATCCAATTTTGCAGCCATTATCAACAGCTCCGTTAGAGCTGATGATGTGCTCTGCTAACATCTGGATTTAATACAACCGCTTTGAGCCTTCCGAGTTTGGTTCCGTGTTCAAAATATTCAAAGAAATAACATCATGCTCACAGAAGCAGAATAGTTTTAGAGAAACTATGAGGTTCTCGATCATGGTTAAGGTGTATTTACACGCAGGGGGTGCATGAAAAATTAGGTGCTTCAACGTGGATTTTTCAAAGGTTCTGCTCATATCAACGCCACCCCTCCTCAACAGAGGAAAATTGAGTAACGGCCAAATCATCCAAAAAGCACAAAAGAAGATGACAATTACCGAGATGTTTGTTTTCCCCTTTCCATGAATTTACTGACCAAACTCACGAGTCCTGATAGTTAATCTCTCCCCTACATAAAAGAGACGACTACAAATTTCAATTCCCTAATCAAACCCCAGTTGATCCAAACCCTCCAGCACCCCTGGCGGTCGAATCCAGGTCCTCAACCTCGACAACATCCGGCATCATGATCCTCTCAATGATCAACTGGGCTATCCTATCACCAGCCTTCACCTCGAAGTCCGCGTCCGAGAAGTTGAACAGAACGACACCCAACGGCCCACGGTAGTCAGCATCGATCACGCCCGCTCCGACATCAATCGAGTGCTTCCACGCCAACCCAGATCTCGGCGCTGAAACCACAAACAAAACAATGTGAGAAGCCTCTTTTACCCACTTCTTCAAACACTCGACGGGCACCCAAAAAATAAATGAAGGGTTAACCCTAAAAAAGCAAACTCACCGATGCGAGCGTAGGTTCCCTCGGGGATGGAGATGCTGAGATCGGTAGGGACGAGGGCTTTTCCTCGAGCAGGAACTTTCGTCGCCACAGCGCTGAAATTATAACAAAAATAGGGGGGAAATATTAGAAAAAAAATTACTAGCGAAAAAGGGTTTTGTTTCTTGATTGAAAATAAAAGACCTGGAGAGGTCATAGCCAGCGGAGAGAGGAGAGGCTCGAGAGGGCAGGACGGCGTTTTCAGAGAGCTTCTTGATCTTGAGCAGAGGTGGGTTTTCTTTGGCGACGCCATTGGTGACGTGGGAGCGCTTTGGGCACTTGGGAGAGGGCTCTTGGGCGCTCGGGCTGTTGGTGGGCGATGACATTTTCTTTTTCTGGGAGAAGACTTGATGAGAGAAACTGGGGAGAGGGAGGTGGGGGGTTTTTAATGGGAGAAAGGGCGGGAAATTGATGGCGGGAAGCCTTCCCGCCACCAAACTTTGCATTTCCCTTTAAAAAAAAGGAAAGGCCGACTTCTAGCTCCAATTATCAATGACCAAGGCCCGGAAAGGCGGTATAGATTTATAAGAGCAAATTGCAGATAACCCCTTGATCTGTACATTTAGTTGCACATATATATGGCTCAACTATTTTAGAAGCACTTAGCAGTTAGCAGCCCTAGATTTATAAGAGAGAGGGGCTTATCTGCAATTTCTTTGTTCCCAAAATGTGATCGAGTGGTGTTGGGTATAGGGAGGGGGCTTTATGCAACTCACCCGTTTAAGACAATACAAATAGAGCCAAATCTTAGTGAGCATCCTTCTGATTAGTTCCATGAATAATAATATTTTCTCTTGCTAGGATACAAACCACAAACAAAGCGAGATGGAGGAGCACGTTATTATATATTAACTTAAGACTTGGGAATCCAATGTCATTTCGTAATCAGCAAATAATAGTGTCCATAAGTTATAACCTCACCAAGGTTGCAAACAGTTGTAGTACATACATGGATACATGGAAACAAACACAGTTGGAAAATGGTTTCACAAGGAAAAGGGTTACATATTTGAAATGATACAAAATGACACAGCAAATACAAGTTTTATGAGCAGCTTCCTTTGATTCTCCTTTTTCTTTTACGACTTGTTTTTTGAACTGGATGATTTGTATATAAATGGTTCCATTACGCAAGCACTAGCTGTAATATGCTTCGGGAGAGTACGGAGAACACCACACGCCAAACAACCGAACACCAATAATGTATATTTTAGATCACCTTTCTGTGTCCGCCAAAGGCCCAAATCTGCCGAACGGAAAGAAACTAAAAATTAAACAAAAGAGAAAGCAGAGTGTTTGATATAACATGGAAGAGAAGCTGAAAACTTATCAACTACAAGAGTTTTATAGCTTGATTTTTTTTTTATCAGGCTGATGTAAGATTTTACGGGGTCTTATGAAAGCTGAATAAGGTATATATTAAATGCGTGAAGATTATGATGCTCATTAATTTAGATACCAATAGTGAAGGGATGGGAACCAGAGGGGAAATGACACTAGGAATCTGATAATTTTAGCTACCCTCTTAGCAACATCAATAAGAGTAGTTACTCTGGTAGCACTACAACCAACAAAGTTCCGTTGAGGTGCTGATTCCTACTTTATGCAAAAGTCGCTGATAACTCACCAGATGGAAGAAACTAGATAGCCTAATATTTGCAACGTTCTTGATAAGAGGGAAAGAGTGAGGATGCACGAGATTCCCCTAGAATATTAACGCTGACTTCGTCAAATTCATAAGAAAGAACTGGACAGCTGAGACACTCTTGACTTCACCTTCTTTTTTTTTTTCCCTTCTGGTAGTTCGCACATGCACCCTCAGGTCTCCAGTATTCCATGATAAGACCTTAAATCCTCGAATTTTAGTTGACATTTGACATCATTTAATTTGCTTCAAGACACACCTCACATTGCTTAGGTAGTGGTGGTGGTGGAGTTTGAAGAAAATAGAAAATAGAAATGAGAAATGAGAAACTAAAAGGGAAAAAAAAAAAGGAGAATGAGAAGCGATATATACTGGAGACATTGATGATCATGAGTTGTGGATCTACCCACTGGATGAATCATTAGAGGTGGTGTTAGGTTTATCGATGGTATGTAAGGTTTACACTAGGGCAGGAGTAAAGCAGGGGAAATTATTAATGGGAGATGAAAAGAAGGGCAAAAGAAAATTCAACCTTTATTTTTCAATATTTAAGATAGACCCAAAAATAATTAACCAAATTATACATGATTGCTACAACATAATATTCCCAGAATACTCACTTGTATACTTTGGGTGCTTTCATTAAACTCTTATAATGAAACACAGCATATTTACCCATCACTCAAAAAAGATCCAGATTATAATAACTCGCAAACGGAGAAAATAGCATGAGGAGCATTTAGTAAGTTAAATGATTTCAAGTGAGAGATTGTTTGAAGATTTTACATGTTAACATTGGTTTGGGGTGGATTTGGAAAAATATCTTTATACTTTCAATTGGGAAATTAGACTTGAAGAATTCCTTAGAATGATAACACATCACACAGCAAACAAAGTAACTAATGCATACTAAATAGTTTGTAGCAGACTAGAGCTAAAATTAGAAAGATTTTCCATCATATGGTTTTGAGTAAACCATTGAAGCTATACTGCAGAACTAACCTTGAGGTTCTTATCCCAACTTCCTGTGCACAAGGCACTGCCATCCGGCGAAAGACCCAGGCAACTTATTCTACCTTCGTGTGAGTTTTGCAGGGATCCCAAGTTCAAAACTACCTGAGATTACAGAAGAAAGGAGAATCACCACAAATTACATAGATAAAAACACACATGCTGGAATATTTAAAAAAACACATGAAAACAAGCAAATGACCATAGCTGACTACATGGTGAGGTTCAATCTAAGGTCTTGGGACATAAACAATAACCCTAGCGTAGAATAATATAAGGAGAACATTGTCGATTTCTTAAGCAGAACTATTTAGCCTTTGTAAAGATCAAGACCATCTGGTTTCGGATAGAAGGCCAATACCAGCAATTGAAGAATGATTCGAACTTTCTTCACTCCAAATTTTCACAAAATGAATCATTATGGAAATTGAATAGTCTTGTATGCAAGCCAACCCCAAGATGGAGCTCTCTTTAAAATTCTCATATAGGCATATTGGGCGGAGTAATGAGTGACCACGGTGGAGCCGCTATTCCAAGTAAAGAACAGAAACCATCTTAACCTTGCATGATTAAGCAAAACTAGGCTTGGAAGATAGCACATCTTCATTCATACACTTGATACACTTGAGTGACTTATTCAATTAGAAAGTTTAAAGCCCAAGAATCTCAGCATGAAAAGGAATTGACCTTCCTTGTACTCTTCCTTCCTTGTACTCTTGTCTATTACCATAAATAGTCGACAAACAAGTTTCACTTAAAGACAAAAAGCACATAATACACTCTGTGCGCATCTTAATCATATTACATAGTATATGCCCCTGCAAGTTCTCAATATATTTCCATATTATCTTTCAGATATCTAGTTTAGTATATGCCCTGCAAGTTCTCAATATATTTCCATATTATCTTTCGGATATCTAGTTTTTCTCCGAAAGGAAGAGGAAAAAAGCGCATACCTCGGCAACTAATGTGTCCCACACATTACAGTCACCATTCGAATATCCAGCAAAGAGGAGTCTTCCTGATATAGAGAAGGCAATAGATGTTACAATGGGGGCATCATTGTCATTATCTTCATGCCGCTGGCCATAAACCTGAAGTTGATGCCCAGTCCTCATGTCGAATAGCCTACATGTACCATCATCAGAGCCAGTTCCAAATCTTTGCCCATCTGGAAAGAACTTGACAGCATTAACATCCCCCTCATGACCATGATACGTCCGAACAGCTCTACTAGCTATCCTTGTATCCCATAAACGTGCAGTTGCATCACATGAACCAGAGACAAACATGTTCGAGTTTGAGCTGTTGATCGAGACACTAAAAGGAGACAGCATAAATGTCTTAAAACATATTGTTAATGTCTAATATGCATAAATCAATTAGATAATAATCAAATAATCCTTCAAAGAGAAAATGGTGATAAAGAAAAACAAGGAAATTTTTGTGGAATATCTGTCTGGGAAGAGCTTCCAGCATGTATACAGTATCAATCCAAATAATGGAAGTATTTTGAAGTTAAGGCCAATTAATAAGATAACACACGCATACCCCATCTCTATGCTAGTTGTATTCAGTCATTCACTACAATCAAGTATTTTCATCATGCGCACTTCTGTGGATAAACAACAAAGAAAATATTGTGAATTCCGTGGCTAAGGAAAAACTAGGATATGCATTATTGAAGTTGTTGCATGACTAGGGGACAAAAAGGAATAAACTAAGGAAACTGATGGCTAAATCTAGTTTATATATTGTATATATGTGCCCATATATTCCCTTAATGTTGTGGATGTGTTGTAGCAGAATCATACTGAAGAGTGGAGTGCATAAACACATGAGATGATAACATTATGCAAGCAGCACAAAAGCATGCAAGATAAGCCATGTTCCCCAACTTGAGAAACCTATTAGCGAGACAAGCTAGGAACATGCCAACAAGTTCAACTCCCTAAAGCAGCATAGCGTCTAAAACCTACCAATGCAGGCCTTCTGTTTTAAGTGAAGCATAAGAAAGAATGTAGTGGTTTTCTAATAGCCATGATCACATAAAGATTTCAAAAGAATGATGCTTAGACGGATGAGGTAATGCACAAAACCACAAGTTGAATGGATAATCTCAGTCAAAGAAGAAAGTAATATGAAGTAAACAAAAATTATAGGAAAACAGGAGGACTTCAAACATTAACTTATAAATTCTAGATAAGCCCATGCAAAATAAACCGAAGAGAAGAGAATACCTGAGCACATCAGCAGTATGTCCTGATGGAAATTCCCCACCAAATACAGAGATCCTCTGGCCAGTAGTGACATCCCATAAGCCACATGTCTGATCACCTGAGCAAGTGATAAGACGGTTGTCCTGATCAGGGACATATTGACAGGACGAAACATAGCCCTTGTGGCCCTTCAGTATTCTGGATGGTGGTAAATTGCCTTCTCTGTCGGTTGGAGAATTAAGATTAAATATAGAACATACACTATCAAGACCACCACAAGCAACAGATTGACCATTAGGAGAAAAGGCGCAAGTCATGACCCATGCACAAGGAAGCTTTATCGCATGTGTCTTCTGGCTCGTCAAAGCATTCCATACAATTAACCTCCCGTCTTGAGAAGCACTTACTATGCGATTTCGTTCAGGAGTCCAGTCCAATGAATACACCTGATGGATACCAGAGTATGGCATGAGTAAGATCCTAGGGATGGCCTCTTACCATTGTTGCTCTCTATATCACAGTCCTCAAACAATTAATTAAGTACACACAAAACATTAATTCAGAACTGTAGGTGTGTGGCCTAACTAAAGCATGGAAATATGGAAATTTTTGTGTTTTTCCGTTTCATCCACTGACACCTGTGCGACTTGACTACTTTAAATTCTTCATGCTTGTAGAGTACAATCCTACACATACAATCTACATAAAGTAAGAAACATCAATGATATGACATTAAATTGTGAAGATACAAATACTAACGAAACCCAGGACACTGATACAAATTGACACAATGATTTACATACGATAAAGCTAAAATCCCCATCAAGCACAGTGCAGGGCATACTAAAAAAACTAAACCTAAAATACTCAAACAAAACATGGCAACACACACAAACCAGAATCATGTACATTGCATAATTCTTTATCATGGATAACAAAACATTTTTATGAATCAAGAAAAAGTTCATATGCAAACATGATTTAAATTACGTCCTAAGAATTTAAGTGTCTCCGTACTGGAAATAGTTTGGTTGCTAAAATTAAACCGTGTCCTCATTAAGTTATTAAGTTTCAATGACTTATTAAACTTCCTTCATAATAAGGGAAAGCTATAATGAGAAATTCTACAACATTAAAGGATCCCTATCTCATAACAATGCAGAGGAACTGCAATAGGTTCCCTCTACCAGAATAGGAGTGGCATAACACATGATATTTATTTCGTAGGAGTGGGATAAGCTGTGGAGGCAATGCCTTAGAAGAAGTTTGACTTTGACGTTATTACCTAGTATTAATTGTGTAAATTTAAAAGTCAAGAATCTGGATATAGGACTAGCTTATGCATATAACATGAAAATGAGATTCAAGTACAAAGCTAATTTGAGGATCTCTAAGGTTCTAATGGTTATTTTATGTCAACAGCATGAGCCATTGCAGATATATCTAGTCTATACTAGTAAACAATTGCAGAAGTCATAATTAATTTTCATTGAAGAGATCGGCCCTACTTAAAAAATAAGCTATTATACAGTTCATAATGGGGAAAACACACCGTAATATACCCAGAGAAAGAAATGAGATTCCTACAAGGGTTTGCCCTCATATTAATACGGATATAAACCAAAGGTTGCATAGTAAATTAATTCTCAAAAAGATAGCATGAGGCTATCACAAGGTTACAGGAGAGCTTCATATGGGACCCCTTGAGGTTCTAGTGGTTATTTTATGTCAACAACATGAACTATTACAGACCTCTCTAACTAAATACATATCAGTAGAACAGTTATAGAGGTCATAATTACTTTTCCAGTGAAAACATTGGCTGTACTGAAAAATTATGAATTTTCTTCCACGGGAAGTATATTGAACAGGCAAACTGGGATATTGTATTATTAAGCCAAAAGTAAAAAAAATTACTCATCTAGTGTATTGGAACCATAATTTCATAAGGACATCAACAGAATAAGAATATCACAAGTTTCCTGATTTCAATTTAGAGTCTAGACTGATAACCATAATGTACTGTCAGGTTCATAATTGGGAAAATGTACTGGGAAAACATAAGATTTCTATAAAGGTTTGCACTCATATTAATAAAAACATAAGCTGTTGAATAAATTAAATGTCAGAAAAATGGCTTCAGCGTATCACAAGGTTTACAGGAGCGGCACACATCAAAACAGGACTCTGGCCACTTACTCATAACTATGTTATCCTAACGAAGACTATTAATCTCCAAGGATATGATCGCATACTCCAAAAATGATACTCCAAACGTTTAGGATGTGCAATGACTATATCACTCCTCTCTTATCTTTTCTAGATTTTAAGTTACTTCCTACGACTGCTTTTCTCATTCTTCGCTTACATCTTTGTTTCACCTCAGTTCCTGTTTGTTCCACATATAGCTAATTTTCATCCATTATAAATAAAACTTTTATTTAGCTCCTCTACCATCAAGTTAAAGATATTCAAACTGTTTGTCAATACTTCTTTTAGATGACTCCATTAAGCACTCTTCTTGAGATCCTATAAGAACACACATTGCAGGCAAAGTATTCATATTACATTTTTTTTCATTTTTATACTTTCCTACTTAACACATCTATCAAGCCATGGGATATCCACACATTACATTATTCTAACCAGATTAAATCCCTAAGGCCTTAGTGATTGAAATATTTATAGATAAGATCACATTTCGATATAGCAACATGACCAGTTGGACATTTTTTACAAACATATATTACATGTACAAAATTTAATGTCAAATGCATTGCCTCATCTTCCTCACCTATTCCCTTTTATCTTTGTTTCACTCAGACACTTTTCAATTCAAGCTCTAGCAAAATTTCCAACTAAGCCAAAAGCTTACAACACTCATCAGCATTCTAAAATTGTCAAAAAAATTCAAACTTTGTAACAAATAAATTGCAGAATCAGAGAGCTAACCTTCCCAGTATGGCCCTGCAGAATCCTACAGCACACCAGATCCGTCGAACTAAAGTTAATGGCGGCCTTCCCGTGGCTCCTCGCATATGTAGCCACTGCAATTCCACCCACATCAAACAAACAGATCTCAGAAAAAAAACACGATTAAACACTAAAAAGGGGGAGGGGGAAAAAAGCAAAGAGGGAAAGAATTCAAACTCACCATCAGTGTCAAGAAGACGCTGCCTCCTTTGCTTCAACTGCTCTCTCAGAGAATTCACGGTCTCCGTCGCCGCCACATGGCGCTCTCTCAGCTCCGCCACCGACATCTAAAAACCCCAACCCAAATCGAAGAACAATCAGCTGGCTCTTACATTACTGCTCCCTCTTTCTCCCTCTATCTCTCGAAATCCAAACCCTAACTGCTCAAATTTGGGGGGAAATGGGGAAAGAGTCAATTCTAGGGTTTGATTTTCTGTTTCGAAATGATTATTAGAAAAGGAAATTTGGAGGAAACGGTACAGAGAAGGGGGTGGTGGGGGTCCGGGAGAAGGATGGATGAATGGAAGGATTGATTGCTGACGTCAGACCGCGCTGAATGAAGCTAAGGAGACGATGGGAGACGCGGGCCCGATGACAAACACGTGGCTTGTGCTGTGTGGTGACACCTGAGTAAAAGTCGTCTGGGGTCCACATAGTCACTCACGTTAGATGATAGATCAGGTTGACCGTTGACTGAAAACGTTTAAATTGGATAGGGCTGTCAAATAGGCCTAGGCCCAGGCCCCGATAAGGCCTCGAAAATCCATGCCGGCTGGGCTCCGAGCACTGGTCCCAGCCGAGTTGAAAAAGTCCGGCCTGGTTTTTAATTTTATATGTATTATATTTTTTTTTATTTTTATAGTATGATATGATCATTAATGTCTACTTATATATAATTTTTAAGTGTATATTATCATTAGTTTATACTTATATATACTTACATATATATTTCTAATGTATATTATGTATAATTATAGTACAATATTGTCATTAATGTATACTAATATGCATGGGCGGATCCAAGTGGTGTCCGGGGTGGGCAGCTGCACCCCTGGAGATCTTACTTTTGTAGATCATGTTGAGAGCTTTCTGAAACATATTATAATA
>JBAKGM010000139.1:7191084-7212518 GCA_037177215.1 Asparagus racemosus
TATTTCTGTAAATAGATACTTGCAGTCTGCCCCCCCCCCAAAAAAACATTTCTAGATCCGCCTCTGCTTATATATACTTGCATATAATGTATAGCTATATACTAATATGTGAGTATATACTAATACATACTTATATAAATATAATAAGATTAATCTAAATTTTTAATTAAGTTTTAATTAAAAAATACAAAAAAATCTAGGCCAGCCCAGGCATCTCGAATCAGGGTCCGGGCTAGGCATTTTGCATGGCCCAGACCTGAAAATCCGGACTGGCCCGTTTGGACAGCCCTATGTTTGGAAGATGACCAAGTGGTTTATAAATCACTTTTATAGCTTTTAAGACCCTTTGTGACTTAGTTTGACTTATAAATATGTAATCTATCAAAAAATAAATTAGGATATTCTAGTTTTTTTTTTTTTTTTTGGATTATAAGCCATGAATTTGTTCAAGTTACAGACACTTATGCCCCCTTATGATTTCACAAAATACAAATCCTCATTTAATAACTTATTATCAGTCCCTTGTCTTTTTTTGACTGTTATGACAACAAGATAGATTATAATCCACTAAATTGCCATACATTCTATTCGTAAAAATGGAGTATGATCCACTAAATTTATCAAACACTCTAAATTACACTCTACTTAGATCATAATCTTCATTTGTGGATTATAATCCAAAGTTCTCAAACATGCTCTTAGTTTTGCTACTATTATTTCGTTGCCACACAGGAGTGATTTTCATCATTCGCATGCTCAATTAGTGACATGTCAATGGGGGTTTCATATAATATGGATCTTCCATTTCTAAAAAAATAAGGAGGTATAAAAAATCAAACGATCAAGTTTAGGCAACACAAAGATAAAAGGCATGCAAATTTATGCTACATGTATTTTTGGGTACTAGTATAGAGCACGCGCGTCGCACGTCGGCATATTTGTTTTATTTTTTAAACTTGTTTCGTGGATAGACAAATAAGTAAGTAGCTTGGAAATAGTCATAGAGATTTAAATCAAACCACTGAAAAGAAATTTAGAAAGAAATTAACATCGGATGCTAATTATTTGAAAGACATATCGAATTTGTAACAACTAACAATTTGATTCAATCTTTATAGAAGAATTTTAAATTCCATCTCTCGCAATTTGGTTTAAAATTCATTTTCTTTTCTTTTTTTCATCTAAATTTGTAATATCCATCGCTCGTTTTTTTTTTTTTTGGGCTTTAAATCTTTTCAATTTTTTCGTATCACCTAAGTTATATAATAATATTATTGAAATGCTAATTATTATTTTATATGGGTTTTTTAATGTACACCCCTTAAACCATGCATTTCCAATTTATAGATGATTATTATTTCCGGTTATTTGATATTTATGAGCTTACCACATTTTTTTTGAGGTAACTTACCACATTATTTTGAATGTTGATTTTCTCCATCGGAGTTACACATTAAACAGAACACTTCTTAAATCATAATCATCTATCATCTAATTGATAATTAAAATTTCTCTAAAGTCGAGTTCAAGAAGAATACACTTTTAGTTGTATTTCAAACAAATGATAATTAATTATACGGAATGATGATGTTTGGGAAATAATCTCTTTTATTGTTGCCATGGAAGCAAAGAAAATCAAAATCATTTATAAAGATTAGCACCTAACAGAAGGTGGTGATGATAAATCTAAAAATTATTTTTGTCTAGTAATACTTAGTGTACAAAACAAAGTTTCTTTTACTAGTTAGCTATTTTTGACATCTCATTAGTTTCCTTTCTGAGTTTTTCTTCAAACCTTTATTGATTCTTTGATTAGCTAAAAAATATGTAGATTAGTAGAGAAGTTCAATTTTTCTTTTAGACTTATTAGTATAAATTTTTTTACTTTATATTAATAGAAGTTATTCACTTTATATTAACAGCTAAAAAATCATCCCGAGTATCTACAATTCATATGGAAGATAATGATGAAAATAAATTTTATTATTGTAGAATAAAGAAGGCACAACATGAAGTATCATATATTATAATAATTTCTGTATTATAAAATTTATCAATTGAGGAATTAAGTACACAAAAATATAATTCATAGATTGACTTCATGACAGTATCATCCACAAGAAACTCTCGTTGCATCTTTAAACTTGAGAAGAGACTTCTTGTTCAAGCTGCACAATTGATACCAGAGAAAAACAAAAATTAATTAGTTCAAGATCAACCTCAAAAACAGTTTTAAATTATTTAAGTAAATTCAAATAATCCTATAAGCTTAAAGTATTGTTTGAGGATAAGATATAATGAAAATAAAATTTAACACAGTCACTATATTACCACAAGAACTTTTTTCTCTGAGATCAATAGATATTTAAGTAAATCAACATATAGGCACAGCGCATTGGATGAACTCGACACCACTTTAAAACTCACTAGAATATGGCTATGTTGAACTCGACACAAATTGAGCAAGTTTGATGTGCGTGGAACAATGCTATAATATTTGAGAATAACAGCACATGAGGTCTCTACATCGCAAAAGAAAGCGTGGATAGGAAAACAACACCAGAGAAAAGAGTTTACCTTCATTAAGTGTAACATTGAATCACTTGGTCAACCTCTAAAATTAGAGATTAGACAATAACTAGAGGAAGAATGATTGAGTAACTACTTAAATAACTATCAATTAATATTTAACCCTAATGTCATCCATCACAATGTTCATTTTCTAACAATTACGTTCTACGTTAACAAATTATTAGCTCCTAATTATCCTATGATATTTTCATCTAAAACCATTTTCCCCTACTTAAAAAAACCATTGCACACTAGTGAACAGTAACATAAAACATGATATGAAATGATCCCCACACACAAAAAAAAAAAAAAAAAAGCTTCTCCTATAATAGATTTATCCAATTAAAATTCATACCCATGGCAGAGCATTAGAACAATAATATATAGTAGCGAACAAAAATAAGCATTATATTACTCATACCATAAAACTTTTACATTCATTTCTTCATCAATTAAGATGAAGAGTAAATAAGTGAAACTCACAGACATCTTTAATTTACATAGTTGAGGGGATAAAAGTATTGAGTTGGCTGTTCATGACCCAATGCAAGAAAATTGCAAGAGATTATTTAATAGAACTTTGCAACAGGAAACAAACTCCAGCTTTTGTTAGAAAATATAAGATCGATAAAATATTTTAAAAAAGCATTTCTGAGGAGTTTACACCAATATAGCTTATAAATTCTGCTTTATTGAGCTAATATAGTCTCCTAAAGAGAATGGCTTCATGCCTAAGGATGCACATGTACTTGAACCGATGTGCTGATCTTAGTCTTTTGCTTTTAGAAAAACCTTATTGTGTAAGTATAATTTTATTCCTCAATTATCAAAAGCAAGCGTTAATTGCATAAACCCTCCTGATTTTTTAGCGAGCTGCAGTAAATCCCCTCAACTTTTATTTATTCTTCTAAACCTCCTTAATTAACTTTAAGAGTTATTGCACGGAACTCCTCTAAACTTATTTATTTCATTAAATCTTACATGGAAATTTACCTTTGAATTCTCATATTAGCCCTATCAAGTCTAACGTATCACTCATTAAGCACATGACAAAACAAGAATCAAACTAACGAAACCAAGCAAGTTATTTTTTTTTCTCTTCTGCAATATTGTTGCTCCAAGCCAAGTTGCACTCAACTTCTTCTAATCAATATCATTAGCTGTTATTAGTTCCCAGGTTAGCTCTCAAGTATTTGCTGAACTTGTAATTAAAACTATAATTTCAATATTAGTTTTAATTTAAAATGTAAATTACCAACAAATATACTTATTATTTATAACAACTTGTGTTTTTTTCCTTACATATTCACAACCAAGAGTCAATCGAATTGAAGTAGTCTATTTCTAAAGAAAAGGAAAAAAGAAAAGAAAAGAAAAGAATTGAATTAGTACAGAACCATAACTGCATTCATATCCATTGACCTTCACCAAATTAACCGCAAATGAAAAGGATACTATACAAAACAACCAGAACTTTTTTTTCCTTACCACCCTCAACCATCTCTTATTACAACAACAAATGAAGCGCGCGCGCGCGCACACACATGAAACTATGATAAGGAAAATGAATCGAGGAAACTCATCACCAACTTCATCACCAGCTCCTCCGGCGAACCGTCCTCTGACCAACTATGATAAGAAAAATGAATTGAGTAGCAAAGGAGATTTAAAAGGGTGTAATACTTGGAAATCTTGATTGTTAGTGAATTTCGTTGTGTGAGGAGAAGAGGGGGCCAGGTCGGGATTTTATAGGAATTGTAGTGGAACAGATGGAAGTTGAAAGATTTTATAATTAAATTAACTGGAGGCATCTAAATTTCTTAATTATCAACGTAACTCACTTATGAGAGAAATTGCAGCGTTCGTTATAGAAAGATTTCCTAGAAAATAATGAATAGTTAGTGGGGAGTAAACGCATAGTGGAGGTTTGATCGAAGTTTAATGAGTAATTCTAATTCAGTACCTCATATAAGTATGTAAAAGGTTAAAGGGTTAACAAACCAATTGAAATAATTATAATTAACTTCTCCAAATAATTTGTTGTTATTACTTCTATGCCATTGAACTTATGATGAAATAATTGAAGCCAAAGAGTTATTGTTGAGGGCAAGTTTGGCAAGAAAGTTTTAACATGCTTCACACTTTTAGAATAGTATTTGATTTGATTGATAATACAAGATTACCATAAACTACTCAGAATTTGCGAAAAGTACATACATCATAAACCTTTTCATTATAGAAAAATACCACATACTTTCAAATCAACAGAAAATTACTAAATGCTATTAAAAAGTTATACCATAGTTATGATAATAGATGAAAGTCCACAGTAGTTATCTAACAATAATGTAGAATTTATTATTAGTAACTTTATTTGAAATTCATGATAGTTTATGAAACATGAATAAAAAATTTATGATATCTAAATATCTAATTCAAGAGCAAGTCTTTTATAGTACGCCCCTTTTCTTCTAATTTAAAATAAAATAAGGTACTTTCTCCAACAAAAAAATATTTAGGCTATTATTATATAAAACTTAGGATGAAAAAATTCAAAATATCTGAACCCAACAGTTTTGTTTAGTTCAAAGAAAAATGATAAACGATCCCATAGTTCATTAGTTCTTAAAGCATCGCGCATCAATCCCATGCAAGCTAACAGATCAAAGAAATGATCAATCCCATGCAAGCTAACAGATCCAAGAAATGATAAAACGATTCCATAGTTTGTTAGTTCTGAAAGCTCTATGCATCAATCCCCTACACGCTAACAGAGTATCTCCTTTTTTAACTCAGAAGTCTTTACATCAAAATTAACATCCATCGGCAAAACTAAAGAATGAACAATAATATATATGCGTTTCAGTCTGTCTCTGACAAAGATTTATTAACTCTTCATGCACAAATAAATAGCTGAGATACAATAGATAGCTCTCAAGTCTCAACCTACACCGAAGTCATGTTTTCATTGATATTCCAAAACTTTACTGCACGCTTAAGACCGGTTTATTTCTATACAAATCAGCAGGATTACATTTTCGGTAATATAGTGGAATCAGCTACAACGCCAGATTCAGCCTGCAAAAAACGAATTTTTAGCACAAGTTATAAGGATGGTGAGAGTAGTTTTTACAAGTATATGAAATCTTATTCGAGAACATCATACCTCAAGATATCTGGTTAACAGTGTGGTAGTGCTGAAATTAAAACCTTGAACAGGCTCTTTCTTAGTGCGAGATAAGTTCAGTTGCTTTCTAACTTGGGAGGCTAATGACTGCATGTTCCAGAAAGAATATATCAAGAAAATGACAAGCAGGTAGTGAAAGCAAAACAATGGATAAATTTTCTTAAAAAACAAACCTTGCCCAACTCAACACCCCACTGGTCGAAAGAATTGATCCCCCATATGAAACCCTCAACAGCAATTCTGTGCTCATAAATTGCTAACAGCTGAATATGAATTGAGGTAACAGTCAGCGATATGCAAACCAGTAAAAAAAATGATATTGGTTCTCCAGACAAAAATTAAAAAAGGGCTTCGTCGTAGCGGTGCTTTATGCCATGGTAAATGGGAGGAAAGAAGAAAGGAAAACGTTTAATCCTCTAAGGGAAGTTCAGCAACTTTCCAGATTCCAACCACTGGCTGATCTTTCTTTGAAATTTGGCGACCAAATCGACTGAGCCATTTGTGTGGGTTTTCCCTACTCAAGCCCTTTATCCATCATAAACTGAGCATAACCAGAACATGTTTCTCTCGTTCAGTTAAATGTTTCAGAGGCTAACCCAAATGAACAAAAAACTGACTACCTTATTATCTCGGATAAATAATTGCTAGTGTTGTGTGTCTCAGCAAACATGTGGCTGATTACAAAATAGTTCTGGACACACAACTTTAGTCCAAAAATCAACCACCACTGAACACATTGATCTAGGCCATCTTTTTTTAGGTTTCACTCACATTTAACAATGTAGAAGTAAAGTATGAAAAATTGATGTTTCTTTTATTTAGGCCTTTGGTTTTTTCAATTCCACAAGATTCACACCCGATAGAACTGACTGACACAATTGACTCTTTGTGTCCGTTGCATTCTTTCATAACCCACTGGTCTTTGTTTTTTGCCTTAATCAAATTGGTACCTGCTAACCCAATGCACAACGGCAAGCAAAAAATACAAAACGGAGCATTATTACCAGTAAATAATTATAAGGAGATGTCTAACATAGAGAGTTGGAATATTTCATAGTAAAAGTGCATAACAGGATGACGCAACTACTAAACAGCTAAAAAGGAAAGTTGTATAGCCAGTAACTTATTATAAGGAGATGCCAAATTTAAAGAGTAGGAATATTTCATAGGGAAAATGCACAACAGTATGCATCTGCTAAATATCGAAAAACAAAATGGAGGAAAAATGAACAGACCGTAAGTAATTATCAGGAGATGCCGCATTTAACGAGTAGAATATTTCATAGGGAAAGTGCACAACATGATGCAGCTGCTAAATATTATAAGGAGCCACCAAATTTAAGGAGTAAATAATATAGCACAAACCTGTCCAATGTTATAAGCACTTAAAGCAGGCAGTAGAAGGCTCAGGGATGGCCGATTACCAGAAAAGGTCTGCATAATTTAAGAATAGTTACCATAGATATATAACAAAACTTTCAGCAGTGGTATATTAAGAAAAGAAACCTATGATATCACCTTATGAGGAATAAGGTGGTTCGGAACTTTCTCACTTAGCAATTGTTCTGGAGTCTGGATAACAGCAAGCTCAAGGATGAGATAGGACTGAACAAGAAAAATAAAACATAATTCAAAAGACCTACCTTCCCATAAGCAAGAGCATCTGGTTGTGCAAAGAAGTTTGACATGAGTTCATCATGGTTGCTCACAACTTCCCCTGCACAAAAAAAAAAAAAAAGGTGAAGGGCATCACGTGTAGATCTACCTCAAAGCAAAGAGGCGAATCAGAGCCCTGACAAGTAACAAACATATAAGCCTTACAAGCATTGGACATTTGAGATACCTTTCAAGTACACGGGTTGTTGAGTTTTCATGACACCAATAAAATCACAAGGAATAATCCTTCCCTGAAAATTAAAAAAATACCATTTAAGGCTTCATACTTAAAGATGCATACAAGCATGCTTTGCTTTCATATGAGCATGCATTTACATTATAGGTCTGTAAATCAAAACATATTTTATGAACTAACACATATCCAAGGTGTGCTTCAAGTTTGTAAATATCTAGATGATATATGTGTTTGTATACTTCTGATATGTACTAGAATGGACAGTTTATTGCAGGTTGATGAGAAAATGTTCCGCTGCGAAACCTTCATATCACAAACCTACATATAACGACACTATTTTTCTTCCATTTCTGTTGATTCTCGTGTACGTGCATGTTTGCATACTTGAATGTGTAGTTCTTCCTGTTGCTTCCTTATTCTCCCTTCCTTTTTACTTTTCTTTGACTTTTATGTGTGGCTGGGTTAAGGCTTTTACACATGCATACATGTGTATGTATTTGGGCATAATATATACATGTGGGGTCCATGTGGGAATACTAAATATTGCGGCATGTGTTCACGTGCATGTCTGTACCTGAGGGAGGCAGGGAGAAGTATAAAATAATTCTGTAAAATAGGGACTCCATAAATAACTTGCTCTCAAATTTTCTCAATATCAGTGTGGATGTATATGTGATGGGTTCCATGCAACATGAGAGCAAGTCCACTAAAATAGCTTGCCATTTTCTAGCATTGACAAATGAACAGGTAATTAAGTAGTTGATCGCTTTTTTCTTATGATAAACCACTTTCTATTCATCCCCTAGTACAATAGAACGTTCAACTCTGCTCTTTTGCTCATACAAGGTCTGTGAGATGTGAATCCAAAATCACTGATTAACATCATATCTCAAATTTATGTGACCTAGAATAAGTTGTATTCACTTTGATAGTTTATCTATTATCTCCATCATTATAAGATAATTGAAAGAGCTCACAAACACTTTTTTTTTATAAGATTGATAGGTAATCAATAATGATATTCAAAATGGCTGCTTTCACAGGTACTTATCAGATGTTCAAAAGTTGTCGTTCAGAGCTCAATATTGGCAAAATTCCAGTATGCAATTTCTTATCTGGCAGCATGCTACTCCAAATATTTGGCCAGCCCGAAGGATATAATGGAAAATACTACGATCAAGAACAATCCTCAAAACTAAAGGGACAAAATTTTCGACAGAGGGCCAATGTCCCTTCACAAATCTGATCTTTATCATCAACTAGGCAAACTTATAAAAAGTCTTGAGTGCACATTTGCACATGTTAGCTATCTTCTATACAGAGAACTAACCACCACGGCAGCAAAAGGATCACAACAGGTAAAATAGAATTGTATGGAAGAAATACTTCACACATGAAACACCACTGAAAAATGCCTTAGAAAGAGCCTGCCAAAGAGTTCATCTCAATTATTATGAAGTATTATCCTACCAGAAATTTCTTCTCTTGCATGTATTTTAATCAATTCTACTCTTTCCAAGATTCCTAGTGCTTTCATACTACAAGAAAGCAACTGGAAGTAGGCCACAGTCTATAACTCTGGAGCCTATCAGGTAGACTGACAAAACAATTAATGACTACATACATTACATAGCACAAATCTGAGGTAACAAATTTGGATATAGAGTACAAACTATATGTAAAAGCCATGTCTCCCCATATCCTAGAAAGTATATAAAGCTGAATTATGTAAATAGTTTAACCGGCACACAAAATGACAAAAAAAAACTTTTCTGCGCAAACAATTTAACAGGTATTATCAAACATCAAACAAAAATTAAAAATCTGGGTATGAACTGCAAGGAAAAAGCACTTGGCAAAATGCATGACAAATAATTTAAACAAAATAATAGGAGCGTGCAGGAGTTAAGAGATTACAACTAATCATGACATGGTAATGCCTGATAATAATTCAAAGATTTGAAATAGAAAAATATGAAACTGCACGAGATTATATAAAAGAACACCCGCTGTCACATGCTCAAACTAATTCATATCTGTCAAAAGACAAACACGATATTTTGAGAGAGACTGCACTTACTTGATGAATTAGCTGGTAGAAACTATGCTGGCCATTTGTTCCCGGTTCTCCAAAATCTATTTCACCAGCCTCAAAAGGAAGTGGAACACCATCAATGGATACACCCTTTCCATTACTCTCCATGCTAACCTTCAGTGCAAGATTATCTCAATGCAAGTGGGGAAAGAACAGAAGAAATAACCCATAATATTTACACGCAGAAAAATCCATCCAAGGCCCCACCACACACACGCGCACAAACAAAAATCACAAATAAATAAATAAATAGCACACACCAGCTGGAAAAAAAGTAAATACCTGTTGGATGTGCGGAGCAAACTTCTCAAGAGCTTGGGAGTACGGTAGTATGGCCTACATATACATGGGGAGGGGGGGGATATTTAATAAAAGAAAAATACAGCACTTCTGAAACATAAATATGACAGAGCAAACAGTGTAAAACAAATATATGCAGAATAACTACATACTCTTGCAGGATATCCAAAAAAGGAAACATTCCACACACTCAACAGGCCGAGAAGTACCTGAAAAAATAAGGAAGTCAAGTATTCACAGCATGATTCACTGAGATGTCGAACAAAGTAATATCATGATACTTACAGGAATGTTTTTCTCAAATGGAGTCGACTTAAAATGATTGTCAATGCTGGCAGCTCCGTTTAGAAATCTTTAACAGAAAAGGAAAACACTTCACTTAAAGAATAAAAAGGGAAAACATCTCCATTAAAGAATAAAAAACACAAGACACCATCATGTCATAAATCAACTAAACCATTATTGTTTCTCATGAATTATATGGTTAAACACTTAACCTGAAGACGAGAAACAGATTAACAAAATATACTGCTATGTCAAATTAAATTTGCAGGGCAAGTTATGCAGCAACAAGCATAGCAAATCCCTAAACAGCAGCGAACAAATAAATTTATACATGGGAAGATTATATAAAATCCATTGATCAATGTAAAAGTTGGTTGCCATCAATTCCAATAAACATTGTTTGAGAGGATTCTTTCTTTTCTTTTCTTTTTTCTTTTTTTTTTTATTTTTACGCTCATTCACCAGAAAGGGCCAAATAGCCTGAAAGCTTTCTAACCAAGCTTTTGCAAGTGAAAATTAAAAACCTATAAATAATACTCAGGCTCAGCCTAACACATCTGGAACCAACCCTATACCTTTGTGTTCCACAAACCCGTGATGGTTGAGGAACCTATTTGTTCTTGATTAACTCAGTGAATGCTAGGTATACCCAATCTATCCTATGCATATGTTGGCTCCTAGACCATCTGAGATGATAATTAAATAGCTATGTTACCCGGGTACTTCTATTAAGCCGTACCCGTACCAGATATGTATCCGACACTTAACCATACCCAAAGTTCATGGAAACTCCTTGGACATATGCATACGTTCTTTCCTTCAGACATGCTCTCAATTATATAATATAAGTTTTAATTTAAAACACTTGTCATACTAACCATACCCAAAGTTCATGGACACTCCTTGGACATATGCATACGTTCTTTCCTTCAGACATGCTCTCAATTATATAATATAAATTTTAATTTAAAACATTTGTCATACACTTCTTCGACGCATATCCTACACTTCACTTCCATTTCTTAAAACACTTTAGACATGGGTCGGGTTCATGTCCACCTATATCCAGGTTCAAAACTATGATTTTAAAGGGTCTTTTGGGTGTCCAGTTAAAAAATGAGTAGTTTCCACTTTATAATAATTAACATTAAAAAAAGAAACTTACAAATAAGGTAGTAATTTTAATTCTAGTAACACATGAATTGAAAAACAATTATAATCTCATGTAAATTATTAATTTCAATATACGTGTGTAGCCGTGTCCCATTTTACAAATTTGTTGTGTCATGTACCCATCCCCGCACCCGTACCAGTACCCATACATGTTTCCATGCAACTTAATTAAATAGCTACCAATATGAGTGTCAATACCCAATCACCAATTTCAAAAGATGTTATGCCTGTAGGACATGGATCATGGCCGTATTAGGATCAAACTATAGCAAGCACTTTAATGATTGCAAAGGCATTTGCATCATTGCTATTGGACATGGTATTCAAGGGAAAAAAATTGCCCAAAGATAATATCAGAAAAGGTAGAGGTGACAAGTGGGCCACATCCAATGTATTAAATATCGAAAATATTAGAAATATCCGATGGCCAAAATCCTTATTGGATTGCGAAAATTGGGGATATGTAAAAAATATCGGGGTGTCATATCGGATGATGTTCATATGTAACATAACATTGTAATATGTAATCAAAACATATTTAATGTATTATAAACATAAGAAATTGCATCAGGAATAATGATACATGACATTTAGAGACATTAGATACAAGTAGAGGTCAGAGAGAGAGAGAAGACATGAACAGAGGAGAGAGAGGAAGATAGAGAAAGGAGAGAGAAGGGAGAGAGAGGGGGGGAGAGAGAGAGAGGAGAGAGGAAGAGAGACAAAGGGATCTGAGGAGGAGCTAAGAGAGAGGAGAACTGGAGAAGAAAAAGAGAGTGGAGAGAGAGAAAAGAGTTTCATATCTGAGATCGCCTAGCGTTTTGAGCTGAAGTGCTGAACAAAGAGGGAGGAGAAATATGAGATTGACTAAGGATTTATGTTATTTGAGTTTGGGAAGTTATTAAGTTTTCGGGTCTAGTAGGAACCAAAATCAAACCCAAACTCAATAACCCTTTTCATTTGGATATTAGCCAATATCGGCCAATATTTCCACAATGAAATATCAGCCGATATTTCCTCAATGAAATATCGGCCTACATTTTCGATATATTGTAAAAAAAGTGGTAAAAATCGGAAAACGATATTTTTTTCATAAATATCGTATCGGAAGGGCATCAAAACCGATATATCTGCCGATATAGCTATATATCGGCTGATATTTAATACACTGGCCACATCAAGTCGCTTTTGTAGGGTCACTGTCAGATCAACCCCTTCATAGCTCTCTCACACTCCCCTTTGTTGAGTTACCCCAACCTGAATAACCCATTAACCATGTCAAAAAGAATAAGCATATTATATGCATGTTATATCATCAATAAGAATAAGCATGTTACATACTTGTGAACAACTGAGAAACCATACTGAAGAGACAAAGGTAGCACACCAACAGCACTGCAAACTGCAACAGAATATTCCATGTCAATAGTGGGTCATAAGGTAACAGATCTATAGTCAGTAAAAGGAAAGATATCTCACCACTGTAGCGACCACCAACCCAATCCCAAAATGCGAAAGCATTAGCAGGGTCAATACCAAACTTCTCGACAAGCTGAAAGGCAGAAATGAAAAAAAGATGATATCAAATGTCGATAATAGTGATCACAAAGTCGCTGGACAAGTCATTGCTTGGCCTTTACTATAGATATTGCACAATCATATTTCCATGTGGTAGAAACATGGTAATAAGGCATTGTTGAACAAATCAAAAACCTCAATTCAATTTATTCACTAAATATGACAGTATATTGGCCATTCTAGAAGAACTGAGCGTGAAGCCTGGCCCATGTCTTATCAAATGTAAGCACAAAATGAGAACAAGACAGAAGAATATGTCACTGGAATCAGCAGCATACTAGTAGCTCAAAAACACGGACATCAAAGGTGGTAAGGCACACACGTCTGATAGTCAAATAGAATGGAGAACTATTATGATATTCATGGTTAAATTCTATGATACAAGAAGAGCTAATGTTCGCTTGATATATTAACCTTAAATCACATTTATTGTGAAACTTTAATTCATAAGAAAACTGATTTAGTATAAAATAATACTTGTTATTCCACTTTGCTATTGCAATGTGTGCTAACAACAAGAAGCTTGCAAAAAATGCAAAAACCACATGTAACTGTAAAAGTTGTCTATACAGGCTAAATTACTGGTGAAGACCAAAGTTCCTATATGCAGGAACATAATCAGTGGAAGGTGTACAACTTCCATGTTGTTGAGTACCAACGCTTTGACAACTAGCATATAAAATTCTGTGCAAACTGTTACTCCCCTCAGATAATAGGAGTGAATTTCAAACTAGAGACTAAATACAACTTCAGCTGCACATACAAACAGCAAATAAGAGCCTGCTAAGTATCATTCTTGACAATAATTAAACAGTAAAAGAATGTTTTCTCAAAAGAAAAAGCACAATGTTTTCTCAAAAGAAAAAGCACAACAACAGCAATAGGAATGCCTTCGTTCAAATTTTTATTATTGCCACATCATCCTTTTCTTTTCCAAATCACCAATATAGTCTGTTAAATCTCCCGTACCCTTTTGTACTTCCCTAAATCATGTTCTTTTTGGCCAACCAGTATCCCAATCTATTAGTTCAACCACCATCCAATGATCACATTTCCCACTGGACCAGAATTCCTTACTCTTGAAACGCGTATAACTGCCAAAAATGAATGATTAATCCTGAGTACAAAAATCATCACTCTGTGGTACTCCTTGGCCATGGCATGCCTATAGCCCTTGTTCCTTATAATCATTTTACTAAGGTAAATTTCATGCATTACAATAAAAAGTTTTTAACAACTAAAACTTAAGCAGAAAACAGATAAAGTTTTAAGATGGACATGGAGAAGTACCGGAAGGTTAGTACTAACAGCAACCATATGCTTTGCAATCGCCTGGGGACTGCAATTGAAAGATGAAGAGTGCACATAAACAAAAAAATGAAACAGTAAGGCAAACTTTAATTAAAAAAGGGTTATTTACATATATATCCCTTAAATCATGGGTATTTGCAAAAATACCCCGCAAATCTTAGTATTTGCAAAATTACCACTCAAATCATCAAATTTGTGAAAAAGTGCCCTTTAAATCAACAAAATCATCAACTTGGTGCTAAAAGATTGACTATTCTGTTGATAATTTTTACATTGCAACTGCAAATTAGCTTAGCAAAGTTGACGATTAATTGCTTTGAGAATTTTTCCAAATTTGATGATTTAAGGGGTAGTTTTGCAAATATTGAGATTTGGAGGGTATTTTTGCAAATACCCATGATTTAAAGGGTATATCTGCAAATAACCATAAAAGATTGCACGAATGGGTATCCTAACCCAAGAGCTGCTGAAATCCACTCCCTCAGTGTTCGAGCATTCAACATAGTTTCAGCTGTTGTAAATGTCTTTGAAACCACCACAACTTCATTATCAGCAAGGAAAAATATAATGTCAGGAAAAAGAAAAGAGAAGGAAACCAGAAGAAAAGAAAAAAGAAAAAGAAAAACATCATGATGAGCTGAACAGAACAATTACCCAATGTAGTTTCAGGGTTCAATCCTCTAATGTTACGAGCAACATCAATTGGATCAACATTTGCAAGGCTGTAGAGTAAAATTTCCAATAAGATACAATGTACGAGATGCCACTTATTTTAGTACTCGACAAAAGAAATCCAACTTCTGGAGTAAAGTGGCAACATAGCAAAGCATAGTATTTCAGGGAAAAAAAACCAAGGGGAAAAAAGAAATAAGTATGGAACCCGAGTGCAATCAGTCGCAGTTTGCAGACATTAAACTTGCATAAAAAAGCGTGACCAAATTAGTTAGAGAAGTCTATTATTCTGCCACCACCAAACCAGTAAAGAATAAGCACTTGGAACTAAGCCTCAAAGGGCTCGAAGAAGGAAATGAACCTCAAGCTAAATGATAATACACAAATCACATGCTCCAAATGATGCTCAACATGGATCATCTGAGCAATATCACAAAACCAACATCATTAAGCAAACTCAAAAACTGCATCCTAGCTGAGAAAGATGCATAAACATGGATCATCTGAGCAATATCACAAAACCAACATCAATAAGCAATCAAAAACTGCATCCTAGCTGAGAAAGACACTATGCATGTAGAAATACACGATTCAAGTGGAACAGTATATGTTTACAATTTGACAGAGATGGTGTTATGCTTGCAGTAAATGCAGGTATATAAGAGGTGTAAGGAAAGAGGATGGTAGCACATGTACGAACTTTAACAAGCAAGTTTTATTTGAAAAACAAGGAACCATGGCATGATCACAAAGTCCTAAATTGACTTAATTGATAATTCTGTTCAGGTCTGGACAGGATGAGGGTAAGGAGTAAAATGTGGGTAAGGGGACGAGCAGACTGTGGGTAAGGCGATGAAAATGAGATTTATGTGCATTTATTCATTTGGAGATTTAGTTTGATAGGAATTAAGAAACGCCTTAAACAAAGAATTAACCCGCTTCAAATATATAGGTTTGAAAAAAATAAAGACTTAACTAAAATTCAGAATTGCAAGGATCTGGTAGGATCATGAACCAGACAAGAACAGCTGCAACTACAGCAACAAACTAAGACATGGAGCAAGAGTAAGAATGTGATCCTTTACATGCCAAACATGAAGTTTAGCAAAAGGAATTTCCTCTGTCTTCTAATAACATTTTGTTTGACTGCAAACTGATTTGAATAACTTTAGTATGGAACCTCATAGCAATGCAAGAAACAACTATGCTGATCATGTTGTGGATGAATCTCATTTTCGAGGAGCAGAACAAGATTTTTTTTCCCACCTCCTTATTAACACAAAAAAGTAAATGGGGTTGCCTTCATCGACTTTCACCTCTGAAGAATGCAATGACATAAAATTTGGACAACTTAAGGTGCAACATAAAACATAAGTAAAAAGCATGTATACTTACAATCTCAGCTGCCGCCCCTTTGCATATTCTGCAGCTTCTGGATCTGTGAAATTTCAAAGCCAAACCATCAATCCCCAATTCCCAGTAAATTTTACTTTCAAAGTTTTAACAGTGTAGAAATTATTACAATTTTCCACTGTAAACATAAGATATACTGGTCTTACCAGTTTGGAGTGCAGTATGCACAAACAAAGGGCCTAAAAAACTACCACCGATACCAACGGCCACAACATCTTTTAATGCTTTTCCCGTTGCTCCAACCTGACATGATAGCCTGTTAGTACTAAGAATAGCATACCATTGAGTGGAATCATCATATACTGGGACCGTTTTCTTACCCAAGAACCACTTCGAACTTTTTCTGAAAAATCCTTGATTTTGTCTAAAACATTCCAAACATCTGGTACCACATTCTTCCCATCACTGCACATAGTCGTATCTCTTGCCGCTCGCAAAGCCACATGCAGCACAGACCTATTCTCTGTGCTGTTTATCTGGCAATTGTAGACATGTCCATGCATCATACAACATATAAAAGTCAGGCCCAGGATCCTAAAGTCTTAATACTAGCGATCATCCAGAAAAAAGGGGGTGAAACACAATCAATATATTATTAGCTAATTTCTCAACAAAAAAAATTTCGAGGCTAAACTGTGGCTAATTAATGGATATGAAGCACACTTCGAACTCATGAACTTGTGTGCTAAAAATACTGTCATGGCATTATCAGTAACTTCTCTAAATCTATGCACATATAAACATAGTGCACCCAAAAATGCATTCAACACTCAACAGCATGTTCTCTATATGAATTCAGAAAATTAACTTACGCGATCTCCATTGAACATGCGGTTAATCTTCTCATCAAGCCGTGCTGCCTGCAATTATTCATCTAAAGGAAGTTAGAAGAGTATCTTAAAAAGAAGGATAAATTAAAGAAAGCTCAAGCTCACCTCTGCTAGTTTAAAAAGCTTTTGCATAGTGTCTTTCTGAGCACATTGGCGTGAATAGTCCAAAATCAACCCATCAAACTCCCTACAAAAGCAATTCAGGAGAATAAATAAGAGATGGATAATAGACATATTTTCAATGAACTAAAAATTTTCAAGATGTCCTACACCATCATCGACTTGCATCGATCAACGTCATTCATCAAATTACGTAAATGAGTCTTCTTTATGTCTTCAACGTGACTCTGCATAGCATTGAAGAACAGTAAGGGAAAATTTTGCATATAAAAAGGTACTAATGCAAATTCATGAACTAATTAAGATTAAAATTGATACCTTCAAATCCTTCCACGGCTCCGTATCACAAATTAACGCAGTTGAGGCCATTATATCTGCGATCATCAAATAAACTAGTTAATCTCCTTTGAATAATTTGAGTAAACAATTATTTCAATATGAAATGCAGAAACAGGATTAATAAGCTGATTGACATGACGCCAGTAATCGTTTGCAGAATTCCGTAAAAAGAATCGTCTGCAGAATATTAGGATTAGAAACCCTAGAATTTTTTTTTTTTAAATCATCAAACGCAGAAACAAAAGAATTGATTTTTCTACGATCGCCGCAAATATAAACTAACAGTCCATCACACAATTCACAGAAACTAAAAAAACAGCTTTTGATGAAGAATTCACGAAAAAGATCGGAGCTCCGAAACTAAAAATAACGAAAGGAGGATTAAAAACATGAATCTGCTACCGGAAATCCAGAGCCGACTGGAGAATTTTTGAGATTTTTGTCGAGCGATTCAACGTAAAAATAGAGAATCATTGAGAAAAAAATCACAATAAAAAAATGAATATGCGAATCTGAGGAGAATTAGAGAGAGGAGCTTCACCTTTTGGGGTTTTGCCTACTGCGAGTGCGAGAGAGGAATAGGTGAGCGCTGAGGGTCGCTCGTTCGCTGTTTCGGGCTTTGGTTTTGGCTTTGGCTTTGGCTTGGGGTTGGGGATTAAAGTATTATATAGTGTTTGGCTTTGATTTCTGAATGAACATGGAATAGAGAGGCGAGGGAAATGACCAATTTGCCCTAGTCACATGCCTGACATTTGTTTATCGGATGCCACGGCATCATGCCGACTCTCGAGAAGGGAGGAACGTTGAAATGTTGCCACCCGTTCTCTCTAACCACTCCTTCGTTTATCACTGTTCGTCATTTTTCCATTTGTGAGGAAGAGGTATTATGTGTAGTTCACCTCGTCAAATATCGAAGAGTAAATTTTAAAAAATGTCTATTGGAGAGAAGTGGTAGTTTTTGCTTCATTGTTGTCTACCCAAAAAAAAATGAGTACTAGAGTTTTTGTGTAGACAAAAATACCTAATCAAAAGGTAGAAATCACGAGGATATTGTGACTAACAACAAAATAACATTGGTTTATCTTTGAAGGTCTGTTTGACAAAAAGAGCTGAATCCATTACATTTGAGTTCTATTTTCCATGCTTGTAAGTTAATAGGCTTCGTGGCACTTAAATAACTTATAATCTAACCTACTTTGCAATTAAATACTCTCGATTGTAATTGGTTGCATTTAAATGCCTTAAACTTTAGGGTATTAAGTGCGGCCAATTATAACTGCGGTATTTAAGTGCAAAGTAGATGGCGCTGTAGTGTTTAAGTGCAATTAACCCTCAGTTATAACTTGAACTTTTTGTGTTGTATCTTGTTGGATTTGTACCATAATACTTTTATTTGGATAATATAGCACCATTTGCAGTATATCGTGGTGTTATTATGACTTAACCGTGTTGTGTCATGGGTCGGTGTTGGACTCAGGTAAAGCCCGGCCACAACACAGGATACCAATGTATCATAAGTTTCACGCGATGCGCTGCAACAAAAATTGTCTTGGACGTTCGTATACCAAATATTTTCTTGTCAGCCCATCAAATCTTAGGCGGGCCCGATTCTATTGACACCCGAAACTGGTTGCGATGTAATCAGTTAATGAAATTGCTTTTCAAGGCTAAATGACACTTAAATATCCTATTGTTTCGCTATCACTACACTTAAGTATATTGAGTTGTAAAAAGTAGCACAAAAATATTCTAAGTTGTTCAAAACTAGCAAAAATACCCTAAGTTGTTCAAAAGTAGCATATTGCTATCTTCTGTTAGTTAGATGGAAGAATATCCTCGTGTGTTTAGCATTTGACCCCATTTGTTGCTTTAATTATAATTTTACATTCCCCTTCAATTTATTATCACCATTTCAATGGAGAGTATTTTTGTCAAAACGAATAGTTTTTTTAAAGGTGTTAACATTATTCTAACGATGGAAAACTTAGGGTTTTTTTTTTGCTGCTTTTTACTACTCAGTGTATTTAATTATAAAGTCAGTAAAACAATAGGGTATTTATGTGCCATTTACCCGGCTTTTATTTTCTGCCTACAGTGAGGCCTAGCCAAGCGCACAACTCTTGGGCTGAGCCCACGAAATTTTACAAACCCGGCACAAGTTGGTGATTTCTAGACTTCTAGCCGAAGACAGAAGTGAGATGACATTAGCCGGGCTCAACCTTAAAGAAAGTGCTCAAAAGTTTGTATATATATAGGGAAATCGAAAGATTAGCTGCACTTTTCTCTCCTATTGTTTATGCAAATATTATTTCCTCCAAAAACATAATTAAGAAAGTATAGATCTTCATTTTCCCTAATTCTATTGTATATATTAATTATTTCTCCTACAAATAGACAACTGTTGTAAACAGTGTTTTATTTATATAAAAAAAAAAGAATTGCTCTTTTAGAAAATATAAATAGTTGTTAACATCTAATGATAATGTAGAAAATTTTCATACTCTACGTCAATCAAAAAGGTTTCATAGTATGTCGCACCCATTAGTTACTTCAATATCTTTCTTCAGCCCGCTCACTTACCGGCCTCGACAAAGATAGACAACGAGGCCTTTACTTTCCCCTTTCCATTCTGGACCGAAGCCTAAAAAGCTAGTCAAAATGCTATATAAATTTGCAAGAACTAGTAAAATACAGTTAGCCCTTAGTTAAAAAACAAAAATCTTAAAACGCTCTAGAACACGCAAAAGGCTATGCTTTTAGTTTTCTTGCGCACGAATCAAGCGACTTTTACTGAATTAAATCACATCAGAAAGCTGTCTAATTTTTCCAAGTCATTGTTAAGTATTTAAAACACATAAAGTCAGAAAGAACAAAGCTAGAAGTTAACCTTTACGCAGACGACACCGTGTTTATAGCAATCAAAAAGCTTCAGTTATCTACGGGCCTGTTTGGTTCCGTTTCCATAAATAAATAATAAGAATAGGAAAAAGGGGTTTTTTTTGGAATCTATAAAATATTTAAGGATAAATTTTAGTTGCCTTAAAATGTGTGCGCTTTTTTTTTCCGTTCGTTAGTTTGGTTCCCAACATGAAGATATGGATTTTAAATTTACAGGCAAGCATGAAATCCTATTCATTAGCTTGGTTTGAAATGAGAACTTTCATGAAGAAATGAATCACAACACCATGAGTAAACTTACCGATCACTAATGGACAACAAATTTACAAATCTCATGTTGTGGTAATCATACCTATTAGCCAAAATCACCAACAAAAAAGAAAGAACGCACGTTTCTATGACCAGCTATACTTTGGGAAAAAATGTCTAGTTCCCATTGGAACTCACAAAAACAGTCCTTATTATTCGATTTTTAGTTGCTATAACCCACTATAGTTAGGAACATAGCGAGTTGTTATTCGACTCTGACGTTCTTGTGTCCTTTAAGAAACCATTCTCTCTCATTATTTCCGTGAGTTTAAAAAAAATACCCTTGGGCTCATTCTAATATAAGATCTATAACTATCACTATAGCCTTCCAATACAAGTTTAAAGTATGCATCTCTACAATATATTTTCTTCATTTTTTCTTCTCGTGGTTGACTAGAAATTGACTTCCGCCTAAGGGGCTGTTTGTTTCGCTCTTGAGCTCGCGTGAAAACCCTTTCACGCTTCTGACACCGCCTCCAGGTCGGCAAAAACCCTAGGTTT
>JBAKGM010000139.1:7213871-7231992 GCA_037177215.1 Asparagus racemosus
GTGGAAAACCCAAACATTCACTTTCACTACATGGAATTGCATTTCATCTTTGCATGGAAACGAACCAAACAGCCCCTAATACACATTCCCAAAAGACAAGCTATCATCATAACCACAGAAGAAACAGATGTATTAGCACACATCCTCTTTAATTGTTTCTCGTCTAATATTAACATCGAGTTACTTTTTATTTATTCAAAACTTAACTATAAATAAGTAGGTAATTCTTATAGAAAAAATAGGGGAGAGAATGGAATCTTTATTATTAAATATCTACCAAGCAATGACATATCCAGCTACTATAATCTTTTAATTTTCATTCATTTTAATCCATATAGAACATGCATCTACAATATGAAATTTATAAAATACAATCCAACAATAGCAATTTTCAATGCATAGATAATATACATATACAATCTGAAAATCATAAGCAACATGCACTTCATACCAACTCATTCATGCAAAGAACAAATTGCATCCATTTCGACAAGAACACAAAATTGTAATATATGATGAAAATTAATTTTAGACACTTAAAAACTAAATCACAACATCATTCAGTCAGAAGAATATAAGATCCAAGAAATTAGCAGGTAACAATATAAATGATTTCAGAATTTTTTTTTTCAAAAACTGATTTTTAATGCATAAAAAAAGGTATTCTGAAAATGATTTCTGGCCCCCACATGAAATTGTACAGTATAAAATGCCATCTTGTATTCTGAAAATTCTGTTTTCAGAATACCAGTATGAAGTACTAAAATAATAAGAAAATAATTGAAACTAAAAAAGTAACCGTTACACATGCAAATACATAATCAAATATCAAACGGTCAAATCTCACCGAGTCACCGCCCATCTTTCCCCTTTCAAGCATTATTAAACTCCGGTCGTGACCCATCGTTGCGTCTCCAAACAAAGAACTCTCCGCTTCTTCCTTGACGCTTGTCTGACGCTGGGGCCCACCAAACACGTGCTGCCTGTACCCCAATTCACAAAGCCTTGCAAGAATCTTCCACAACCCTCACTCATTCACTCAAAGGAACAAGCTCTTTCAAAAAACCCCCCATTAATTGACTTTTATTACGAGATTGCCACCACATTTTCTATTTCTTGCACCCAGGCGGCCTCCGCTTCAATCTTCAAGCTCATCTCCAATCATGGAGCCAAGAACTGGATCGCTCATTCTCTTCTCCGTACTCTTGCATATCTTCACTCTATCAAGTAACAATCTTTTACTTCTTAATATTTCAAGAATCTGAATAATAAATTGAGCAATGTTTTCTTAATTTTTCTTTTGTTGCAATTAGGATCGCAATCGTTCATCGGAGTTAACTACGGCCAGGTCGCCGACAATCTCCCGCCGCCTGAGGCGACCGCGAAGCTCCTCCTCTCGACCTCGATCTCAAAGCTCCGCCTCTACGGCGCCGACCCCGCCATCCTCAAATCCCTGGCCGGCACCAACATCTCCGTCGTCATCGGCGCCGCCAACGGAGACATCCCCAACCTCGCGAACTCCCCCTCCTTCGCCTCTCAATGGGTCGCCGCCAACGTCGCCCCCTTCGTTCCCGCCACAAAGATCTCCACCATCGCCGTCGGCAACGAGGTTTTAGAATCCAACGACCCTTCTCTCTCCTCCCAGCTCCTTCCCGCCATGCAAAATCTCCAAAATGCCCTCTCCGCCGCCTCGCTTCCGGTGAAAGTCTCCACCGTCAACACGATGGCGGTGCTCGCGGCGTCGGAGCCGCCCTCCGCCGGCGCTTTCCACGCCGAACTCCTCCCTTCTCTTCAAGGAATATTCGGATTCCTTCAGAAAACCGGGTCGCCGTTCATGATAAACCCGTACCCGTACTTCGCCTACCGCGACGATCCGAGGCCCGAAACCCTAGCCTTCTGCTTGTTCCAGCCGAACGCGGGCCGGTTCGACGCCAACACCAAAATCAACTACATGAACATGTGGGATGCGCAGCTGGACGCGGTGAAGTCCGCGCTCAAAAGCGCCGGGTTCGCCGATCTTGAATTCGCCGTGGCTGAGACCGGATGGCCGTACAAAGGCGACCCCAGTGAGAACGGGGCGAGCGTCGACAATGCGAAGGCGTTCAATGGCAATTTGGTGCAGCATTTGCGGTCGATGGTGGGGACGCCGCTGATGCCGGGGAAATCGGTGGATACTTACATTTTCGCGCTTTACGACGAGGATTTGAAGCCGGGGCCGGAGTTGGAGAGGTCGTTTGGGTTGTTTCGTCCTGATCTTTCCATGACTTATGATGCTGGGCTTGAGAAGTCTAGCAGCTCAGGCTCGAGTCAGGTACTCAACTTAAAGGTTTGGACGTATTTTTAAAGGATTAGTATTATTATGAAACTTTATGGGAAAGTATTTTTAAACCCAAAACGATATGACCACAATCAATTATGGGATATGTGATATGTGTCTTTATAATTGGTCCAATGTATTTTTGTTCGCAAATCAGGCACCCTTTAACGAATTAATTCAGTCTAATTAGTATTTTTCATGTTTCCAGTGTATCATAGAGATAAATCATAACTTCCAAACTAACAAAGGTAACAAAAATTCCAAAAATCATGTGTTTGTCTCTGATAATATCTAGTAATTGTAGTTTAAGTAAAAAATAAAATAATTGATGACATTTTCTGCAAAATCCCTAATGGGTCATGCTATTGGTTTCTGTAGAATTGAACCTTAAATTCAGTTACATCCAGTTGTTGAAGGGTCTTATAAATTTCATTGCAGCCAAATCCGTCCTCGCCATCTTCATCGCCATCAAAGAAACCGGCAACTGCGTGGTGCTTGCCGAAGCCGGAGGCAACGGACGAAGAACTACAAGCGAATTTGGACTATGCGTGCTCGCAGAAGGAGGTGGACTGCACCGCCATCCAGCCAGGGGGCGTGTGTTTTGAGCCCAACACCGTCCGTTCGCATGCCGCATACGCAATGAACCAGTTGTATCAGATCGCCGGCCGAAACTCGTGGAACTGCGACTTTCGGCAGTCTGCTACTCTGACATCGGACAACCCAAGTAAGTTTTTTTTTTCCGGGTGTTAATTGCATATTTTAGTATTTCATGGTTTCCTTTTGGCAGATATTTTTGGGGTGAAATGTTTTTTTAATAGTAAAATATTTCACCCACGGGTCTATCTCCGAAAATGAAATTACAGTAGTAATAAGTTCAAAAACAGCAATAGTACTGGGCTGCATGCGCAATTAATCCCAATTTTTAATCAATTAATTGAATAGTGCTTTAAGACTTAAAGGTGTTAATTACATTTTGATATTGGACTGATGATGTTTTGGTGTAGGTTATGATACCTGTGTTTATCCTGGGAGCTGAGGAAAAGCCGAAAAGGGTGGGTTTGTTGAGGAATAAAGAGGAAAGCTATTGATAATGGGTTAATAATATATTAATAACATTATTGTTTATTATTGTGGTGGAGAATGGAATAAGAAACGGGTATACAGATGTGTGGAATAATTGAGGTTGGTGTGTTTTTTCGTTTTGTTGGTGTGGGCCTAAATTGATATAAATGTTGGTGTGGGCCTAAATTGATATAAATGTTACTTTTCTTTTTTCTTTTCTAGTTTCAGGTGTTGTTCTTTGTATGTGGAACAAGATATTTTAAGTGTGGGTTATGTGAAGTGTTTCATGTAAAGTATTAGCAAGTAATATTGGAAGTATGGTGTAATCTTGGGGCCTTATGACTTAATCCATGTGATTATTGGGTAGTACATAGTTAATGTGGTTTTCTTTATTAGATCTTGACATGGGTTTTGAACTGATACATGTACACTATGGTGTCGTTTGGCAACGTATTAAGTGAAGGGTTAAGGAGATTTAACCCTTCCTTAACTAGCAAAACACAATAAGTTTATAGAAGAGTTAAAGTGAGTTAACCCTTCATAGCTTGTCAAATGTAAAAAATGCATAAGAGTTAAGCTAACCCCTCGAGAGATTAAAATGAGTTAATCCCTTAAAATGATGTGTTTTTTTCTAATATTCCTATTTAAAAAGATTAAGAGTTAACCCTTCAATTAATAAATACAATTGTTAAATTTCTATTTATTTTCAAATACTAAAACTGATTATAATGATTAAAATAAAATTTATTTAATGAATTAATAATTTAGCTATTCGAGTTATTGATTAGACTAATTATGTTAGTCATTCTCTTTAATCTCTCTTATTGACCCTTTGTCAAACGGGGCGAACATACCCTAAAATATCGAACTGATATCATTTGCATTTGTTGGTTCTCAATGAAAGCATCATATATATTCTGGAAAAGAGAAAATATTGCATTCCGGTAACCTGAATTTATGGTCGAATCTGATCCTGTTGTAGGGAATCAATTAGCTCATCACCTACATCATTTCAGACCACACCGGTCAATGGATCGGATGATGGCTAGGGCCCAACAAAGGCTTTCCCACGTCAGTAATTGACATTGTTTCCCCACGTTCACACTTAGCTGGCTGTGATCTGACCGCAGGAATAATATTCCCATTTACTTTAACCTTTATCCGGTTCGGGGAATTTAAAAGTTTTCACCCTTTTATTACTCCTTTCTTTTTTACTCTTCTATTTTTTTAGCTCTCAAAACAAGTGAGTATGTCCCTTCTCAGGGTAGCTGTACTGTATTGTGCTTTCATGGTGGGCTGGCCGGTCAAAAGGCTCCTCCAATCCGGGGCTCCCAAAAGAAACCAAATCTAGTCAGGTACTTTATCCTTGGATAACGCTGAGACTGAAAATCACACTACTTTCCAATGAACGAAAGTGGCAGGGTTCTTCCTCCTGAATTGCTCGAAAAAAATAATGAGTTACTAAGGTTCTAGCGTAATTATCCGCACTCTTCTCAATTCGGACAGTAGAATGGCGCTCAAAGGTTCTAAGAAATATCCGTTGGATCAGTGCATAAATCATTAAGTTCAATAATCGAATAATTGATATTTTTTAAGTGTAAAGTTAGGGTGTGTATAGCAACTCCCTAAAATAGACTTTCATTTAGAGCAAAAATATGTTTAGATAAAATTGGGCCAAGTTTGACCCAGTTTTTAAACTGATTTTGTTTTGGACCACCTTCTCATTGGTTCAAAACAAAACTGGTTCAGTTTAAAACAGAACTAAATTTAGGGTAGTTTATAGCCCTTCCAAAGCCCAAGATCAATTTCGGTCCAGTTTTCTTGTAAACCGATTCCTTTGTAAACCAACCTCTACAAAAGAACTAGTTTAGGGGGTCATTTTTTGGCCTAGGAAAAATTGGATCAATATTGACCCAATTTTGAATTGGGATTAGGGACAAACGCAGCTTCATTTTAAGGAGTTACCAAACATGCCCTTAATATCTATTTATAAATCAATTCTGAAGAGTTTCCTACTAGGAAAAAATATAAAATTTAATTAATATTTCATAATGTTTTAGTTTGTTAAGTTTACATCTATACTACTATATTAAAAACTTATTGAGTGTAGAAAAAGATTGGAGGACATAGAAAAATTGTCCTTCATCTCACTAGAGAAATGAGGACAATTTGTTCATTTCACATGAGTCTTTTCTTTTCTTTTCTCTTCTTTTTCTTTATTTTCTAGAACTTGCTAAAGCATATCATAAAGGTCACTAAATAAATATCTATTACATTGTATATTATAAAAAAATATATAACTTTGAAATGATAAAGCTCTTTTCCATGCAAATAAATATAGTAAAACAATATTAAAATTACAATATATTCAAATATAAGTATTGCCAAAAGTATATCTTAATGCTTAGTTTAAAAATAATTAAGTGAAATAATCTAAAGATGAAATATAAAAGACTCTTTTTAATGACGTATCTAGAAAAATCACGTCATTACTTAAAGTGAAATATATGTCACAGCCAATTTCGTATAAGGTAAGAAAAAATATAGCATATTAAATGTAAAAAATACCATTAAAAAAAATCTTAGAAATATTTCATGATACTTTAGAATATTAAAATGACCATTTTTATATAAAATCTAAAAACAATTAAGTATTAATATTTATTGCACACGCAATAATGGTAGTGTTTACAAAACAAAAACAAAGGTCATGAAACTAAGGAGCCTAAACCGGGCCAACAATGCAGCCCAAATATATTACCAGGACCATTTGGGTCAGGCCCATAAGCTTTAAAGTATCCATACGCGTTTTCTTTTCTCCGCGTCGCGTTAGTCCGACGCTAGAAAGTAGAAACCATCGTCGATGAGTACGCGTTGCGCTCTCCCGCTTCTCTCATTTCAGAAAAAACAGTCTCTCTCGATGATTCAATTGGGAAGAGTTAGGGTTCGAGATTTTTAAGTAAAACATCAGGTAATTTTGCGTATCAGAATCATAGAATTAGGGTTTATTTCCAAATTGCTTTCCTCAATCGCTTATCTAAATTCCGAGGCTTTACCAGGAGAAGACCGGAGCTAAAATGTGGCTTCATCCTTCGAGATTTTGGGCCCAAATATCAGGTAATTTTTTTTTCTTGCGGTCGAATTAGGTTTTGTTTTCATTTTTTCCCCTCTCGTCTCAATCGCTTATCTAAACTATCGATGTTAAATTTTGGATTGATTATGCTTCCAGATTCGGGGGTGATCAATCAGGTGTCGTTTATGTGTATGAAGTCTATAACTAGGGTTTATTTTTTGGCAAAATTTTTAAATAGCTTCGGTAACAGAAGAAACTCCCCTATGTTTTGCTGCGAGAAACAGACGCCTGGACTGCACAAAGCTTCTAATATTGCAGTCTGGAGCGGATTGGCAAGCTATAAATCTCTGGTACCTTTTTGGGCTTTATTGTTTTTACTTGTCCTTGCGCATTATCTTAACCTCATTTGTTTTGTTTTCTTTCTTAGGAGACAATGGCTGATAGATTTGACAAGTTCAGAAGACATCCATGGAGAGGGTGAGCTGAGACATTGCTTGCTTGAACTCAAGGCAGTCTCTCCTTGCAGAACTATAACCAAGATAAGTAAGTCCTTATCAACACTGTAAGTCTAACTTTCTTTGAAGTTTCTATCATTGTACCTAAAAATTTGCTACAGAACCTGGTCATGGATCGGAAGGGTTTTATTGCGGGATTCCCCACTCTCCAATGGACAGGTCTGTTAGTATTTAAATTACAACCCTTCCCTGTCTCTTCTTTATTTCACCAGAAATAAAGAGTATCTAATATAATGTGCACCCGAGATTTTCTTGTCGTTTTCTCATTTAGACTGTTTTAAGGGTGTGTGTGGCAACTTCACAAAACTAGTTTTAGTTGGTGCAATTTTGGTCCAAAAGCTAGTTTTTTTGTTTGGCAATAATTGAGTTAAAATTGAATTAGTTATCTTTAGTTCAAATTTTAGCCTATAAACTAGTTCTCTTTTGAACCACCTCCTATATGGACCCACTCTATCCTAGTTAAACTAAAAACTAATTCAAGCACAATCCAATTTTAGAATTGCCAAACTTATTTTTGTATTTCTTTCTCTTTTGATACAGGAATTTCTCCGACACCTTTGTTGTAGACGTAGCCCAAATTGGGCGAACCACGTAAATCTCTGTGTTTGCGATTGCTTGTTGTTTATTCTCGTGCTTGTTCTTCGCAATTATTTCCGCTTTATTGTGCACTTGTTCTAACAAACTAGTATTAGAGTTTTGGTTGTGATTTGTTTTGTGCGCAAAGAAGATGTCTATGAAATACAAGATTAAGAAGTTCAACCATGATGTCAATTTTGGTCTTTGGTAAGTGAAGATGCGGACTATTCTTGTTTAACAAAGATTACATAAAGCTTTATTGGGAAAAGATAAAATGTCGGTGTCAATAACAGATGATGAAAAGTTCGAGATGGATGAAAAGACGTTAACTTTAATCCAATTGTGTTTGTCGAACGAGGTTCTTTGGGAAGTCGTGCACGAAAAGACCGCAGCGGACTTATGGCTCAAATTGGAATATCTTTACATGACAAAAGCTCTCGCCAACCGAATACACTTGAAATAAAGATTTTTTATGCTTCGCACGACGGATGATACATCTATTAAATCACATCTTGATGAATTCAATTATATTATTATGGATTTGGAGAATGCAGATGTAACTGTAGAATATGAAGATCAGACTTTAATATTGTTATGTTCGTTACCACCCCTTTCAAGCATTTTAGGGAAATTATGATATATGACAGAGAATCTATCTCGATGGAAGATGTGAAATCATCTTTATTCTCGAAAGAGTTGATGGATAAAGAGTTGACCGAATCTAGTGATAGTAAAGTCGAAGCTCTACATGTTCGAGGTAGAAACATGAAGCGTAGTTTTAACAATAAAAACAAGTTGAGATCGAAGTCGAAGATTAAGAGCAAATTTTGTAACTATTGCAAGAAGAAAGGCCATGTCATGAATGAGTGTTGGAAGTTTCAGAATAAAGAAAAAAAAGAAAAATTAGGTTAAAAAAGACCCCGTGAAGGCTAGTGTTGTCGAGGATGATTCTGATAGTTTTGTTCTCTTAGCTACAAATTCAGGTAGATTTAAGGATGATTGGGTCATAGACTCCGATTGAACTTAGCACATGTGCTCCAATAGAAATTGATTTTTCACTTACAAATCAATTGAAGGTGGAGTTGTCCTTATGAAAAATGATTTTTATTGTAAAGTGATTGGCATTGGTAAAATTGAAGTTAGAATGCATAGTGGTATTATGGAACGCTGTCAGATATTCGTCATGTTCTAGATTTGATAAAGAATCTCATCTCTCTTGGCACCCTTAAAACTAACGGGTGCAAGCATTCAGCTGAAAGTGGAGTTTTGACAGTTTTCAGAGGTGCTCTAGTTATCATGAAAGCAAAAACATCAGGAAATCTCTACATCTTATAAGGAACTACAGTTACAGGTGCTGCTGCAGTTACTACATCGTCGTTGTTAGAGGCCGACGCCATCAAGTTGTGGCATAAAGATGGAGTTTTGATAGTTTTCAGAGGTACTCTAGTTATCATTAAAACAAAAGTATCAGGAAACCTCTACATCTTATAAGGAACTACAGTTACAGGTGCTGCTGCAGTTACTATATCATCGTTGTCAGAGGCCGACGCCACCAAGTTGTGGCATATGAGATTGGGTCATATGAGCGAGAGGGGCATGACTATACTCAGTAACATGGAACTTCTTTGTGGTCAGAGTACAAGAAAGATAGATTTTTATGAGCACTGCGTTATTGACAAGCAAAAGCGTGTCAGTTTCAGTACAGTTGTGCATAGAATTAAATGCACTTTGGATTACATCCATTTTAATTTGTGAGGTCCCTCACATGTTCCTTTGAAGGGCAATGCTAGGTACGTGTTGACATCCATCAATGACTACTCAAGAAAAATTTGGGTTTACATGCTAAAACGCAAGTATGTAGTGTTCAAGCATTTTAAACAGTGGAATACATTGATTGAAAAGTAGTCTGATAGAAAATTTAGGAGGCTTAGAACTGATAATAGATTGAACTTTTGCTTTACGGAGTTTGATGAATTCTGCAAGGATGAGGGTATAGTTGGACATAGGACTGTGCGACGCACACCACAACAACTGGTGTTGCAGAACAGATGAATAGGAATTTTCTTGAGAGATCTTGTTGTATGTTGTTGAATGTCGGTTTGTCAAAAGACTTTTGGGCTGAAGTAGTGTTTACGGCATGTTATTTGGTGAATCGCTCTCCATTTACATCCATTGATTGTAAGACATCAGAAGAGGTTAGCTCTGGTCATCCTGTTGATTATTCTAATTTGAAAGTATTTAGTTGTCCTACATATGCACATGTAGATCAGGGTAAAGTAGAATGTAGATCTAAAAAATATATTTTTATTAGTTACGCCTCTGGGGTGAAGAGATATAGGTTGTGGTGCCCTAGTCCCAAATCACCTAAATTTATGATTGAGAAAAATATAACATTTCATGAGTCTGCTATGTTGCTTCCGTAAGAAGTTACTACTGTTGTTCCTTTTGGTGCATGTACTACACATAAGAGTATTGGAGAGCAGGTGGAGTTGGAGATAGATTCTCATGATTCAGGTCAACAAATAGCTATTTGTTTGCCAGAAAATAATGAGAAAACAAAAATTATAGCAAAAGATGACATATAGTATTGCAAAAGGCCAGGAAAAAAAGATCGATAAAGCAACCTCAGAGATATGCAGATTCAGCCATTACATATATATTGTCAGCAACTGAAGGGATGTATATGTCGATGAAGTCACTACCGGTAGCCAAGCTTAAGCTTTGCCATGATTTGTTTCATGTCAAAGAACGTTGAGGCGCCGTAGGGCGTATTTGCAGAGGTGTTGGCAGTACACTATTGAGAAAGTTGAGAACTCATTGGGGATCTTGAGTCAAGGTGGATATTTATTGAAATAGTGCCTCAAAACCCTCTGATTGTTCAATTCAATCAATTGACCATCCATGGTCACTTCGATCGTCGATGGTTTACAGTGAACAATCGGAGAAAAATAAATATGATTTGGAACTATCGATGGACTACATGGAATCATTAATGGACTGTAGGAGATCATCGATGTCGTGTTTAACCATCGATGGTTACGACGCTGATTGCAGTTTTAATGATTTAATTTCAACCGTTCGTTTTTGTTATGATTCTCAAAAAACCATTAAGTGTTAATCCTCCTAAGAAGACTGACACGTCCCGTCTTTTTCTAATCAGACGAGTTCAGAGCCCAGGCGACTCAGGCTACTTTCATAGCCGACTCGCATGGCCGAGTCAAAGTGCCCTTCACTGTCGACTCGATAACCATCAGCTGCCCACTCTCACGGTCGACTCGATTAGCCGACTACTTTCGCGGTCGACTCGATTTGCCGACAACTCGCATAACTAAGTGAAAATGCGGTGATTGTCGGTCCTCACCGAGGCGAGTCAAAGAGGTGGCGGTTACCTCGAACCCCTCTCTAACCGACTGACCTAATATTAAATACACGATCAGAAGTCATCAATATCATAGCTTTCATAGCATTTAGACTCATCGGACCCCGTCAGCACTACACCTTCCATCACCCTCACATTAACACCTGGGTGACTCATCCCCCTCTGCAGCCGACACCTGTAATGCAAATGACGACTCAGTCGCTTGGTTGGACTCGGCTGAAGTTACCGATTTGCCTCTTCAGATCTTCTATAAAAAAAGATGCTGTCTGCTGCTTAGGGTACGCAATCTCTCTGTCCTAAAACTCTTAAAAAGTTAAATTCACTTCTCCACTCAAGCTAAAAATACTAACTTGATCGTCGAAAAAACTACCGGAGAACCCAACTCTGTCCGCTTACGAGTTATTATGTGTAGGGATGAACAGTCTCTCTCAGAACTAGTTATCCGAAGGAGTTTGAGGACCTTAACACTCCTAAACCACACACTAACTCGCTGTTTGATAACTGTCATCAACAGTTTTTCTTTTGATCTCCAACTTCTATCAAGTTTTGGATACCTTTTTCCTGATCTATTATGGTCTCCTATATATTAAAATAGAAAGAGTTTAGATTAAGGTTTAGATTATGAGAATATGAGAGTTTGAAAAAGAGAGCTTGAGGATTTAGGCTATTGCCTTATTTTTATATTTCTTTCTCTTTTGAGAGTGGAATTTCTCTGATGTCTCTGCAGTAGACGTAGCCTAAATTGTGTGAACTACGTAAATATCTGTATTTGCGATTGCTTATCGCTTATTATCGTGCTTGTTCTTCGCAATTATTTCCGCTTTATTGTGCACTTATTCTAACACAAACACACCCAAGGAGTTCTTTTAGTCCGAGTTTGGACCAGTGGAAGAAGGCTGAAGTCACAAGTGCAGTAAACAGGTAGCCAATCACAGTCCAAAGGGTTTGGCTTCATCATCTCCAAGCAGCAGGAGACTGTTCACTGTTGCTAGTGCTGTAAAAGTCCGTTATGTAACAACCTTTGGTAAGAAGGCTGAAATCACAAGTGCGACAATGAAATCTATCATGTCAAAAGGATCCAGATGGGCAACCTCTTCCAGTAGTGAAAGCAAAACCAGGGAGAAGGTTAATTTGGTTATGTACTCTCTGAAGAGGGAAGTCCGTGTTCTAGTAAACAATGGCTTAATTGATGCAGAGCATCAGAAACCATGCAAAAAGCAAGGAGGTACGGAAGGACCGAGCCAATTCACCTGCAGAGAGCAGAAGAGACTCACTATCGAGCAAACCTGCCCATTTTTTTCTTTTTTTTCTGAAAACAATGGGACCATCATGAGGTGAGCTCCATTTCTCACATTATATTAGTTCTGTTTATCTACTTATGCATAGACTACTATTATTGTTTAACTTGTACAGGGATCACTTACTTCACCCAACCTGGTTCTTTGGCTATATTTCCCCGCCATCACAGTGTGTGTTCAGTTGCTTTAAGACAGTATTAAGGTTATGCATTATTTGCAGGGTTTCCAATTCCTGGTGGATCCTAGTATGCTGGCCACCTCTGGTGAATAGCTTCTTGTTTTAGATTCATACATGTTACTTTGTTTCTGTTAAATTTGTAGATTTGAGTAGAATGGAAGCTAAAAGTCTTATTGTAGGGTGATTATCAGAGGGAAAGGTAGAAACATGTTTCCCCACTTTTTCACCTTTAAAATGATTCCAAGTTTGGAGGAGTGCTCTACTGATTCTATATAGGTCTGACTGATGTCTTTATCTGAATAATGGTTGAGGGAATGGTCCAAAACCCAAGCTGTAACACCCAGCTGGAAACTGCCATATGTTAGCTCAAGCATGCTTGCCAACACATGTTATCTGAATACTAGGTCAGGCAATGATGCCATCATTTCTTGACAGGAAGATTTATTACACATGACAAAAAACTCAAAGGAGTTCATTTGGAGGAGAAAGCTTTTTCAGCATTATTCGATATCAAAAGTTTTTTCAGCACTAATCGATATCAACTAATGGAGGAATTTAACACTGCAGGTGCTACAAAAATTCATTTGAAAGGACAACAAACTGACTCCTGTTCTTATCTAGGCTATTTATGCTTTTCTATTTCTCTTGAATTTAATAAATGAGCACGGTCTTAAGAAAATCGATTCTTCTTTTTGCAGAGAATGGGGTATCATCATCTTCCATTAATAGTCACCGAGCATCATATGGATCAGAAAATTTCCATGGTACATAATAGTTTCTTTTTGCAGATAATGTTTCCAGACATGGTTCCATTCTGTCTTTGATCTGGACGTCAGTAGCGTTTAAGGAGGAGTCTATTTTGTGCAGTGAAACTTAGAATCAAGTCTTTGAAGTGCCGAAACTTTTCATTGAGATACTGGAAACTTCACCAGCAGATAACTTAAGGTACAGCATGTACTTCCTTTGAACTTTTTTTAAGTCAACTTGATGAAAAGTCGACGAGCTTAAATCATGAGGGAACTAATATGCTTTTTCTAAGTATGTTAAATACTTAAGTAGGTTCCTTATAAGGGTAGATCATTGGGGAAAGATCTGCTGCATTCTTTTTAACTGTATGATCTATCATCCTTATATTAACTTATGGGAAACTGAAGGACGTGAAGCTATATTTTGTAGTTACAGAGTTTTAAAATTGGTGAAGATCCGCACAAAATTTTAGTACCACCTATCATGTTCATATATAGTGCTATGAGGAGCATTAAGAATTGGCTTTCAGCAATTATTATTTCGGGCCTCTTCTCTATATTCTTATAAAAAAGTTTTCTGGTATAAAGCAGTTGTTAGAAATTTGGCAGTAAAAGGAATCACACTGCTTGCTGTTGTATTTCTTTGTTCTTTTTCCTGACATTATTGTTAACTCTATAAACTTAGTGTGCCCTTTAAGTATTCAGTGGCTAGAACCTTCAAGTTTTCACTGTTAAATTTTGTGTTGCAGAGGACTGTTATCCTGTAATTGCAATAGTTGACGGTGCACTACCTGTAGGTGTCTTCCACCATGGTCAGAAGGTTAGAGATGACAATAAAACACTAGGAGAGGTTGGACTTTCTCATGACAATAAGTTGAATAATCTGGGTTTTACTTTGGAGTCCAATTCCACACAAGCTCCCCTTCTTCTTCCTATTGAGTGCTGCTCATCCACTAACTAGGTAGTACTTCTTTTTTCCCCTTCATTTTTCTTATCGACCAGATAATCCTTGAATGCACACTCGGCAACCATCTCGGGTGCTTCATTGGTTGACTTGGATTGCAGCAATTTGATGGTATGCGTTAGGTTTTTTTTTTCAGTCTTGTATTTTCTTACTTTCTTACTTGAGTTACTTGCTTCTGGTTGTTCCATTGCAAAATTTGTACTGATCACTCATTAAGAATTAACTACGATATTTTTCATCCAATGTTCTTGTTAGATAAATTCAATTATTGTTCTTGTTTGTTCATTTCCGGGTGGTTGTCAATTGCACTGGCATATTCCCCTTAGGGGTTGAAACGAACCAAATATTTAATAAATAGTTCGGTGTTATTTCACTTTAGTACTTGGTCATATTCAATTCAATAGTTTATTTAACAATAAACAAATAGTTTTTAGTATTCGGTTCATAAATGAATATAATTTAAAAACAGATATATTCGATTCCTTTATTTAATAAACTATTCGTTTATATACTACAGTTTAGAACTATAAATTTTAGCTATTATATTTTCTATGCACCCCAAAAGCTTTTTACAGATATAGTCTCAGATAAGTAGTTTTTGATTTGTGAATATTGCATTTATCACTAGGTTGCATATTCATTGGTTGTATCATGTTTGGCTGCACTAGGGTAGGATAAAGAATATTTATCGGATATCTACCGAATATGAACCGAATAATTCACAAAAGACTACTTAATAGCTGTTAATGAATATTTGCAAATAGTTGTTCAAATATTCGAATACTTATAAAATTGAATTCGAATATACATTTCCTATTCGTTTCAAATTCGAATTGAATTTGAATAATTGAATATCGAATACAAATACGAATATTGTGGTATTCGATTCAAATTCAGTTCGTTTCCACCCTAATTCCCCTCAGATCAAATGTTTGATGGACAGACGAACAAAATGGTATTGTTTTTTATATGTTTTCTGATATTTTTCCTCTTCTATTACATCCCTTTTACAGATATGTTTCCTACATCAGATGGTGAAAGTCTGATATCAGACCAGTAACTCCATTAACCCCCAATCGAAACCATCTAGAAAGTGATCACGATTCAGTTCATTCTCCTGCTAATAAAACAGCAGAAGATGCCCGTCCACTTCTGGCCATTCCATCTGTGAGTGTTGAGGCACTTGCTATGGTTCCAGCCCGAAAACATAGACAATCTGAAATCATTGCAGACCCTTCGATGTCTCTGAGGTGGAAGCGCTTGTCCAGCCAGTTGAATAGCTTGCTACTGGAAGGTTAGTTACTTCATTTTTTAGACAAAATTTTGAAGTTCTACCAAATTTTTTTTAAAAAAAGGAAAGTGGCATTGTCGATATTTCCCTCATTTTGGCTGTCGATTTTTCAGTCACTTAATTTTTATCTGATTTTATATAGGTGTAGAGATATCAAAATTCGAGCTTTCAATGATACAAAATTTGAGTTTATTTGGATTTGGAGGTATGAGACCTCTGCATCATTTATTTGCGTTGTAGCAGTACATACACCCATCAGTACCTTGGTAGACTTGTGTCATTATATGATCTTCATGTTCATTTGACCTTACATTACATTAAGAATATTGGGATTCCTGACATTCCTGCATATCTTGGATATCAGGCTTGAGCAATTATTCTAGGTAGAGGTGCTGTTATTTCTACGCAAAAATTTTGTAGCTTTTCACATGTGTGTATTAATGTAGCTTTTTTCATTTTTTGCCTGTTTAGAGTAACTATCTGTTTATATTTGTTGTTTGGCTGTAAAGAACTAATCTACACTCACACACGCAAAAAGAAAGAAAATGTGAATAAAGGAAATAAGGAAGGGCTAAGAGTCCACTTTTCATGCTTTTGTTGTATTGTAACGTGTGAATTACATAACTGCCAATAAAATGATATTCCCCTTATAACCTGATCTGACGTTGCTGGTGGTTGAGGTACCTCTCCTAATGGGATACTCCTAGGCTATATAATCTTCATGGTAGAAATGCTTCACTCATGCTTTCATTTTATTTTTTTTTTCATGACATCATAGGCCCCAGAAGTTCTGCTTATGGGAATTGCAATGTTAACATTTTTGATTCTGCTGCTGTGTTTCCTCTTGATTACCAGGAGAAGATTGGACCTCATATTTGGGATGCAACCGTTAGGATTTGTTTTTTATTCACGCTTCTCGTCTAGTTTAATTTGGCCCTCCTGTTGACGGGGTTCAACATCCAGTGTCATACAGGGAGCTGGGCTTTCGTGATCCTGTATCCTTTCAAGCAAAAGCCCTTCTCTTTCGTCTCTCTCTCTCTCTCTCTCTCTCTCTCTCTCTCTCTCTCTCTCTCTCTCTCTCTCCCTCTCTTTTTTATTTAGACTTTGGTCTTTTCAATGTTTTCCACTGATTACGGGGGAAGGTTGAACACGGGGCGTGGGCAAGTAATATGAATGCAAATTTACAGTCTTGCTTTAGATGAACGGGTATCACATACATTTGGAATTTATCATCTATGGGTTTTGATCTGGGGTTTGAGTTGCTTAAATCTTGTCACGCGCTTTCATAAACGAAGGATGAGATTAGTTGACTAGGAAAAGGTCTAAAATTTGATTCCCCTCATGTGGATTTTAATTTTGTGTAAGCTCTCTTTTGTGTTAAGAATGTAATAAAGCATAAGCAGATCTCGTTCCAATTCTTACAGTAATGAAAACAGGGCCTCTATAAAACTTCTGGTATTGTCTAAAACGACTTTTCTTCCATTCAGCGGTAATTAGAAACCAATTTTCCTTCGTTAAGTTAGCCACTCTTGTTTCCTTTTTATTCTCTCTGTCCATGTTCCATTTACGCCTATCTCTATTTTTCTTTTCCTTCATCGACTACCATCTTATGTTTCTCGACTCCTCAAATATATCACTAGCCAGATATAACAAGTGTTAACCACAGACAATGAGAGGGGGGTAGATGCTTTCCTTGAATGGGCTGATTCCAATTAGTGCACTCAGCGGACAAATGTGCCATCCGCGTTATAGCCTTACATGTGTAGGAAGAGAGGGTTGGTGGATAAATGTGTGATATGAAACACTTAGAAACTAGCTATTTTCATGTTTATGCACAGGGCATTCATGAACGTTACCTCGTCTAAATGTCAGTGCATCTTAGCTGCAGTTTTTATATGCTGTGTTTTTTCTTGGTTCGGGTATCATCTGGAAGGATAGTTGGCGCACCCTTGGTGTGTAGTAGACCATTTCCTCAGCCCATGCAGATGGTTGGAATGCGATGAACGGGTTGTGCTGGAATAACAGCTTTTAATATGGCATCCGAAGCCGGTATGGTATCGGATAAGCTTCTTGCATGCTTCCTTTAGTTTTTTGGTGCAACTTTTAGTGCTGATATTATGAATTCCACTCTTAAAAGAGTTGTGCAAGAAGGGAATGCAGAATCCTGGGTATTGCCATTGAATATATTTTTTGAAAATTATGCAGATGCACATGATATGGGGGCCTGAGTTTTCTCAAAATCATGAAATTATTGCGTTCTTGATAGTTTAAAATAATGATGAAAGGGACCCCCTCCATGTCTCCTGTCTATATTGATGAAAGGGACCTCCTCGAACTCCCTCCACGTCTCCTGTCTATATTGATTACCTCTCCATGTCTCCTGTCTATAGTGAATATATTTTTTGAAAAGTATGCAGATGCACATGATATAGGGACCTGTGTTCTCTCAAAATCATGAAAATTTTATTGCGTTCTTGACAGTTCGGAATACTGATGAATGGGAATAAACTTAGTGTGTATATTGTGAACGTGGGGGACACTCCCACGTGGGTGGTCCACGTGGATAAGAACCCCAGCCCCGTTCTCTCCTGTTGCGACTGCGGAACGGAAACAACGAAAAATAAAAGTTTTTTAGTCCCACATTAGTTTGAGTTAAAGGGGTGGAGGAGTTGTTTCCTTATAAATAGAGAAGGGGTGGAGGAGTTAGAGAGTGAGTGAGAAA
>JBAKGM010000139.1:7244963-7256993 GCA_037177215.1 Asparagus racemosus
GTGCAGACGTTTGCCTCCTAAGATACAACGAGCTTACAAGGCAGCCAGCACCCGCTCCTTGCTGTGCGAACCGAATCGCCGAGAGAAGAACTGGAGAATAGAGAAAGAGCGAGGGGGAGAGATTGCTTTCTTGTGTATTTTGAAGCTTGAAGGACTGCGGTCTTTATAGCGTGGTGAAGAATGGCCTCTTAAAAATTGGTTTCGGAGGTGAAGAGAGAACTTGCAGATGAACGTTGAGAAAAATTTGCAACCGCCCCCACAACTCGAGTGATCGCCTCCCACTAGCAAAAAATTTCTCGTGGGTGAATATCCCTATAGGCAAAATTTAGATTGTTCTAGGCCCTTGAGATTCGGTGCGACATTCGTGCCCTCGATCGCACGCCTGCACACGAGTTCAGGCTAATCGGGCTAGTTCAGATCCTGGAATTTGCACCCCTTGCGCAGGTGCATGATGTATAGTTTCCCCAATAAAAGTTTACCTTTTATTGTTGGGCTTTCACTTATAAACACATCCTTATTCCTTGTTCCAACTAATATGGGACTAAATTTTCCACTTGTCTTTGAGCTCTTCGGGAACTATTTTTTCCCATTCACACAATGCTATTTTTCCAACTGAGGGCACCATCCGTAGTTGGGCATAATATAAGGCGTCTATTCTCAATTATCCTCAAACAGTCTCTCGCCGTATAGATATCTAATCGTTCACAAATTCTGAACACAGGTAATTGTGACCTCAGTCTGCATCGGGTGTGCTTTGAAATTTTACCCATCCCTGATGACGCGTAGATCCCAACCATCTGAAGTTGAACAATAAAAAAAAATGAAACTACAACTCGTGCAGGAAATAGAATAGAATAATAACCAAGCGTGGATCACGTGGGTCCGCATACCAAGACCCAACGATCTCGTCCCCATCCCATTCCCTCCTTCTACATCACCTCCTCCCCAATGGCAACCCCGCCTCGATTTTGTGGGCAGCCATTCTTGACCATCGGTTTTGCGATTCTTAATAGCCCAGACAAAATAGTGGCCGGAGTTCTCGAAGCGGAGCGCGATCTCTCGCAGCTGCTCGCTCGAGTCTACCGAATGACACATAGATGACCGAGTCTCTTGCTTTGGAATCCAACCATTTTGCGGTCGAATTTATTACGTCGATTTCACTAGCGTCTCTATTCAGATTGGATAGAGACACTGGGCCACCATAATACGCTTTTCGTCCTGGTTTCTTTCCTCTGGTTCGAGCTCATGGAAGCTATTGTCTTCCCCTTAAGCTTTTTCCATGCCTCCGTGGCCCTCAAAGGCCCCTTCTCCGAGTTCATCCTCGCTGCTCGCCCCGACTGCGTAATCTCTGATGCGATGTTCGCGTGGACCGCTGACACCGCTGCAGCACTTGGCTTCTACGGGCCGGGCATCTTCGTCCACTGCGTTAACGAGAGCCTCGAGAGGCAACTCCCTCGTCTCAATTTGCGGAGCGATTCCGAGCCTTTTGTTGTCGAGGGCCTCCCTCATATCCGGATGACGAAGCACGAGGTTTCAGCACAGTTGAATGAATTTATGATCAAGATGATTAGAGAAGGGGAAGACAAGAGCTACGGAGTTATAGTCAATAGCTTCCGTGAGCTCGAGCCGCGGATCTCTACGGGAAGAAACCAGGACAAAAAGCGTATTATATTGGCCCAGTGTCTCTATCCAATCCGAACGGAGACGCTAGTGAAATCGACGTAACATATTCGACCGCAAAATGGTTGGATTCCAAGGCGAGAGACCCGGTCATCTATGTGTCATTCGGTAGCCTCAACGAGGTTTCGAGCTCCCAGCTGCGAGAGATCGCACTCGGCTTCGAAAACTCCGGCCACTATTTTGTTTGGGCTATTAAGAACCGCAAAACCGATGGTCAAGAATGGCTGCCTGCAGAATTCGAAGAGAAAGTGAAAGGAAAGGGACTGATAATTTTCATCCAGCAACGGGAGGGTTCTTGACGCACTGTGGATGGAACTCAACATTGGAGAGCATAAGTGCAGGTGTGCCGATGGTGACGTGGCCGGATCAGTTCTTGAATGAGAAGCTGATAACGGAGATGCTGGAGATCGGAGTGAGGGTGGAGAGAGACAGCGTTAAAATGGTGAAGGACGAGGGAGATAGCCAAGGCAGTGAAGGATGTAATGGGAAAGTAAAAAGAGGCCGGGGAGAGGAGAGTGAGAGAGCCAAGAGATTATGCAGCCATGGCGAAGGCAGCGGTAGTGGAGGGCGGGTCATCGTACGGAGATGTTGGTCGTTTGATCGACGAGATAAAGAGTATTAATTAATGGTAACTAATTAGGAGATTGTTTTGTTGGAGGTAGTGATGGGTAAATTTCTGTGTCCAAGTCTGGATGAGATGCTTGTTAGATGCAACATATGGAATCGGAGATTACTTCTTTGTTTCGGAGTAGCATTTTAGTTAGAACAGTATAAGATATTCTTAAGTAGGTATAATTGCAAGGTGACTGCTGATTATATTACTGTATGTCTCAGGTAGCTGTAGTTGTTTGGTTTAGTTTTAAACGTTGAACTCACTGTCCATTTGATAAGGGTTTAAGAAAGAGAGATTAACTAAGGAGGAAAACTGACTTCATTTTTTTGCTGAGAAGGATTAAATTGATTGACCTGTGAGAAATCATTTCAATATTCTTAGGGTGTTTTTGACAATCCACAAAAAATAAAAAAGTTTTAGCCGATAAAAGTATGGTTCAAAAACCAATTTTTAGTTTGGTAAACTGGAGCCACTTTTAAACTAGTGTTTTTTAGCTGATCAAATTTTATGCTTTGAACTAGTTTTCTTTTAGACTAACCCCCTATGTAGATCAACTTTAACCCTCTTTTTTTTTTTTTAAATTATTATACGTAGATCAACTCTGACCTAGTTGAATAAAAACTAATCCAAACTCAATACCATTTTGCAATTAATTGTCAAACGCAGCCCTAGCGTCTGGGAATCGTAAAAATTTAACAACTTTTTAAATTAAATAGGTTATTTCTTAATCCAAGTATGCGTATCAGCAAACCTCCTCACTCTGAGGGAGAAACTCATTTTAAACAGGATAAAAGGTCCAAGGATAATTTTAATCCTTTTTTCTATTTTTTTGTGTTTATGAAATGATACGGGTTTAAAGCTTGTGTAAATTGTTTGTGTTTGGTATGTTTAGAATGAGTTTTATAAGTAATAACCAACTTAATTAGTGGAACAACGTCTGGTTATCGACTTACATCATATTGACGAAACACTGGGCCAAAGATTAGTCTAGGTTTTTTAGTTTCATTTCCATTAATTTTTTGTCTCTAAACTAGTCCTATTTTGTTCAAAGTCGGCCAAGCTGATATAAAGTTGTTAGCGTCCAGTGAGCGTGATCATCTTTTAAGACGAACTCATATTAAAGAGTTTGTGAACATGTATTATTTATATTTGATCCATTTGTTGTTATAACAGATGTATCATTTCAATATTTAAACTCAGAAGTTACTGATCACGCGTGCGAGGGAAGGTAGCTATTAAGTATGAGAACCAAAACAAGTGAACTTGAAAAGAAGAATGGGTAAAATGTACCTACCTAAGATATGGTTGTCTAATAGGGGGTTTTTTTTCATAGAAACTACCCTAAAATAGGGTGATCGTACAAAAATCACTTTTAAAGTTCAATTTATACAAAAACCACCTTTAAAAGGGGTTTTGATTGTAATCAACCACCTTGATCTATTTTCTGATGAAAATTTAGACTAGAGTTCTCAAAACACCCTTTAAAGACACACGCGTAAGATGCTATGTTTAGTTAAGAAAACATGTCACGATACACATGTTTTTAAGTTTATTTTGAGAATTTTAGCCAAATTTCCATCAGAAAAAAGGTCAAGGTTGTCGATTGCAATCAGAACTCACTTTAAATATAGTTTTGTGTAAATTGAAGTTTGAATGAAGATGGTTTTCATATAATCATCATATTGTAAAGATGGTTTACATGAAAAAGTTCTAATATTCAATCTTAGGTTGGTCAAGGGATAATTCAATGTACGATTAAGAACTTTCATAATCTCAATCCAAATTCCTTCGCTAAATAGCCACTAAGGACATGTTTAGCAACTGGAATGCAAATATAAAATAGAAGAGAAAGTACCTTCTCCAGAAAGTACTTTCTCTTTATTTTCAATTTGAAGATTTTGTTTGGCAAGTTGAAAGTGAAAGTGTGGAAAGTTGACATGGTTGATAACATGGCAGCCCCTTTTATAAATTTTATAGGACATAAAACTTATTGTTATTATTTCTCAAATGATTAACTAGCTACAGGACCTTGTTAGAGGACATTGATATTTCTTGATAGTTACCATCCCCAATTCCTTATTCTTCTTATGTTATATAAAAAAAAATCAATCTCCATTCATCGTACTTCTAATATATGAAGGATAATCAAACGAAGATGTACATATGCGTTTTCCACTCTTCAGTAAAAATTGCCCACACACCTTTACGACCAAGGAGTAAAACAAATTTACACCACTATATTAAAGTCCTAATGAGTGGAAAATTTTGAAGGACATGAAAAAATTGTGGATAATTTTTGCTTTAATCTGTCCTTGTTTGGATGAACAATTCACAGAAAACTATTTTGTTACGGCGTCAGATAAGAAACTGATCAAATGATATCTATTCAATCAATTCTGAAGAATTCTAAATAATATAAAATTTTATTAATATTTCATTACGTTTTAGTTTGTCACGTTTAAATGGCTAGAAAATAAAAACAAACGTAACTTCCAACACAAACCATCGTCGGTATTTTTCTTGACAATCTTGCTTGATTTTAGTTAGGGGTTTTTTATCAGGAGGAGTTCATAGGTGATGAGTGGTGAATTTTGCCCGAGATTCTGATATCAAGGAAGTTATCTTTTGGTTGGTCGTCATTTTGTAAATTTTTTAAGTTTCTATAGGTTCGTGTTGTGAATTGGCTTGATTTTGGTCCGTGAAAAGTTTATTTTTTGAACTCAGAAAAAGAAAGATGCATCTTTTTTTTCTGGGGGGTTTTAATTAGTTAGGGTTTTTAATTTCTAATATTTAATCTAGTTAATTATTCTCAAATTTGGCTGGATTCGGTGCGAGGAAAATGAATGCTGAAATTAAAGAAGTGGTTATTATACTGTGTACTAAAGCATCTTCATTGTAATATAAAATAGGGGGAAATGCCGAAGGATAGAATAATCGTTGATATCTTGTTTGTCGACAAAGAAAGTAAATTTAAAAAAATTAAGAAAAAAACGACAAGGGCCAAATACCGAAGGATAGAATAATAGTCTACTAATATAATACATATTTGGACCAATCAAATCAATTATATTTGAGATGCATTAGAGGGATAAATTTTCCAGTAATAGATTAATCTTCAGACTTAAAGAAAAAATAGTGCATGTCCCCCCTAAACATCCAGTTTTTAATACAACATTCGAGATTCGAGAATGTAATGGGGCTATCATCTTATGTAATGTAATAAAAATGTTTGTGTTGGAAGTTAGGGGAACGTAATATATTTGTAAAGACTAATCTTATTTAATTTGTTTAAAAGGACAGGACCTCATGGTTTTAAAAAAAACTACAAGACTACCATATTTTGTCTTTTTGTGTGATCAAGCCAAAAGTACACGGGACGCATGTGAGTCCTTTTGCTTCTTGAATAGCTTGGGAGACATGAGACGTCATTTAGGATCAAATAAAGCAAAATAGCAACATATTTTTGCTCTTCACTTGTCGTTTACACGCAACATTCTCTCTCCCCCAAAAATTTAAAGTTTTGCTCTCAAGAGAATTTTACTATTTTGCAAAATTACAGGCATGTGAGCTATGTGAGATATAAGGTAAAGTTCGGGAGGGGTTTGTGAGACACCCCATAGTTTAGGTGGGTTAAATGAAATAAATAAAGTTCAATGGGGTTGTGTGCAACACCCCCAAAGTTGACGGGTGTTTCATGAAATTAACCCCTCCAAATAATGAAGTCTAGCACAAACCATAACCCTAATCCATGAAACATGATAAAGAACAAAAGACAATGGTAAGAGACAAAAAGGAAAGAAGAAGGAATTGAATAAGAGTTGCTGGCTTTGTACACAATAAAGAACAAAAGAAAAGACAGAAGTCCAGAAATATACTAGGATATACTTTTATCAATCAAATTATATTATTCCTCATAATTGATATGCATCATAGACCAAAATGTTGACAATCTTAAACTACAAAACACACTGTATGGGTCCTCTAACATTGCTTTTTTAATACAAGCAACCCTCAAGATTAATTTTGAAAATATCTTGGGGCCAGAAATAAACAACTAACGAGTTGCAGTGGAAGCTAGGCGAATGGAATACATTCTTAAGAATTATTAACCTTTACTTAATTTGTCTAAAATGATATGATCTCATTATTAACAAACTACACGGCCTACTACATTATGTTTTTTATTGGGTGCCCAAGGCAGGCAGAGGACCCATGTGAGTCGTCATCGCAATGAATGTAATATAATTTAAGCAAAAAGGAAAAAGGAGGGGTTGATCAGTGGCGTAGTTGGTGAGGGGGAGACTCCAGCTGCGTAATTTGGGTTTAGATGTGGATAGATTATAGATGGAGATGGAGAAGAGTACTGGTTTTCAAAACAACGGCTGTGTGTGGGTAATTAATATGGTTTTTGTTTGTGCTGTTTTCTTCGTTCATTTTTCAGATATCTATGGTCCGGTGGATATATAGAGCTATAGCATTGCTATTCTCTTTTGGTTTTGGGGAAGATTTGGGTGTATTTTGGTGAAACTTCATTTTGGTCTTTATATTATCACCTTATTCGTTCTGCCAAAAAAAAAAAAAAAACAATTGTAGTGCATGCATGTGCGGAGTTAATTTCTTACAATATGCCATTACATTAAAGAAAAAGAAAAAAGAAAAAAGGAAAAAAAAATATAGACAGGTATAATTTAAAAGAATATACTGCCTTACAGTATGGTTTATATGCACTATTGTCAATATACCATTCACCTACATAATGAATTTGATTTGTTAAAAGTTTTAAACAATCACAGTATTATCTGAAAAGTTTTGAACTTTCTAAGGGCTTACCTTTTTTGGGGGGGAAAGAACACATTGCGATGTCGGCCTTAGTTCAAACAAGGCCTCCCTCAGGAGTACATTAAAATGATAATGTCCTACGCAACACATGGCTGTGATCATGTAATACCTTATTACCTATATTGACGCTCTAGAAATAAATTAAAACTCTCATTTCAGTTTCATTATCTTTTACAATAAAGAATAAATAAAATTATTACTTAAAAGCCCAATAAGACGCAGGCAGCCTTGGGCTTTGACGACCAAGGCCCAATTCTACGTCGGTCTCTCTCCCGCTTCCTATTAAAAACCCCCAACAAACATTAAAAAAAACCCCAGTCCTTCCCCTCGTCGATCCACGGCCATGGAGCTCGATGCTGAAGAGGAAAGGAGGAAGGAACTGCGGACCTATTCTTTTTTTGGACCCCGCGAAGGCCGCCCACGGCCGCGGCGCTGATGCTGGGCCTTCTTCTTGAAACCTGATGTTATCAAGCGAGCCCAACTGATGCGCTACTGTCTCGCTAGCGGCCTTTTAATTTACCCCTTTCTATTTAGATGATCACGGGGTTTTAGTTGGATGTTGTAACGGTCGTAGCTTTAATTTTTGCAAAAAAGTGATCTTTCTGTAGTTTTTTTTTTTTTTTTTGCTTGCTTGGGGTTAAATGTTAAGTTCCTATCTGGGCTTCATCTTCAGTTTCAATTAAATGCTTTATAGCATATTTATTTATTTTTTGTAAAACTCGTGGCTTCCCCAGAAGCCAGCGGTCCTGCTGGTCCTCTGCTCGGTCCTTTTCTTGAAGAACTTTCTCGCGTTTGCCCTCGGTCAAACTCGGGAGGTGCTTGGATCCTGATACCAAGCTCTTCTTTGGGATTCACCTCGCCTCCAGCCTCCTGTTGCTCTCTGTCTTCGGATTCACCCTTTTCTTCACTCGTCATAGCTAGTCCCTGCGTATTTTATTCTTTTTAATTTCTCTACTATGATGATGATCTGGCTTCAATTAAGAGCTACTGTATGTTGGCTTCAATTTCCTGTGAAATGGATTTTGCTGTTGGTTGAACATTTATAGACAAGCATTAACTTCAAAAAAAAAAAACTCATGGTTCCCCCTTTATAACAGCCTATGGTTCTTTTGCTAAATCATCTATGTTTAGTTCTACTTATTTTTATAGCAGAAAACATAATTAATATCAACAGGATTAATAAGGGGTTTTTGTCTTTTACCCCAAAGTTTTACTCCAACTTATTTGTAAACCCACCTTCTTTAATTGTGATCCATACACCCAAAGTACAACTCCCACTTTTTTATAAACCCAAAGTATCAAATACACCATGTCTATCTACTGTATACAAAAAATAAAAGATAAATCTCACAATTACCCTTCTTTTTCTTGTTCCCTAATAATTACACATGACTCAATTTCTCTCTTTCTAATTAGCCCCTCCTTCTAATTATCATCTCTCCAAAAAAAAACCCTAAAATTCTTAAGGTTTTGGTCTATTGCAATGGCGCGAACTCGCGCGCGTCTTTTCACCAGATCCATCCGTTGAAGGGGGCGGCGGCAGAGTTTGAGGACCCACTCGGTCCGTCGAAGCCAGCCAATGGGAAGCAGTCCGTTGCTTGGAGTTTGAGGACCTCTTTGGATTTTGATGCTGGTTATGTCTACAACTTCCTTTTCTTTTTATTATTGATTTTGTTTAGTGATAATAAAGTGACATTCTTAATCTTTAGTAAAGTAGATTTCTTTCTATTACTTGAGATTTAAACAATAATTTCTGTGATTTGAGAAAACTTGAGTTTTATGATGGGAACTTCATAGATACTATATGTTAACATTCTGAAATTTTAGGTTTTTGGCAATAGCTTGTCGAAAATGTCTCGCTGTTATAAATTGAGGGGCTGCCGAGCTTGTGCTTCAAGATAGGGTATGTGCATAACAATTTTGCTTTTATACACACACACACACACACACAAAAGTTTTGGTGACTAGGTTGATGCGTGAAACGTCTTTGATGGAATGACAAAAGGGATATAGTTATTCGGACCACAACGATTAGCGGATATGCGATATTGCGGTTGGTTGAGGAGGCAATAGAGGTGTTTGATGAAATGTCCGAGAGAAGTTCGGTTTTGTGCACCGCCACGACCTTAGCTCATTGCTATGTCTTCCTACGCCCTCCGGTTGCTCCTCGCCGTGCTCTATTGCCGCCAACACCCACCGTAATGCACAGCTAACCCTCAATCAGAAACTATTCGTCAATGCACACTAACTTTTCGACCAAATGCCTGAGAGAATCCCCTACTCTTAGCATTCGATCAGATTTTCGTATTGCTCTCACATTGCAGCCCAAACAGCAGATCGACTACAACCTGGAATATGATGTACCAAGTAGTATCCAATATATCGTGTTGTATGAAATTTTCTATATTATGTATGTATAGATGATTTGTGTGTGTATTGTATCAAAAGCACTAAGTAGTATCCAATGTATCGTGTTGTGTCAAATTTTCTATTAGAAATTTATCAGTGAATCAGGTAGAAATGTGTACAAAGTACATGCTATAATATATGTATCAGATTTTCCTGTAGTCAAAATTTACTTATTCAATTTATTTTTTGCATCTCCAAAGAGAATAAAGAGCTATATTTTAGTATTAAAAGGCTACACTTCTGCTATAAAGAGTTATACAACTATATGATGCGCTATACTTTACAAATAAAGTGTTATTTTGGCATAAAGTGCTATACTTTACTCAGACATTATATAAACGAGACTAAATATGTTAGTTATAAAGAATTGAAGAATAAACATATTATATATATGGTCATTCATTTTCATTGGTAAAAAAATTACGGACTCCATGTGTTTTCTATATTTTCAAAGACAGTAAGGAGCTATATTTTAGCATTAAAGAGCTACACTGTTGGAATTAAGATTTATACTATTGCATAAAGAGTTGCACTTTTATTATAAGCTTTTACCCTTTAGTATAAAGAAATACACTTTTTTAGAAATTGTATAAACGAGAATGGACATGTCAGTTATATAAAGAATTGAACAAACAACACATTGTATACATCATCATACATTTACATTGTTCAGAAAAAAATTGATTCGATTTATTTTCGGGTTCAAAATTTCCAGAGACAATATAGAGATATACTTTAGCTTTAAAGGGCTATACTTTAGGCATAAAGAGCTATACTATTGTATAAAGAGCTACACTTTTACAGTAAGGTGGTACGCTTCAGTATAAAGATCTACACTTTTCTCAGAAATTGTATAAATGAGAGTGGACATGTCAGTTAAATAAAGAATTGTTCAAACAATACATTGTATACATCATCATACATTTACATTGTTAAAAAAACTGATTCGATTTATTTTCATTTTGAGAATTTCTAAAACAAATAAAGAGTTATACTTTAGCTTTAAGGAGTTACACTTTAGGCATAAAGAGCTATATTATTGTATAAATAGCTACATGTTTATAATAAGGTGTTACGCTTCAGTATAAAGAGCTACACTTTTCCCATAAATTGTTTAAATAAGAGTGGACCTGTCAGTTATATAAAGAATTGATCAAACAACACATTGTGCACATCGTCATACATTTACATTGTTCGAAAAAAAACTGATTCGATTTCAGTTTCAGAATTTTCAGAAACAATAAAGAGCTATACTTTAGCATTAAAGAGCTACACTTTAGGTATAAAAGTGTTATACTATTGAATAAAGAGCTACACTTTTAGCATAACAAGCTACACTTCAGCATAGTGAGCTACACTTTTCCTATAAATTGTATAACCGAGATTGAACATGTCAGTTATATAAAGAATTGATCAAACATCACATTGTATACATTATCATACATTTTGATTGTTCAGAAAAATAGAGATTGATTTTTTTTTCAGTTTTAGAATTTTCAGGGAAAATAAAGAGCTATACTTTAGCATTAAAGTGCTTCACTTCAGGCATAAAGAGCTTCACTTCAAGCATAAAGAGCTACACACTTTCATAAAGAGCTACACTTTACAAATAAAGTGTTATGCTTCGGCATAAAGTGCTACACTTTGCTTGAAGGAGTGAGCGACAACGACGAGGGGGGCGGCAGGGAAGAGGATGAAGAGCTTGGTGTTGAGAAAGACCTCATGTAGGTTGGCCATGAAGTACCTGAGGAGTCCTCATCGGACCTTGGATACGAGGGTCAAGTACAACTTCTTTCTCAACGGCGACGATGGCATGTTGTGGGCGCTCGTGGTGCCCATGGTGCCCGTGGCTCATCTGATCCTTGCCGGCGACGCCCTTGATCAGGCTCACACTCACGCTGATGTTGTTTTTCCTTCTTCTTGGAATTGAGCCCTCTTAGTGCTATGAAGATTGGCTCTATTTGGGAAAGTGAAACGAAGGAGGGGAGGGTTGGGGGGGGGGGGGGGGGGAGGGTGTGTGTGTGAGTGGGTGAATGAGTGCGCTATTGTATTTGGGGATGAAGGGAGGTCTAGGAATTTTTAATTTATTGGGGAAATACAATATAAAGAATGAGTGTAGTATACATATTGAGTTTAAAAATAAGTGGGATGAAATACTTTTGGTTTATGAATGTTCATGGAAGTGAGTGGGTGTTTTTAATAATTGGGTGTAAAACTTTAGATTAAAAGAGAAAGACCCCTAAAAAGATAAGAATAAAAAATAAAGGTTGATAGCATGTTTGTCTATGAAGAACAAAAGACAAGACAAGGGTCCAATATCAAAAGGATAGGAGAACAGTACATACGCTGACCAATCAACCATATTATTAGTTGCTCCTGATTGAGATACAGACAAATATTCGCAAACAATATATATATTATCTTAAGTATATATTGATGGAAATAACGTGTAGACCCGCTAGCATAAGTTTCTTCTTTTAAGCATATAT
>JBAKGM010000139.1:7263396-7287075 GCA_037177215.1 Asparagus racemosus
TTTGAGGGGCTAATATCAAAATATGAAGATTTAAGGGGCTAATACCAAATTACTTAGGATTTAAGGGGCTAATATCTAAAAAACCCTAAAAATAAATAGCAATTAAGCACAATACATAAAGATCTTCTAGCCTTTTTTATTAAGATCGTTCTCCAAAAGATTTATTGTGGAGATATTGAAGAACGACAATGATGATGAGATCCAACGGTAGTACTACTCAAAGGTTGACGATCAGATGATAAAGAAGCCGGCGTCAAGGGTGTTTTCTGAGAAGCTTGAGCAAGATCTTTTTTACTAACTTGAAATCCTAGCTCTCTCTTCCTCTTCCTTGTTCTCTCTCTCAATTAGGTTAGGAATATCTTTGAAAATTATGAGGAAATAGCCTATATATCCTCGACAATGAACGACTAAGATTGAGTCTAAAAAAGATTAAACATCACAAATCTAGCTCTCAACTATCGATGATCGTACTTAACCGACGATGGCACTGTTCACTATTGATGGTACTGTTCACCCACCGATTGTTATTGTTCATCTCTTGGAAAATTACCAATGTATAACTGTGGACCATCGATGAGTCACTGTAGACCATCGATGATCTGAACCTACCATCAATGATTACATAGATCAGATAAAGAGCTTTCTGAAAAGCTATTATAATAGCCATTTAGATAACTGAGTCAAAAGTTATGTCTCATATAAGTTTCAGCATCGGTGCATGTTTCAATCCTGCTGCTGACTATTTCGATGTTGTTTAACTAAAACATTCATATAACGAGCTATACATCTATGAATTGAGTTCCATTTGTTCCTGTGGATTTGTGACAACGAGAAGAACACTCCCATATGCTCAAAAATGATTTTTACTCTTGATATTTTTGCAAAATCAGCGGTGATTAACTTGTCGTCTTGCTCGTTTTAATATCGAACTTGATTCTAACTTCTTTTAACCTGTATAAAATATCTAAAACACATACTAGATCAATATGAATATTTTCATCAAACTAAGTCGATTGCATGGATATGGTCCTAGCAATTCTTAATGGAGAGAGAAAGAGAGAGCTAGAGAGAGATAGCTGCTATGCATAAACATGATTCCTTTTGATCCAGTTTGGATATGGAAGAATACAAGAGCAATAAAAAGAAAAATTCCTTATGTCTCCTCTAAATTCTGTTTTATTTTCTTATTTGTTTATTATTCTGGGTGGACAATTTCAGAGAGTTTGAGAGAAGGCAAGATCATATGACAGAGAATCATATTATTCATCTCGATTATTTTTATTTTTTATTTTTGAAAAGGGCAATCTGTCACGAAAACAATAAGAACTCAAAAAATTATACATTTTTTTCTCTGAAGAATTGTGCTAGCTTCTGTCATGTTTGGCAAAATCTCTGTTTAGGTAAAAGTCACCTTGATCATCTAATAGCTGGCATTTCCAGTAATATACATGCACAGTTTTATTAACAATTCCACATTTGAATTTAAGAATCAAGAAATATCTATTTCAAATTTCAAATTGAGAATGTTAAAAACATGCATAAAGAAAACTAAATATTAGTGGATTTGAAACTAAATTTCTACAATAGAGGCTGATGCAACAAATGCAGCATATATTTTCATTAGATTTTCACCTGAAGCAAAGCACAAACACAATAATTTCACCATTGACTTATAACGTTTCTCATATTACCTTCAACTTGAAACTTCAAATCAGAATCCAAAAATCCCAAGTCAGACATCCTCAATACTGAGAACTACTAGTACTAAGGCATGTATATCTGCATATTTAATTAAACTTTAATTTTCCCTATCAAGTGCAGTCTCGTCTTTATGTTTGTAAATTTCTAAGATGCTGTTATCATGGTATCAGTTTCATGCACTTGCTCAGCATTGTGTATGTCCATATATTACATGAAAAGAACTGGTCACCACCCAAAATCCACTAAGAAAAAAAATCCTAACCTCCACTATCAAAGCTCAGAAAGCTTATCTTTTCCCTCTTATTCCCCATAGAACTAACGGAAAATTCTACCAATATACTCAAATCATTTTCTTCAGTAAACTATGTTTCAATATAAGCTCTTAAGAAAACATTTCCAGGTTACATGCTTACAAACATAAGTAAAGGAAGCAGCATACTGAAAAACAGCTAGCCACTCTAATATATTTCTCACTACTGTGCTGATTATAAAACAAAAAGCACAATATAATACCATATACTATTTTCCAAACATTTATCATGGTATCAGAGCCAAAGAGCACCGGCAGAACGCAATAAAGGGACAAGATTGCCTCCAAGATGGAGGGACATAATCTTGTCTGTCAATCCGATCAGCTTCCCGCCAATAAATACAGCTGGCACTGGTGGTTTTCGACCTAGAAGCTTGATAAGTGCTTTCTCCATTTCTCTCCCCATTGGCTCTTCATCAAGCTCATAGATTGCAGGGTTTACTCCAAGGTCAGAGAAGAGAGTTTTGATAGTGTGACACATGCAACATGAGCTCATGCTGAAGATTACTACTGCCCTTTGAGAAGCAAGCCTCATTACTCTATCCATGGTTTGAAAATTTGAAGTGGAGGTTGACAAAGAGGAAAAGATGGTTTTTGTTGCTGTTGTGTTTGAGGAAGACTTGAGTACTTAGTTGTGTGGACTTTGAGTTACACAAGGGTTGGTATTTATAGGCAGGTGTGGTGTTGGTATTTGTGTTGGCTTCTTATTTTTTAAGTGGAGATGATTAGGAAGGGCATGCTATTAGAATATGGAGAATTTTTTGAAAGAGACTCATTTTGAAAAATATATAGCAAAAATAACATTTTTGCTAAATATTTAGCAAAATCGACCTCTTTTGGCCAGCTCACCAAGGCTAGCTAAAAAGAGGTCAATTTTCCAAAATGTGGGCTTGAAAACACACGAGACTGCTAGTCCAGTTTGTTTAGGGGTGGCTAAGCAGCCACTAAATACACAACGGAAATCTCACGGGACTAGTAGTCTCATGAGTTTTCTGTGCAGTAGCAGAAAATGAATGGGACTACTAGTCCCATGGGTTTTCTGTATAGTAGCAAAAAACTCACAGAACTACTAGTCCCGTGGGTTTTACAGAGAGCCCCAAACATGCACGAAACATGCACGCTTCTATTCTGAGTTATACCCTGCGTATACGCAATATTTTATGTGTACAAAAAATTTAAATCCACCTCATATACATATCTAAACAGTATAATCCTTATATAACTTATAAATTTTAAGAAATAAACATAACTTAAAACGCATACAATCAATCCAAAACATCACAAAACAATAGATAAAGTCAGCGGCAACACATTGTATATCCATACGCCAAAATATTACCATAAATCCAAATGTATCAAGTATATTTATTTACAAATAGAGTCTAAACATAAAATCCAATAAACTATCACATAAAACCTAAAAGTCCGCCCCTCCCACCTCGTCTCCCTCTTCGTACCCGCTCAGATCGTCGTCATCCTCCTTTGACTTGAGCTTGGACCTCGCTCTCCGGTTGCGTGTGGGGTTGTGATGGACCGACTTCATTGTCGTGCGAGCAAGATCCACCTCGTCTTCGTCTATTTTGTCAGTGTGCTTATAAGAGATCCTCCTCATGAGCCATCTCCTCATGGCCATCATGCCCATCCTCATGAGTTCGATGAAGAGCTCTACGAACCCTACGCACTGTCCGCTGATATAGAGATGAATGTGACAGCTAGGCCCTCATTTGCAATGCCCTCTATATCATCCATAGCGTCTATCTGCAATTACCTAAAAAGGTATATATAAGCAAACTATATGGGTATGCTAAAACATATTTTCTTTTAATATGATTAAAATCCATATTTATCCTTGAACTTAATCTATAAACATTGAATTAATATAACCTGACTTTCAAAATGTTGCATGGATTTAGAAAAACTAACAAGGGATGGAAAACTATCCGAAATTATGTAATGTACGTACAAATTCTCTCTCATCTACACTCCTTGGTACGTATCTTGCTTGTTGAGCACGTATCTCGAGTTCATCAACTGGAGCCGTGGTCTGATTGATTATCCATCTTCTGGTAATCCTCTTCTTCAGCATCTTCAGAATCACCATCTGCATCCTCATCTTCTTCTACAATAGAACCAACCGGTAAATTATCTGTGACATGACCCGAAGTGTTGTGGAACATATCACTTGACGTTGCACAATGGGAAGACCCACTTAAATGTTGTAGTTGAGTCCATGTCATTGCACTTGAGTCATTTTCTAAGTGCACGGCACTTGGAGATGAAATGAATTCGCTCGAGTTATTTTCTAAGTCAAGCATGCGTGAGAACTCTCCCGGAGCATATGAAACTTGGGCAACACCGATATTGGAAAATTTTTAATGAACAACTCGATTGAGGTTTAGTTTTCCGCAAGTTGTATCATGTCAATCATTTCTTGATCATTGGTGATCTCTACAGCAATTGTTCTTTTTTCATTTATCGGACAATTACAGAAGACCTTAGTTGCATACTCTGCATGATTAATTCTAGTAACTCTGTATATTTGTTCTATCATTCCATTGAAGTTGCAATTTCTAGATAACATGAACATTTTTCTAGATCCTCCTTCGTATATAGGCATGTTATTCATTCCAACACTCAGTTTCCCATTAAATAAGCAAATAACGGGTATTCCATTCGCCATCGGAACTGAAATATTAACATTCATCATATGCAAATTATCTATATTATTCATAAATTAAATTTTATATATCTTATTTCTAGTTAAACCGTAGTTGAAAGACCCTCTATATCAAATGCAATCCATCAAAATTTAACCAAATCATATTGTTTATCAAAATTGAAAAAAATTATTCTAAATATAGAGTTATTTCCAAACTACAATTGTAACTAAAAAATAGAGAGAAAATTATACAAAAATAGAAAACTTTACTTTGATGAAGAGTTGAAATTCGGCGTCGGAGAGGTTAGACAGTGTCGGAGTTCAACAATATCGGAGTGAATCAAGAGAGAACTTTTTGGAAGATCCTCTGTTTGGGTTTGGAGAGAAGGAGAGAGAAAATTGAGGGAGAAGGTGGTGATGTGGGAGAGGATGAATGGAGAGAGAGAAAATTGAGGGTGGAGGTGATGTGGGAGAGGATGAATGGGGTGAGGGAGAGAGATTGGGGGGAGAGATTGGGAGAGAGTTAAGAGAAATCGGGGTTTTTTTAGGGATTTGGACGGGGAGAGAGATGATGCAGCTATGCCCTAATTTTTGGGCATAACTGGGTTTATATAGCCTTGACAAATATACGGGACTACTAGTCCCGTGTATTTACTGGGCCGATAGAGGCGAAAGTCTCTGTTAAACCCACGGGACTACTAGTCCCATGGGGTTTCTGTGTGTTGTTTAGGCCGTCATTAGCGAGCTCTAAATACACAAGACTACTAGTCTCGTGTGTTTTGAAACCCGTATTTTACAAAATCGAACTCTTTTTGGCTAGTCTGAGCTGGCAAGAAAGATGTCGATTTTACTAATATTTAGCAAAACGGTCGTTTTTGTTAAATATTTATCAAATTTAGTTTCTTTTAAAAAATTCTCCTGTCTAAAAACCCTCTTAAGTTAGGGGTTATCAGAAACCCCCTTTTAACTTTATAATTTAGTCAGAAAACCCCCTAACTCATGTGTGATATGCAAGTAGCTATCCATGAGTGATGCTTGATATGCAAGTAGCTTTTGCTCTCTCTCTCTCTCTCTTTCTCTCTCTCTCTCTCTCTCTCTCTCTCTATATATATATATATATATATATATATATAGGAAATATGAAACTGGCTATGAGCTGACAACCCTTTTTGCAAAATGGCTTGCCAGCTTATAGCCAATTTCCTATTTTCTTTATATATATATATATACATACATATACATATATATAGTCAAAGTGATAGCGGATAGCGTTGCGTAGCGGTGAGGTATCGCTGAGGCTATTTGTGGCTACTGCGGCAAAATAGCTGTAAAAAGTGTAAAATAAAATAGCGGGCTAATTTAGATATGGATAAATATTCAAAAAAATAAGAAAATCTAGAAAATCTAAAAATACATATTTGATGATTTAAAGAGATCCTAAGCATGAAATAGACATGTGATCATCACATAATACCGAAGATGACTGGAGGAGGAATCAAAGAGTCGTCGTCTTCGAGAAGAGGAACTAAGCGGTGAGAGTACTGCATTAGGAGGAGCTCACGGCGAGAGGTGAGAGAAAGTGTTGAGGGAGGTGCCGGAGGCTGTAGGAGGCGGCGGGAATACGCCGGAAATCGCGGGAGGCAGTGGAATGTAGTGGTTGCGGGTTGGGTTTAATTTTAAAAAAATTAACCTCAAACCGTTTTTAAATAGGGGTCAAAAAGCGGATTTTGCCCGCAATCGCTCGCTAGCCTCTTTCGCGAGCGGAAGCGTATTCTGCAATATGCCACCGCTATTGGGCGATAGCGTAGCGGGAAGGGACCGCTAACGCTATTAGCGCCGTGATTACAGCGCTATTTACCACTATTTGTAACAGTGTATATAGTTTTCTTGAAAAATCTGGGGAGTAACTGAGTTATTGTTACCGGATTTGTGGTTTTTGGTATGGTTACTAAGACTAGGTGTGATACTTTGAATTCTACACGGGCAGGGATAGACTTAAGTCACTTAACTAGCTTGGTGTTTGGGATCGCAAGAACTTTTGGAACTTGTTAGGGTCATATATGTAACTATACATGTATTGTTTGTGTGCATGTCTCCAAGAGAAAGACATAACTATGTATCTCAAGGCATGTAAACTTAGTATTATGATAACAAACTTTCTTTTAAGTTTTAATATTTATATTTATCCCTTATAAATTCTATAAAGTAATGCCTTGAATCAACTGGTATATTGTTACTCTTTTATTACCTTGTCTCTAGTTTTGATGATCCAACTCAGCAATTCTTCACAAATTGGAAGTTTGGAACACATATAATGTATCAAAGGTTCGAAGTGGAGGGGTGGCATCTATTATACAGCACTTGACTAAAGCTCATGATTCCTCAGATTAGCAACATGAACCAACACTTAACTTTGAGAAGCATATTATTTGATAAACCATGTGGAAGACATGAAAGCAACATTTATTTGGGCTAAAGTACATATGACAAAAGCTACTCCTTCATTAAGCAATGTGTTATTCACAAGTAGCTTTTTGTTCCGTAATTACATTAAAGTTTTCGATTAGGATTCCACTGGTGGTGACTAAATGCTCACGGTCCTCTAAGCTCACCAGTACAAGATAGATTCATTTGTCCTCTGAAAAATTGCAACATCATGTACTGGGTAGCAGAACCAAATCTGACATGTGGCAACAGTTTATTATTGTATATATTGTCTAGACTTCTAAAACATGTTGAACTCTAGAGGTGCTTTAAAGCTTCAATTGTATAGGTAATTCTGTTATTTACTCAAGTCAAGTGTTGTTTGCTTGAAGCTCTTTGTAATTGTATTCGTAGATCCTATGTAGGTTGGTATTAATGCAGCACTGGGTAATATGACTGAAGATGACTGGAGGTGGCATATGTCTGTTACAGTCCAAGGAAGTGATCGGTTGGGTAAACTTTTCTAGCGAAATTCTTAATTTAATTTATTACTTCAATGTATAAGCCCATGCCCTTCTGTTATTTTGCTTATTGTTTGGAGAGCTAGCTATAGCTCATCCTTATTCATAATCAAAATTGAATTTTATCATTTTGTCTTTTCTAATATTTGTAAAGAAAGGGCTGTCAATCATATCTTCTGTTTGAAGCGTTTTCTGGAACTCAAAACACACGCCAGATCCGTAATAAAACTGTAAGAAGTCTGCGACTTTCTGAAGCTAATGACCTGCTATGATGATAGCGTTATAGTTTTAATTTAATTAATTTTCTTAAGCTGTTTGGTCTGTGTGTTCCTTCTCATTGTTTATGACATTAGTGATAAATTTGTCATCAGGTGATCAGGATGCTATTCAGTATACGTGTTGAGAGGCGCCTAAAGCAGTTACTGAACTTGAAAGTTATGGATTACCATTCTCTAAAACAGATGATGGGAAAATATATCAACGTGCTTTTGGAGGACAAAGTTTGAACATTGGACAAGGTAGAAGTCCACAATTTTTGCTAGAGCATTTCCAGTTGGATGGTTAGCCATACTTGATTTGTAACTCTTATTTTTGAACTTGTTCTGCATCTGTAGGAGGTCAGGCTTATTGTTGCGCATGTGCTGCTGATCGAACTAGCCATGCCTTGCTCCATACACTTTATGGACAAGTGATGAAAAACGACACTCAGTTCTTTGTGTAATACTTTGCACTGGATCTTCTAATGCATAATAGCGGTTAGTTATTAAGTAAATTTATTGTTTTTCTTATACAAAAGCTTGTCAAACTTGTCCTTTGTGATTAGACAAGAGACCCGCATGGCTTTGAAAATGCCTAGTTATCTTCAAACAGTAATACATCTAACAGAACATGTGCCCCTGCATGTTTCTTACTAATCAATATATGGATGCAATTTTATCTTACGTTGTTACTTGAAATTTCTCTGTATGCTAGATTGGGTTGCTTGTTTCTCTCATTGGGAACTTGTGGGTGTTTATCACTTTTTTAAAAAACTTTTTTACATTGTGTCATACTTGTTTAAACTTGGTTGAGAAATAAAAGTGCTGCATAATGAACCAAAATGAGATCCAACTAATCTATTCAAGTTAGATTCAAGGAAGCATCAAATATGTATGAACTAGAGGCTCATGGATACCTCTGGGGAAGGGGAGAAGATTGAAAGACAGCTCATAAAAGTTAAAGGTAATCTACATAGCAAGCTAACTGACTTGCTTACCAGCCACTACAAGTTCGAATGAACACCTGCTTTATTGTAAACAAACAACGTCTTGCATCCTTTTCTTTATATATGCAAACAAATAAACACAAATGCGTTTGACTACGCCATTTTCGTCAAACCTGCAGGAAGGCTTTAGCAGGGTTTTAGCTATAGACTTGCCTTGATTTTCTTTTTGGAAGTGGATCTATTAACCATACAACAAGTTTCGAGGAAATGAGTTTAAAGCAAGGGTAATAACTTGTTTCATCTACTTTGAAATATTAGCAGAAGAAGTTGGTTGCTAAGGGCTATATGTGTAACTTATCCATACTTCATTGCATGTAGGACTAATAGTGGTCTAAGGCTAGCTTGAGCCAATGACAAGTTATACTAACTGTCTAGCAGTCAGTAGGCTCAGCATTAGTATTATCCACTTCTAATTTCTTTCTTTTTTCCTTTTTATCCTGGTTGATTTACCATAGTCATTATCTTCTGGTTAATTGTGTTTCTTTTATACCTTTTCAATTATACTTTAGGGTCTTGCCAAGGGTTGATTGCACTCAATATGGAGGACGGGGCACTTCATGGCTTCCGTGCTGCATCAACAATTCTGGCCACATGGTAGCTATATTTACTATTTCTTAACTATTGTTTAATTGGGATCAGCAGCCATTATAATCTTTTAAATGTACCTTTATAAATTCGTTTCATTTTACATATTGGGGGTTATGGCAGAGCTTACTTCTCTGCAACCTCAGCTGATACGTGCACAGGAGATATTCAGCATCACACTCAAATTTGGCTTGTAATTCTTCTTGCAGGATCTTGAGTTTGTACAGTTCCATCCCACTGGCATATATGGTGCTTGTTGCCTCATTACTGAAGGTCCTTATCATTATTTCCTAGTCCTTTACATGTGATTTAGCACCACGTAGATGCTGATGCTATTTTCTATCTGCAGTCTAGTCATTGACCAATTTTTACCTCCTTAACATTACATTCTTTTTAAACATCAAACTTCTAATGGCTTATTCTTTTTATTTACACTTTATAATAGTAGGACCTCAAGGTGAAGGTGGTATCCTTAGGAACAGTGAAGGTGGTATCCTTAGGAACAGTGAAGGTGAGATCTTTATGGAACGCTATGCTCTTACTGCTAAAGATCTTGCATCTCGAGGTGTTGTTTCAAGGTCTATGACAACGGAAATCAGAGAAGGACATGGTGTAGTAGGTATGGATTGAAAATAATGAAATCTTTTCTTAGACACTATTTCCTTGCTAGTTGATCTTCAGTCCAATATTTTGGAAGATACTCATGATTAACTTGTCTATCGACTTGTTTAGCTTGGACTGTATTCATCCATCATTCTCTATTGTTCAATATAAGAGCTCTAGTTAATGACTTAATGGATGCAAGTCAGGAGCATCCCACTTATCTGGCTACTTTGCACATGTTTTTCTTGAGTTTTTGTATTTCTAGCTTTAGTTTGAGTTTGCACATGGATGAAAATTAATATAGGATATATGTATTTGATTTGTTCGTCCTCAGAACCACTGCAGGATCATATTTATCTCAGCTTGATTCCCTTATACTCTGCATTCTGATCTTCCTCAGGACTGCTGAAGGATCATATTTATCTGCATTGGAACCATTTACCTTCTGAGGTTCTTAAGGAAAGACTTCCTGGTATATCAGAAACTGCTACTATCTTTGCTGGTGTCGATGTCACTAAGTAGCCAATTCCTGTTTTACCAACAGTGCACGATAACATGGTGGAATCCCCACAACTTACCATGGGAAGGTCTGTTGAAGAGATACATAATTAATGTAATATGTAACTACTGTTAAAATAAGTTTGCTGCCTGTTACATCCTTCAGCACGTTGGTTCTTCACGTTGTAACTATTGAAGGCAATGACTCAGATGCCGTAGTTCCTGGATTAATGGTTGCTGGGAAGTCAGCTTGTGCCTCTGTTCATGGTGCAAATTGGCTTAGTGCAAATTCCCTTCTCGACATAGTTGTTTTTGGCTGAGCTTGTGCAAACAGGGTTGCTGAGATTCGCAAGCCAGGCAAGTTGTCGTTTTTCTGCTCTATTAGTAATGTTACTCACTTTATGTGAAATAGTCCTTTATATAGCAGATATCATTGTATAATATGTAGGAGAGAAGCAACAAAGTTCTCCTTTATATAACTGATATCATTACATAATCTTTTAGGATAGAAACGAAAACCTCTTGACAAATATGCTGGGGAAGGGACCATATCTTGGTTAGATAAATTAAGAGACTCGAATGGGTTGTTGCCAACTTCAAAGATTCATCTCAATATGCAGAGGGTGTTGCAGAATGATGCTGCTGTTTTTCGAACTCAAGAAAAGAAGAAGGTGCTATTAAACACGGCAACAAGAATTTCCTGGACTTTCTTTTATACATCTCCTCATAACTATCATTTAGAGCTTAAAAATTACCTCAAGCAATATGTTTCTAATATAAATATATTAATTACTGTCTTAAGAAAACTGATTGGCATTTCTTGAATTTTATCTAGGTTGTCAGTTGATAGACATAGCATGAAAAAGTTTTCACGAGGTCTAAATCCGTGATCGGTCTTTGATATGGTACTTCTTTTGAATTTACATTATTTGGTGAATTTCCATTTTCCAGAGTTTATTAATTCAACACATGTTTATCCTTATGCTTGTAGGAATTCTGACTTAAATAGAGACTATTGAGCTGGAAAATCTTTTAATCAATGCATTCGGCTGAAGCTAGAAAGGAGACTAGAGGAGCTCATGCCCCTGAAGAATCTACGGTTAGATTCATTTCCCCATAACTTTCTAATTTATTTCCTTTGCCATTTGAGTTTGTTTCTTTAACATTATGTTGCATATGTTATCTCAGAAGAGATCAAGAGAGATGATGAGAACTGGATGAAACACACGTTAGGTTAGTATTCATTTTCTCCTTTGTATTATTTGGCCTATAATTGTGGTAAATAAGAATTGTTCAGTATATTAGACACTTGCTACACTCTTATGAGCTTTAGTCTCCACTGGGAACTGTTTTGTAGTATACACACCTGTGAACTATTTTGTGTTCAAGTCATGAATATGCTAGAAGTTTCAGAATATGGGGTTTCTTGCATGATTGAAGTCTATGAGTAATGATATTACCCTGTCTAATGCATGTGTTTGTCGATGGTAAACAAGTGGTAGATACCATATTTATAGGCAGTACAATTTGTCATCATATTACTTATTAATGAATTATAAACATATAGTTTTCTTTGTATCCTTTTCAAATTAGCTGTTTCAGCACTTCATTATTGTTTCTTCTTAATTCGCAGGTATTGGAAACGGGAGAAAGTTAGGCTAGCATATAGACCTGTTCATATGAATACTCTGGACAATGAAATTTTCCCGCCAAAAGCACGTGTTTATTGAAACTAAAGTCATGGTTCAGTTGAATTTTTAAAATTACCTGATCACTAAAGCTTTTGAAGTTCAAACAGAAGGAATAGCAGTTTCTCCTTTCCTCGAGGATAGGAAAATGTAACCTATACCAGTTCGAGATGCTAATACCGCTGAACCATTGAACTTTATTTGAAGTCGAGGGAATTTTGATGCTCTGATTAATACACATTCTTATAACAAATAAGAAACAGTTTGTGTTGCTTCTCCTATTTGTTATCTGCGAAAAACTAATCTGCCACTTTGAGTTTGTGTCAGTTTGTTCTCTTGTTAAATGCAGTTGGTACTCTGACAAAATCATTTTTCTCTGGACTTGACCAAATAGTTATCAGGGTGAGAACGGTTTTTAAACTTTTCTGCGTAGGAAATATTTTACTTTGGTAGCAGAGGCATTTGTGTTCTCCAAGAGCCTATATTATTTTCCTCTTCTCTTTCTTTAATATAGTTGGATCACGTTCTTTTTATATACACGGGTGATATTTTTGGATTCTTTACAACTCTGTTAAATGCTGATGCTTACACTCATTAAATCCCTAGCTAGGTCATTGATGAGTACATTCAAGATATGTCTTTCCACATCTATCATAATCTCCTCCTTTTCTATATTTGCTAATGCCATGCTATTCCAGCTGATATCCCACATACAGTTGACATCCGGGTTCCTGTGTTGGATATCTCTCTCTATCATCTTATGCAGATATTCTGCTACATCGTTATTCGCTCCCTCGTTCATGCTGGGCATCTCCAAACTTCTGAGGTCATACTCTAGCTCATTTATTAGATCATCCAAGCATCCAAATTTGGCCGGTGCAAAAGGTATTTTCTTAGAAAAAAGGATCTCTTCTCTTTTGCCTTTTCTTCTCATTAGTTCATACACAGTGTCTACGAGATGGCTGTCTCCTTCATATTGGCATATATTTTCACTGTCCTGGGGGATACTAATAGGAATCTTAATTTTGAAAATTGCCTGTGATGTGTTGAGAAAATGCTGGCTGTTCATCAGTACTTGCTTGAGGATGTAACTGTATTTTGTAAGCAACCCCTGATCATGAACCTGAGATGTCGCTATATTCTCAACCCCTGAGGAGTTGCAGTTGCTAACTTGGCTGTTGTTAACTGGACCTGTAGTGATAAAAGATACTTTAGTTCTAACTGTCACCCAGTGTTGCTAACATACATAACATAGCTGTTTCAGATTTCTTTTAATGTCTTTTTAATGTGCATGGACTATGGCTGTGATTGTTTGTTGATGTATACATTTTCTCTCACAGTTAAATGAAGCATAAGGATGCTGTAATGGAATCATCCCTGTTACCTTCTGGCTTGTTTTTTTCCATGGGTGGTTGTAGGTCTATATCTTTTGCATAAATCTCTGATGTATGCACAGCAGCAGATTCAATGATGGTTCCTTCGTGGCTCCCCGTGGTGTTTGCAGCTTCTTCCTGTTGAGTTCCCACCTATAACATAGACAATCAAATAGTGTGTGTTGCTATTTCAGAATCATTTTTACAGATAGCTCTTCCTCTCATTTACTGAATTATTTCAGAAGTTTTTCTATAAAAAACACTCTAAACACTAAAATAAAGGATTTATAGATGACAAGTCAATAATGAAGAGCACAACTTACAAACGGTTTTGGAGTGATGACGTCATCTTCAAGCCCTGAGACTTCAGTTTTGTCAGAACTTGACAAAAGGTTGAGAGGTGCAATTGTCTGCTGTGAATGCTGCTCCGACTTCATTGCGTTTGAGCTGATCATTGCTTCTGCTTTACTGGTTCTCTCTTTCCATCTATGCTCCAGTTCGTGTAAAAGCGAAGTTGTCTGCTTCAAGTTCTGTACATTCCCCTCTGTATTTTTTGCTCTTCTATTTTCTTCTGTTAATGTTCCTCTATTCTCATTTCTGTCCCGCGTCATTTTTACGCCTTCTACCTTCTGTACAGATGGATTTGGTACAGGCTTCTTGATCGTTGGTGCCAGAATCAAAGGGAGGACCTTCTCTTCTTCAGTTTTGGTAACCACCTTCATGGACCTTTTCTCTTCTGGAATTTCGTTTTCTGATGTCCTGTTCCCTTCAGGGTAAGAAGAGTTTTTGCTCTGGACCTTCGTTTGCTCTTTATGATTGCATTTTGGATTTGGCTCTGTATTGGAAGATTTGAATAAACTTCTAGTGACTGTTACAGTTGAGATACTGGATGATGCCTTTTGCAATTTCATGCCACTGGGAGATATTTCTGCATTCTTCCCCTTGAATTCCTTTTTCTTTGCCATGATGGGTTGCAGCTTGTTTCTTTTATTATCATCTATTTTCTTACCATCCCTGTCTGCTATGTGTTTGGTTTTCAGTCTGTGGATTGCTGATTGCTGCTGTGGCACAACTGGATTTACTCGTGCATTTCTCTGTTTCTGAGGAACCACGTTCTTGTTTCTTTGCGCTTCTTCATGCTCACTAAATGTATCATCATTGTGTATGTGCAGCAAAGATGCAGTATTTTGTATGCTATCTTCCAGAGTAGAATTGCTGATGGCATCCTGTTCAACTTTGTCCTTGCGTATCTGTTGCAATGTTGATGCCTTTTTCCCTGCTTCTGCTGTTTTTTTCTTTGTCACCTTGAATTCTTTACTTCGATCTATACTGGTCATATCTGTAATAGTAGAAGACGATACAAGACACGTTTGGTCTGGGCTAGTTTGTTCTTCCACATTTTTCTTTACTTTCCTTTGGACTAACTCAAGACTGTTTGTTGCCTTGTTTCCCTCAATTCCCTTTTCCTCCATAAGCATGTTCCCTCCCTTTGTTTTGGTTGCTGAATGTGTCATCTTATTAGCTTCCTTTTTATTGATCCCTGCATCTGTCCTTATCTTACTGCCTCCTTTTACATCATTAGTGTTAGGAAAGTTTTGTACCTCAAATTTCTTCAATTCTGGTGTTGCTAGTGGAAGTTCTTCAAGGCCCATAAGTTTTGCCACAACATTTGGTATCCTCACCTTTTCAGTTGCTGATCTCGCTTCTGAACCATCGTGCTTGATTTTTACTGAGCTGGAGCAATTTCCATCTCTTGAGAAGCTTCTGAGTTCCTTGCCTTGAGAAATTTCGTTTGCAGGTCCCCAGGATGGTTCATCAGATTTAGAACCTGGACCACTGCTTAGGGATCGCCGATGATAGCTGAACTGCAAAGAAGAGCTTGATGAGGAACTATTATTAGAATTAAAATTTGAATGCATTGGTATTTCTGGATAGGATGAAGCCATCTGATTCTGCTCCACAGGATTAGAATAGCTACCCTGTCTATCACGGTGCTGCGAGTGTTTTGAGGACCTGTCAAAGGAAAACTTGGGTTTTATCAACTTCCTTTTATTTACTTCCTCCAAGGTCAACTCATCTTCTTTTCCCTTTAACAGTTTAATATTCTTTCTCCCTGAACCAGACATGTAATCTGAAGCATCTTGTAGGCTAACGAGCATTCTCAGAGATTCCTCCAAATCAATAGCTCCTTTTAACAGCTCTCTTCCAATTTCTATCGAGTCCCTGCTAAAAACAACTCCATTGGTGCAGGTTCTAATAATCATATTTAACTGTCGAATACCTCTTGATATCTCTCCAATTTGTAAAGGGGTAAGGAAAGGAAATTGGGCACAAGCTGTCAGCATGTTACCATCTATTTCTCTGAAATTAAACGATCCATGTTGCAAGGCAAGCTTCTTGCCTGTCATGGCATTGGTAAAGAGTTCTATGTTTTGGAGCTTCCCTGTGTTGCTTAGGGCAAGAGCAAGTGCCATTGATACATCTCCCATCTGTTCTTTCGTTCTGGTTTTTCCTATTGGAACAATATCTTGGGGAGCCCCTTCAAATGAAGGTGCTCTATGCTGTCTTGTGCCAAGACACATTTGTGTAACTTCTGTGTTTGAGATATTCTTGTTACCCTGCATAGGTTCTTAATAGAAGTTAGTAAACTTTAATTGAACTTTTAAGGGTTACCTTCTTTCTTTCTTTCTTTCTTTCTGGGAATAAGAAAAAGGACTTACAGAGCTCCTGGTTGCTCCTCCTGAACCTCGAAAAGTCCATCTTGAGTTTCCATGAGAATCTGAAAGCAGGGTTCATCTTTTCATCACATGTTTTGTTTTTCAATCACAAAATTCAATGGAATGTGACGTTTGCTTGTTTTCCATTTTCAAATGTGTGTAAAAAAAGGCAGCCTGGACTCTTATCTGGAGGTTGCAAGAACCAAGCACCAATCCTACACGGCTGAGCCAAGCCTCAGTGGCATATGTTGAATTAAAACACTCCTAATCTTAAAGTATCTATGGTATGCTTCAGGAGTAGTTTTGAACAAGTCTTGATAGAAGGGAAGGGAAATTTTTGGTAGAAGTAAGCTTTTGCTAGATCAGGACGTAACAGAACACAGACACCTTCCATTCTTTCTATGTCTTATAATGGCTCTTTTCCGTTAAGTTTCTATATGAAACGATGGGTATAATTGTTTGCTCCATCAATCTGCATTCATTTCTTAAATTTTAGGCTTGACAAGGTTTTTCCTCAGTTATGTGTATGTACTATAATTTGGGTACAGCATAAAATGACTGTGAGTTTATAAGTAGCGTAACTTGTATGCACATTAAGAAAGAACATTGTCCTTTATGCTTATAAACATACAACTCCACTATCAGTTTCTGAATGCAGGTAAATCGACAAACCAAAGAATCCACTTTAACCCCTTTAATATTGTATAAAATAAGAGGGGATATTTTATGATAGTCTATGAATGATTTACTAGTGTGAATTATCAAGAATGTCTGGATCTAGCAAGATTAAAAAGCTTTCTATTATGTGGAGATTTGTGATACCGTACGTCTAGCTCTGGGTCTTGACTTCATTATCTTTATAGAATAATATTATGCTGGTTGCAGTTTGTTGCTGCATCTTCAAATTATATCATATGTAATCTATACAGATACATGTATAGCATGTAACAGTGAATGCTACAGTCCATTATTCTGTTTTAGTTTTCGCTGATTTTGTTATAGTGTTACTGATATTACTACATTCAAAAGGTTTTGATCTTAGTGTAGACATTTTTCCATTATGTTAATCTAGAGTTTGGCATCTTATTTACTGGTTCTGAGTCTTGTGACTGTGCATGGATTTCTCAATAATATGCTCTCCCTCATCCTCTGCTTCAAAATTTAACCTCCTATTACTTCAACGATTCTGGCGCTTAGCCCTTAGTTCTTTACCTAAACTATACAGTGTCAAATTAAATTTCGCATTGAGAAGCTGTTTCTCATTCACTTGATTCTGAACATATAGAAAGTGTATATACTCCAGTGAAAAATTACACGGATACTTACTTCCAGTAGAAGTTGCCTGAGCTGGCTGCTGGCTCGAAGTTGTTATGCCCATCTTCTCCTTCCTCAGCCGGAGATCATCCAGCAACTTCTGTGCCAAATCTGATCTCCTCGCCATCAGGTAATGAGAAATCACTCTATTTCTCCTAGTAGAAATTAAACTTTGCTATATCGTCAGGTCTCTCTTTGTGCAGGGAAATTTAGATAGGAGAATTAAAAAGTGGACATTCATTCCCATTAAGTTGGTAAGTTTCTGTCTCTTTTGTACTCCCTTTGCTTTTGTCCCAATGGTAAGGTAAGCTGTCCTCCCTCAATCAAAATTTTGAGTGGGCAATTTTTTTCATTCACCCTGTGAAGTTTGACGTGAAAGCTATATCTGTTGACTGGTGCACTGAGGTTAGCTCCTCCCCTTTCTAAGCAAAGCAAAGCAAAGTGATGTTTGCTCAGGGGGGAGTGCTTCAGTTCCAAGCTTAAAATCTACACCGCTTCTCTTTTGCTTTGGCATCTTTTGCTCTGGAAATGTCATATTTTGTTGATTTATCTCAAGATTGTGATTGATACATGGGACCCTTTTGTTAGATATCCTAGCCTCCCTTATTGGTGACATGTCTTGTTAGAGATAGAACTTCAAGTGAAAGGTGTGAAAGTACTGTTAAAGGTTTGGGATGAGTTAGTCGGCAGGCTTAGAACAAGACTATTGTCTTTACCTTCTGTTGGTTGTGGTCAGTAGTTAGATTATGACAGGATGTGAATTTATGTTTGTCATATCTAGAACAGAGAAGAATTTATGATAGCTAATAGTTGCAATTTTGATATGATATGAGTTGTTTTTTCAATTATGAATACAATTTCTTTCTTTCTTTTTATTTTTTATTTTATTTTTTAAACAACATTTGTTGCAAATGAGTCGCATTTTATTTTGTAGTCTATTATTATTGATATAATTGGAAGTTGTAAGAAAACAAATAGTTGCAAGTCTTTCTGCAAATTGTAAATGCATTCACGGTTGTAATTTTTTGCACAACAATAGTTTTTTCCTCAAGTTTTGGGGTTAGCCACGTGAATCTTAAAATTCTATGCTATTCTGTTAATGATTTATCTTCTTTCTCAAGTTAAGTATCATCATATCTTTCTCAATTGTCTCTAGATGAGTTATTTTTGGCTGACCTCTAATCCTCATTATTATCATTTCTCTTAATTGATACATTTAGTGCTCTCTGTGGTAAATTATTAAACCATCTCACTTATTCTCTCTTATTTTGGACTAAAACTTTCACGTTAACTGCCCACAGAAGTCAACTTACAAAATTGTCATCTGGAATAGAGTTAATGGGTTCTGATGGTTTTAGAAGTTTCTTTCAGGGTGGTGGTCTTGTGTACTACTATTGGCTAATAGAGATGTATAAGGATTAAGCTCATTATTTCGATGTTGTTGCTTGCATTGTTGCTTTGTCTAGTGATGCGACATCATAGGTCGTGTGTATCAAATGGGCTGAAATCGATTTGTCACCAGCAACAAATTATCAGATGTAATCACAGCTTCTGTTCACTGTTCCCCGCATTATTACGTTCAGCTGATATAAAAAAACAAATACTTGGTTGAAATATGGATAAGTACCATATTACGTCTAAGAGTGACTTCTAAGTTCATCTAAGTGAAACGAACTTTTAAAAATATAGAATTTATTTCTCTAACAAGAATACTATAATAATGCCAGTCAGTGTAGCTGATAGTGTTTAGTGACTGTCACTATCTAACAGGTGACCATGTACCTATCCATATGAGACAATTCTCGTTCTAAAACTGTAAATATTATACTTATAAACACTCAACTGATCTGATCCTGTGAATAATAGGGCCGGGCTTGAAATAAAATAAATTTGACAATAATCTAAAGAAAAAAAATACGTGGTTATTATCGGACCATGTAATGGTATGCTGGTTCCAGCAGAAGCAAAGGGCTACAATAATAATGCAGTCAAATTTTAATCTTGTAAATATTTCAGCGAGTATGAGGGTTAGTTATAATGAGATAAAACAATCTACATTTAAATTAAAAAACAATCATTTATGAGTCTAGTTACATTTTTATCATTTATTTTTATGTTAATTGTGGATAGAGCCCCTTACTATCACCTGATTATGGATAGACCCTCTACCATTCTGTTATTGCAAGAAGACCCGGATCTCTTTGAATCCTTTACCCACAGGAAGGCTATTTGGAGCGGGGGGAAGTTCTTTTTCTCTAAGGGTAAAAGAGTCAACAAAAATCACTCAGGGTCTATTTGCAACAATAGAACTACAGGATTTATCCGCAATTGGGTGATATAAAGGGGTGTACCTGCAATCAACCCTTTATTTTTTTCCGATAATGTTGTTAAATTAATTATTGTAATTGTTATCTATTCATTTTGTAGCAATTTAATAGGTTACCAACCCTTGCTTCTTAAAATTAGCATGATGTAAGATGTCAGAACGTTTACGAGCTCCGCTGGCAGACATTGGGCTATCGCTGAGGCTATAGTTTGGCCCAAAAAGCTTCACCGAGCGTTCGTCCTTTTAAGCTCAAGCCCAATCCACCCCATTACAAATCCAAATTATGTAAAATAACACTTTCAATTACGCTCATCCTAATAATAACGGGCTTAACTAAATTTATAAACATTTATTAATCGTAGAGGTACCTGGCTTATTTCTCGTTAATAGCTTTTTTTTTTTTTTGGTGTTTCTGCTTATTTTTTTGAGAAGCAACCAATAATGGTGTTTGGTAGAAATTTATTTGATAGGTATATTGAAATTGTTTCTGTTTTTAAGGGGTGCTTTAAAAAGCAACCTGAATATGCTTTTAAAAGCAGCTTCTGTTTTTTCTTAGTTTGTATATCATATATAACCTTTATCTTTTGATAATGATCTTTAAACACAATTTGACAAACACCTTAATCACTTTTGAAAGCAACGTTTGCTACATGATTATCAAACAACTATTTCCAGCAGCTTATATAAGTTACTTTTATAAGCTACTTATATAAGTAACTTATTATGCGCTTCAGCATTACCAAACTAAAATCAAGGTAATATAAATGACAAAAATTTAAGAACCGCTTTGGATGAAAATTGACTAACATGCAAGCAGGGGTGGAAACAAACCAAATATTTAACAAATAGTTTGATATTTATTCGCTTAAGTATTCGGTCATATTCGATTCGATAGTTTATTTGATAATAAAAGAATAATTTTTATTATTTGGTTCACTTATGAATAGAATTTAACTATATGAATAGAAACTATAGGTATATTTGATTCGTTTGTTTAATAAACTATTCATTTATACAGTTTAGTCATTAAAATTTCATTTTCCTGCTTACAAACATGGATAAATAATTTTTTATTTGTGAATATTATATATAACTAGGTTGTATATTCATCAGGTATGTCATGTTTGGCTCTATTGCAATAATGAATATTTGCTGAATATCTACCAAATAATATCCAAAGACTACCCAAACACTCTTAATTAATATTCACGAATAGTTATCAAATATTCGAATACTATCCAAATCAAATTCGAATACTGGTTTTCTATTTGTTTTGAATTCAAATATGAATTTGAATAGTCACATACGAACCAAATATGAATATGAATACTAGGGTATTCGATTGAAATTCGATTCGTTTCCATCCTACGTGCAAGCTACTCGATAAAAGTAACATAAATGATAAGGAGAGTGAGTCTCAAATATATTTGATAATTCGGACCTCCAATATACAGTTGAGACTGCACATTGGATTCCAGTTTCTACTTTGCAGTAGTGTAAAAAATAAACAAAACTATAATTATATATTTTGGTCGAGGAGTAATAAGACCTTACCTCACATAGAACTATGGGTTAATGGCACTTAAGCACATTAAAGTTTCACCCACTTTGCACATATATATCTTCATTTGTATTTGGTTATACTTAAATACCCGTAAAGTTTTTAAAAGTCACACGTCAATACCCTTAGTTAATCAAAGGTGAGAATTTCTATTTTGGATCTACCCTAATTCTATTTTAAAATGGAAATTTTGATAGATTTAACAATAAATTTAACATATATTAAGAGTTAAAATATTCTAAAGTTAGTATGCGAGCGCCTCATGAGAACTTTTGGGGAGAAAATCTCTCGTTTGCATAACTAAGAGTATTAAAGTGCAAATTGTAGAAACTTTATGGTATTTAAGTGCATCCAAATACAACAGGGAGTCCATATATGCAAAGTAGGTGAACCTATAGGGTATTTAAGTGTAATTATGCCTAAAACTATTTTGTGTATTTTGGTTTGAAAATGTTTCCGATTTTATATGTGGCTAACGTAACTATCAAAAGAGTTAAGTAATAAAGTTAATGAAAAGTAGCGGAATAAATGAATGATGATTAGCTCAATGTTTGCTCATTGATGTTATATATTGAGAAAATATGCACTCCATTGTGTCACTAATGATAAGATTAGACACTTTTTCCCAAATATAAAAACTCTTGACTATAAGTGTAAACTTTTTATTTATTAATTAATTAGTGACACCATTTTCCCTCAATTCTGGATCCACCACTGGATAGAAGAATAGGATTTAAATAGTCCATCCAATACTTTTGGTATCAAGACTTTGTTGATCCCGAACCGAATAACAACATACTTTAACTTGTGAAAATTAGTGTTGTCTATGTAAAAAAAAATAAAACAATGAAATCTTTTTTGAAGGGAATTTCCAAGCTTTGACTAGCCAAAATGTGAATGTTCACATGTTAACAAAATTTCCAAGGGAGTGAAAGCATTTAATTAATTTTCCCATAATATATTAACCAGAAATGAAAATGAGGATCCTTTTGTAGAAAACCAAAGATTGTAGAAAACCAAAGAGGAAAATGAATCTTCAAGAGTATTCATCAAAAAATTTATGCGCTTTCACTCCTGGTAACTTTTTAAAAATTCTACTTTCTTATCTCGTTTAGTTCTTTACTATTTCAGTATAAAATATTCTACTAAATCGTAGTTTTTTAAATTTAGATATATTTAGATTACAAAATGTTTGACATTAATTAAAATAATAGCATGCTAAAATGATAATAAAAAGTAATGAACTTATCATTGATTTCATATATTTCAGATCAAATTTAAAAAGAATAACCAAGAAAAAAAACTGAAAAATCCGCAACCTAACAATAATTTCCCAAAGAAATCTTCACCAAAGCCACGGAGAAGCGGCAAGCAAGAGTCACGTGGGCCCTTAAAACCGCCGTAAATTAGAACCAGAAAAGTGAAAACAAAAAAAAGGGCAGTTTGAAAGTTGTTGGGGGTTTAGAGTAATTTACCTAAAAGATATGGGGGATTTTCTGCAAAAGCTATTGCAAGTTTAGTGTTATTTTCAAAGTTCATAGGGGTTAATAGCAAAATGCTAAAAGGTCGTGGAGTTTAGTGTAATTTACCCTAAAAAATACACATGGCTAGGCTAATTAATATCTTAATTCTACTTTTGATAAATTCAATCTCAAGAAGTATTCAAGTCTGAAAATAATGGGTCAATTTAATTGATGAAAGTGAGACTTTGAGCTATGCTCAGTACTAAGGGCGGATCCAGAAAAAATTTCTTAGGAGAACAAATGATAAATATTGTTGGTACCCCAAAGAGATTTTTGTTTAATCTCTATGTGAAAATCAATGGGTGCAGTACCACCTCACATGCGAATTTAGGACCGAAAGACGGTCCTAACTGACTTTCTCCAAGTATTTGGCACTCGGCGCTACAGTACCCTTGGCCGACTGCTACAGTGCTGGCCGACGCGAAAGGTGTTGCTGGTCGTCCTGCTACAGTAGGCCGACTTGCTGCTACAGTACCGGCCGACACGAAAGGCGTTGCTGGTCGTCCTGCTACAGTAGGGGGCTTGCTGCTACAGTATCTCAGCTGACTGCTAAAGTATCGACTGCTACAGTGCTGGCCCGAAGCGAAAGGCGTTGCTGGTCGTCCTGCTACA
>JBAKGM010000139.1:7288434-7302688 GCA_037177215.1 Asparagus racemosus
TTATTAATTATTATTATTATTTGTTGAGAACATAGGTAACCTCCACAGTCACGATAGATACGTGTCCGCGACTGACCAAATACCTTGGTGTCACCAAGTCAGCTTAACACCTCTGTAGTATTCACATTCCAATAATTAGTAATCATCAAACTATGCATTATTCACTAAACTAAAGAGAACGATCATTTCTAATTATTAGAATATATGAAACTATAACTCATAACTTTCACCACAAATTTTAGTGTAATAGTTAAAACGTCTTTAATATAGTATCAGAGCAACCCAGATTCGAATCTTGTTGGCCATAAATTTAATATAGGTCTTTAAAAACCTGTTGCCTCTCTTTGAGTCTAGATTTCAATACATAAAAAAAGTCTTTCAATTTGATAGGACATGTTAGAATATAAAACTTTTATCCTTAACTCTCACTTCAAATTTTAGAGTTCTGATCTAATCGTTAAAGAGAGGTTATGAGGCTAACTACGAAATAAGGTGACACGTGTCATTATTTGTAGAATTCCAACTTAGATAATTTGTTAACAGGGTAAAAGATTACATGTCTTTGTAGAATTCCAACTCAGATAATATGTTAATGGAGGAAAAGATTACATGTCCTATGATTAATCACAGGGTTTCGGATTCATAAGTAATTTCTCTCTAAACAAACACCCGTAAGACACCTTCGAAGATGAGTGATCATTGGTCATTTATTTTAGATGCTCTTTTCCAATTTCGTTCGATTTTATTTTAGCCGCTCTTTTCATAGACTCTTCAATGTCTGTCACTGTCAGTGTTAACCAGGTGATCATGAAGACAGCTAAACGCACCTAATTAAAATTATCACCTAATAAAAATTGCTCAAGTATCTTGATGTATTCGTTAGAGGTATAAATTGATATGAAAGATCCACAAGCCCTGCCTAGAGGACCAGGCTATTAATTTCTACGAAAAGATGAGTGGTGAATGAGAGCTTATAGAAATATAATTAATGCTTTATATCCTCCAAAATATTTTTATCCAATAAGTGAGCTGTCAATTTTGTTGTCCTTAAGCGAGAAAATAAAATGGCAGAGCGACCGAGTCACTTGAATAACGGGGAAACCATACGTATCACGTGCAGTTTTTTCCCATTATTTATGGGTGAGACTAAAATTCGATGCGATGTGATTTTAAAAATATTTTGCGTGCAGCTCGTTTCCTTTAAGAACTCTTTGCACCTTAATCAGGGCTGCTGCCTCTATGAGAAGAGGACGATTAGATACATTGCGACACGTAACGAAAGGGTGACGCGGAAAACAAGTCCCATCTGCTGTACTTAGTAGGGTGACTTTATCAAACTTTTAACTAAACCTCATCAAAGTTTAGATTTAGTTTTTATTGATAAAACTTGGGCCACTTTTGATCCAAATTTTAAAAATGAAAAATGCCTTAAAACTAGTTTAATGCTGATCTAACTTTAAATTAGTTTAAAATATAACTTGGCTAGGATTAAACTTGACCTAATTTTTAGATAATTGCCAAATACAGGTTTAGTTTTAGTTTTCAAATTCATAAACTATGGGTCATAATTTAAACTGGTTTTATTCCTCTAAATCAAGTTAAGTGAAATATCAAACAGGTCCAAATATTGTATTGTGTGTTTGTCTGTCTTTTTAAAAAGGAAAGAAGATTAAGAATTAAGCTAATTTAATGATGGAGAACACGATAAGAAGATTAAAATAGACAGGGAAAAAGAGGAATTTAGATTTTTTTTCCACTATAAAGAAGTAGTGGATTAATTCACTATTTTTATTCATAAATATTTAGCCAACAACTTCGATATTCTAATAAATCTTTTTGGAGTACCGGTGGCATCAGAAGTACTTACACTACACAGTTTTTAGCTTTCTATAAGATAGTTAAGAATATGGCAGTTAAACCATGTTCCACGGGTAAAACGGTAAATCAATTGAACTAATAATTTAATAGCAAGGTTAATTTAGGACCCTAAGAAAAATAATTAAGTTGTAGCGATTGAGTTTAAGATACTAGATAGGGCATGTAGGAAAAGGGTTAGATTTCTAGATCATCCAGATCTTCTATGTATTTAACTTCTACGTTTTTTAAAACTAAAAATAGACTCTTTTGTATGCTCATAATTCCACGATTTTTCCCCCTTGTCAATACTTCTATTTTTTTCGCTTCCAAAATTTTGATGTGTTCAATAGAGCATTCACTTTCATGGAGGAGGAAAATATATAAGATATTTAGATTATTTGTACTTTTCATAAATTTTATCTGTGAGGTGACCGGAGCAATAAAAATGAATTTCTCTTCTTCTTCAAGGTGGAGCAGAGAGTGTGAGAAGGCTAAAGAACGATGGAGGATAGAGAAAGAAAGAGCAAGAATAGTGGAAAGGAAAGAGATTGATGAGAACGGTTTTAGGCAACAACTAACAAGGAAGAACAAAACTACCCTTCCACCTTTCCGTCTTATTTCGTAATTTTATGAGATTTAAAAATTAAAGAAAACTCTAATTATAGAGTATCAAAGCAAAGCCTAAATATTTATCAATGGATCGGATTCATTCCAAAATATTACCGTTTATCTTATCCACGTATATGATATTCATTTCTATTCTATTTTGCACTCAAGAATAGCCACAACCGCCCACGTGTATGTTTTAATTGTAGAGAGGACCCAAAAAAGGAAATCTTAAGATGAAGAATTTATTGGCTCCTCCGTGCAGGCGTAACGTGAAATCTCTACCCTAACTAATTATTTGTTAATTTAATAACTCTAAATCAGCTTGATATTTTTTTAGTGCCTTGTTAACTTACACGCAGTCTCGACTCACGAGGGGTGTATGCAAGTTGCCATACTGCTCGGTTACCCCAAGTAAGCTTACCGTAAGGTGCTCGCACCTTTCTCTACTGTATATTACGCTAAAATAAACAACCATAAAGTCTGCGTGGTGCATTAAAGAAATGGCAAATTCCAACAAGACCCCTATCAAGTTTGGCCCACCGCAGGATACCCATGTCGTTTAATGTCCAGAAAATTTTACCAGATAAACCCCGATGCAACTCGTCAGATTTTACACTGCAACTGAAAATTACAAGCGATTAAATGACTAAGGTAGTCTATATATAAAAAACCTTCTGTTACATTTTAATATTTTCTTCTTAAAATCTATTCCCTCTTCTTTCTTCTAGTGATTGTCTTTAAACTACTGGGGAATTCATTCCTCTCATTTACTTTTTTTCTATCTGCTCTCTGATTTTTAATTTTTATAATTTTTTTAAGCGTAAATTTACGGGCCTGGGTTCATTATTCACGTTCACAAAAGTTTTGGGGGCCATGACGTTTGGGGGTTCAGTGAAAATAAATTCGCATGTTTGGAGGTTTTGCGGGAAGTATCAAAAGTTGGAGGGTTAAGTGACATTTAGGGTTACGTGAGAATAAAACTAACGTTAGGGGGGCTATTGTGAAACTTACCACTAAAACAAACCAACAAACCAACTAAAAGCATCAATTCTACTCAGTATATACCCCACCGTCTTCGCCCATTACAAAGCGTCACCTCCACACACTCTCTTCTCCAACCCACGGATAGAGGTTTTGCGAGAACCAAACAAGGGTTCTTCCTCTTCCTCAACTATCCATGGCAATGGAGCTTCTCTTAGGAATCTCTACACTAATCATAGCTCTCATCATCTTCTTCGGTTTCCGAAGTAACGATAAACTCGACGGCAAATCCCTCAAGCTCCCTCCTGGAAACCTCGGCGGCTGGCCTCTCATCGGGGACACAATCCCCTTCATGCAGCCACATTCCTCGGCCTCTCTCGGCACTTTCATGGACCAACACATCGCCAAGTTCGTTTAAAAAAGAAACCATCAAATTAGCACATCTTTTATTTTCTTCAATCAAAAACTTCATCTCAACGCTTTAATCTTTCGTAGGTATGGGAGGATATTTAGGATGAACTTGTTGGGGAAGCCTACGATTGTGTCGGCGGACCCGGAGTTTAATCGGTTCATACTGCAGAGCGAGGGGAGGTTGTTCGAGAACAGTTGCCCGACGAGCATCGCCGAGATTATGGGGCGGTGGTCGATGCTGGCGCTGGCCGGTGACGTACACAAGGAAATGAGGTCTATTGCCGTCAACTTTATGAACAATGTCAAGCTCCGGACTTATTTTCTGCCTGATGTAGACGCTCAGGCTGTTAAGATTCTTGATTCTTGGCAGGATAATACTACTTTCTCAGCGATGGAACAAGGGAAGAAGGTACAGTGAATGGAGAATTGTCTTGAAGTACTAGCGGCATTTTAAATTTGCACCTAACTCATGCGTATTTGCAAAACTACTCAACATAAATGAAAGTGTCCGGGGGAGGACAGTCCATAGCATGTGTATTTAAAATGTGTATTTAAAGTATGTATGTTAACCATTAGATCTAGACACACATCTTAAAATTTAATGATCTAATAGAATGTAATGAACCTGGGTGCACTTGATATTTTTCCCCAAGATAAATAACTTTGGAAAAATTTATCCCCAAATTACTAAATCATCAAAGTAACTTAGACAGGCCAAATTTGAAACTGCAAAATAACAATGTCGACAAATAGTCAAATATTTACTCATCACCTCCAACAAAATTTATAATTTGTTGAAGTGAAGGGCATTTTTTACATTAATGATTTAGAGGATATATTTGCAAATATTGAGAGCTAAGATTATTTTAAATGGTTTCTTTCTCAAATACCTTTTTTTCTATAACCTTTTAGATTTTTCAATCATAACAAAATGACCTCTCCTGTTATCTGTACTTGTACACAATTACTATAATAGAATAGTGGTCCCATGTTATTTGTATGTGCACCGGATCCCACAAGAGAACAGATTCAGAGCCTCTTCAATATCAAATATTAATAGGGAGACTATTATTTTTTAATTACTATCATATATTTATTATTTGCCCGCTATGATCGACTAGTGAAAGGTGGGGAGGATCACCGACTACGAGCAACGTAAAGGAACTTTTTTGAAGAACTTATAACTGTGCAAAAAAAAAAAAAAAAAAAAACTATTGGTATTAAAAGTAGGAGTTTCTTTATTTTTTATGGTAAAAAATTGGATCCAATTTTTTATAAGTATATTATTAGCGTAGTTGTTAAATATATATATACGGAAATGTGTGCAGTTTGCTTTTAATTTGATGGTGAAGCATCTGATGAACATGGATCCTGGAATGCCTGAGACTGAGCAGCTGAGGAGCGAGTACGTTTTCTTTATGAAGGGGATGGCTTCTATTCCTTTGAATTTGCCATGGACAGCCTTCAGAAGGGCCTTGCAGGTATAAAATATCCCTAATGTTTTATTTCTCTCTTGATTTAACTTTTTTAAGTCGTACAATTTTTTATTTATTTTGAGTTAATAGTAAGATTAAGTGCAAAATAATTTTGTGACGTTTACTATTTTAAGAATAAATATTATTTTTTTAATGTTAAATAAGCAATTTCTTTGATAGGATAAAATTGTCTAAATATCTAAAAAAAGCCCTTAACTTTGGATGATTATTAGATAACCCTCCATTAAGTATCCAAAAAATCCCCTTAGGGGTTATTAAAATAGTCCTTTAAATTTAAGGTGTTTTAAGAAAACCCTCGTGAAAGCATAGACCCAAGTTTCACGGCCATAAATTTCTCTATGTGTAATTTTATTTACTCATGTGAAAACTACAATTAACATTGTTTAGCTGGGTTTCCTGATAAATGTTAAGGTTAGGGGAGGGGTGTAAACTTAAGGGGGTGTTTCTGATAATTTGAAAGTTACGGAGGGTTTTCTGATAATCCAAAGTGAAGGAGGGCTTTTTCTGATATTTAGCCATCAAAATTCATCAACTGCCGAGCATGTTTCTCGATAGACTAGTAAACTGATAGAATTTGGAAGGGCCAGTGCTGCTAGTTAGTGACATTTTCTCACCTGGAGTTAATTATCATAATAATATTGATTGTTTTAAGAAACACTACAACATTGATCTTCCCCAAAGTGGTTCTGTGTATTTTCGTATTTTGATTTTATTTATTATTTGTCTCAATAGATGAAAGTCTTCGATGTATTATTTTTCTTGCACTTTCCTTGAGAGAATTAGTGTCGTTCTGGAGAAACAAAGGGTTTTGTACTTTAAATCCAAAGCTTTACCCTAATTTTCTATTAAACCTGAGTTGTTTTATATGTATATATAAATCTAAATAAATTTGTGTCTTTACACCCAATCTTCCAAATATACTACATAAGCATGTGGTCCCCCTCTAGAAAAGATTTAAAATCATATGTTACTCCTTTCTCTCCCTCCGTTCTCTCTTCCTTCTCTCTAATTTTTTTTTGAGTTTGTAAAAAAACATCCTAAACTTATTTATTGAATTGCAAAAAACACCCTGAAAATTCAAAATTTATAAAAAATCATTCTGAAATTTAAAATACAAATAGCACATTGTAAATCTAAGAACTTCCAAACAGCTTCGTAAAAAATTTAGAATTTATAGAAAACACTCTCAAAGTTTTATAAATTGCAACAAAAAAAATCCTAAAATTAAAATGTACTAAAACACCCTGAAAAGATCAATACTTACAACCCTCAACCATGTATTTTCTTGCTATACTTATGTATGTTCTTACTAAAATTTTACTATTTTAATGTTACACTTTATGTCTTTTCCCGTTATACTTTCAGTCTTCTCTTTCTATACTTTCATAATTTGGGCTACAATTGTATATGTCCTTTCATTCTATACTTTTAATATTATGTTGTTATATTTATGTCTTTTCATTATTATATTTTTACTATTATGTTGCTATATTTTCAATACAATTGAAATCTTGGAACTAAAATCATCCCCAAAAAAATTTACACTTTGCAGAAAATACCTTAAATTTTTTGAGAATTGCATAAAACACCCAAAAATTTAAAATTTACAAAAAGCCCTAAAAATTTTAAACCTACAAACAGTGCACCAAAAATCTATTATGAACAGCCCCTGAAAATTTTGTGATTTGCATAAAACACCCTGAAAGTTTTAACAATTGCAAAAAACTACCTAAAAATTTTATAAAAACACCCTAAAAGATTGAAATACATAAAACACATGGTTGTAAGTTTTGATTTTTTCAGGGTGCTTTTGTAAATTTTGAAATTTTTTCAGGGTATTTTTTTATGTTAAATTTTCAGGATATTTTTACAATGTCCTGCTTTTATGTTAAATTTTCAGGATATTTTTTTAATAAATTTTTAAATTTTAGGCTATTTTTTGCAATTTAAATATTTTAGGGTGTTTTTTTTAGATGGAAGGGAGAGAGAATGGAGCGAAATAAAGGGTAAAATATGCTTTTGAAAAATTTTTTTAGAGTAAGACCACATAGTTATGAAGTGTATTTAAGAGATTGGGTTTAAAGATAAATAATCAAACTTGATTGGATTTATAGGTACAAATAAAAATAGTTGGGTTTAAAAATAATTAATGTAAAGATTTGGATTTATAGTCAAAACCCCAAAAACAAAATACTTGTGTATATTCATTACTTGGTTTCAACCCTGAACATTATTATTATTGCAGTCGAGGTCCGCAATCCTAAAGATTATGGGACAAAAGCTAGACGAGAGAGTGCGAAAACTTCAAGAGGGTGTCCAAGGACTCGAAGAAGACGATCTCCTTGCATCGGTCGCAAAGCACCCACATCTGACGAGAGATCAGATTCTTGATTTGATACTGAGCATGCTCTTCGCTGGTCACGAGACCTCATCTGCTGCCATCTCGTTAGCCATTTACTTCCTGCAGTCCTCGCCCAAAGTCCTGCAACAACTGCGAGTAATTCACAAACTCTTTGCTCGTTAGATATTTGTTATTAATCATTTGAGCACTTACACTTTACTTTATGTGTAAATTTTGTTTGTGGTGATTTCAGGAAGAGCACGTTAGGATTGCGACGAAGATGAAGGAACGAGGCGAAACTGGATTGAATTGGGATGATTACAAGCAAATGGAGTTCACCCATTGCGTAAGCTTCTAAAAAAATTTAAAGGATAAATAAATTACAGGAAATCGTCACGAGATTTGCAGAATTCGAAGAACTGCCTCTAAAAATTAATAGTGACTGTAGTAACACGTACATGATTGTTACTTTGAAAATTAATGATTATACTAAAAATTTGATGCCTATTTGATTAGAAATATTAAAAAAAAAAGAGGAACAATATTAGTTGAGAGTTATAGTGAGGTTTTACACCATAAGAGATTTTTTAAATTTATCCTGCTATGAAATTAGTTCTATGAAATTAGTTATACCTTTAAAAATGTATAACTGAAGGCTGACAATATTGGAGCATTATATTTTTTGCCTATAGGTTATTAATGAAACTCTAAGGCTGGGAAACATTGTGAAGTTCTTGCACAGAAAGGCCCTTAAAGATGTGCAGTTCAAAGGTAAGTTTAATACTTCAAAAGTTTGTACATAAGATATTTGTTTAAAAAAAATTGCTTCTTAACTTTTTTTGGTCGATTATGATTTGTATAGGATATGATATTCCATGTGGTTGGGAAGTAGTACCCATAATCTCTGCAGCACATTTGGATTCAGCAATTTATGATGACCCACAAATTTACAACCCCTGGAGATGGCAGGTTGGCTTAATTAACCCTCTTCGTTAATTTCTAATATAGTTTTTTTCACAACTAACAATTGCAATAAAAGATGGTATTTTAACAAACTTACTTCCCTTTAAAAAAACAATTCAGTTGCAACATCCCTAAAAAAATTCAATTGCTACATCCCTTAAAATGTAGGCATAATTAATATAAAAATTGGCCTGATTTCATAAGCAGCGATGCTGCTATACCAATTAGCGTTAATCAATGTCAGGTTCACGTTTACAATTCTTAAAATGCCCTCTTATGTGGAAAAAAAATAAATGTACAAACACTTGAAAAAAACCAATGGAAACATCTTCATGTCTACGACCTCAAACTTGGAAAAATAAAAAATAAAAACTAACGAACTCTCTATAAGTTTCCTTAACAATTCGATTATAACATCTCGAAGTTTCAGATCATGCATGCATCACATGCACCAAAATACTAACCCTTACGGATCAAATTTAGAGCAATATAGCGAACAAGCACTAGGTGCTACCAGTGGCGGATCCTGGATTGAGGGAAAGTAGTGTTACTACATAATTAATAGATAAAAATTTACACTTATCGTCAAGAGTTTTCATATTTGGGAAAAAGTACCTAACCTTATCATTAGTGACGCTATGGAATGTATATTTTCCCAATATATAACGTCAATGAGCAATCATTGAGCTAATCATCACTCATTTATTCTGCTACCTTTCATTAACTTTTTTGCATGTCTCTTTTGGTAGTTACGTTAACCACGTATAAAATTAGCGACATCTTCAAACCAAAATACAAAAAAATAGTTTTAGGCTTAATTACACTTAAATACCCTATAGGTTCACCTACTTTGCACATATGGGCTCCCAGTTGTGTTTGACCGCACTTAAATACCATAAAGTTTCTAAAAGTTGCACTTTAATACCCTCAGTTATTATGCAAACGAGAGAGTTTCTGCCCAAAAGTTCTCATGAGACACTCACATACTAATTTTAGAATAGTTTCACTCTTAATATATGTTAAAATTATTGATAAGCCTATCAAAATTCTATTTTAAAATAGAATTAGGGTAGATCCAAAATAGAACTTTGATAGGTTTAACAATGGATATAACTTAAAATAATGCTTAAAATATTCTAAATGCGAGTGTCACATGAGATTTTTCACGAAAAATTCTCACATTTGATTAACTAAGAGTACTAAAGTGTAACTTTTAAAAACTTTACGGTATTTAAGTATAACCAAATACAAATGAAGGCATATATGTGCAAAGTAGGTGAAACTATAATGTGTTTAAGTGTCATTAATCCATAGTTCTATATGGGGTAGGGTCTTATTACTCCTTGACCAAAGTATGGTCACGTGACCCCACTTTGGTTTAGGTAGATCATCCATTGGGTGCTGCTTAGAGGTGCTAAACCGTATCCGTATTCGAGGAAATATCTTTAACCGTATCCGTTAGGGTACGGATATGGTTACTCAAATATATAACCGATAGGATATGGTTACGGATGTGGTTTTGTAGTGAAATATTCAGAACCGTATCCGAAATATCCGAATACATATTAGTCATATTGTTACAATGGTTTTAGCATTTAGACTATGGATATGAGGTTAATTTTAACGATCAAGATATCTAATCTTAGCTTTTCAGATATAATGAACGTAGTAGTGAACTCTATTGTATCACATGAACTATATTTTTTTCAATAGTATCTAGTTTTCTCATATCCGTTTTATATCCGCATGCATAGCTGCTTATATATCCGCATGTATATCTGTATCCGTATCCGATTTTAGCGGGCATTGATATGAATTTTCTTTACTGAGGTATATCCGTATTCGTATCTGTATCCGAAATGAGTGAGCGGATATAAGTATGCTAAGCATCATATCCGAGCAGTATCCCACCAAATGCACCCTATTGCTGGTCAACCAAACGCGTTCAAGTGGCTTCATCGAATCTTTATTTCTCCATTTAGATTATCAAATTTTTACTTCTGTTTTTTAATTATTGCACGCGCGGCTCGTGGCATAGAACCAAATTGTTTGTTAGCGTAGTTACTTTTGAGGATACGCCTATGTTTGTGGTACGAACTGACAAGACGCTTTAAAGTTTGCCAGATTTTCATTGGCACTTTTCAGACTCTGGTGTCCAGCCAGAATCATTTAATGAAGTGCTTTTTAGTAATAGTCCCCGACATCTTTCATATTCTGATATTATTAGTCGCAAATCATCATATTTGAAAATTAGTCCTCCATATCTTTCATTATTTTGGAATTAGGTCTTACAATATTCATATTTTGAAACTAGTCCACCAAATATGTTTAGTGTTTTAAAATTAGTATCCCGAATTTTTTAACATGGTGCTAACTAAATGGACTAATTTAAAATAAAATACTTAAAATTTTAGGGACTAATTTAATGTGAAGATTCGGGGTACTGATTTCAAAACACTGAAAGATTTAGGGGACTAATTTCCAAATATAAAGATTTGAGAGACTAATATCAAAATATGAAAAATGTGCGGGATTAATATACACCTTTGAGGAAACCCGTGGTCTCTAGAGACTTGACTTTTTCCCATCTCTTGTCCTGGAGTGTGTTTGGCAATTAGGAAACTAGGATTTTTTTTTCCTCAGTTGCACAGAGGCTCGATTAGGCCAAACTAGTTTCTATGTGGATTAATTTTGAGTTGAGCCCAATTCGGTTGAACTAGTTTCTATGTGCGTATAGCCTTTCTTGTTTCCTTCCCACTAGATTTTTTAGGGCCAACTTATGGGGTTCAATTTCATACTAGCAGGGCATGATTTATTTCTGGCCTAGCTAGTAGGCAAAAATGCCCTAAAGAAAAACTGGTTTTGTTCAACGTTATCATTTAGGGCTGAACACTCGGGCCAAAAATTGTTTCAACTAAAATCTGTTTTAGCCATTTGACGACCGGGCCCCTAGCGTACCGACTACTTGTGGTTAAGCCGTTAAGGGAACTCCAATCCAATCTGAAAATGAAAGAAGCCAAATATCAAGATGTGCAAATTTTGGACACAATCCTTAATGAATTTTGCCTAAGAATTTCAGATATTATGTAATTTTTATTGTTTTCTTTGTTTTTTCTTTTCTTTTGTTCTTTGAAATTTCAGATATTATGTAATTTTTTATTGTTTTCTTTGTTTTTTTCTTTTGTTCTTCGTTTTTCTCTTTTCCATTTCTATTTGTCTTCTTTCATTCCCTAATAGAATGAAGCAGGTTCAGGTTTTTGACCTCTTCCTTTTATTCTCCCAAAAAGGGAAAAAAAAAAGGAAATTACGAATTTGTATCATCTTTAAGATTCTTGGAAAGTTGAAGGCACGAATTGTTTTTGTGTAATATACAGATCACAGTAGTTTCATAAAATTTACATAATGTTCAAATAAAGCAGATATAGTTAAAAAAAATTTGTTTAAAATATGTCATGTATGTATCAGGCGCTATCTTACACTGACCAATTAGCAGCCACACTGATCGAATTTTGATAGTTCAGTTCAATTTTGTAATACATTTGGATAGGTTTGGTTTAACGGAATTTTAATTTGAACCGACCACTCCCTTGGCTCTTTAAAATCCACACATCCTTTCTTTCTGTTTGTCTATAAATTTCCTTCTCTCTTTTTCTTAAAATTTTTTTCTATTATCTCAAATATTTTTTTTACCCTTTTATCTGTGTTTTTTTTTCACTAATCACTTGATAACCACACTTTCTTTGGAGCATAATGGCTAATTTTCCTAATTAAGTAGCCTGAAGAGAATGAACCAATCAACCTCACGCACCATATGATTTTCAAATCTAGGACGATTCAGTTGTTTGATGAAATTTTTCAAAACTGATTGTCTGCTCACCCATATCTATGATAGTTTAGTAAAATACCTTTGTGACATTTTCCTCTAATATATTAACAACACCTCCTGATCTTTTGTTTCTTGCGAAATCATCAACAATTCTCTTCTTGTATAATGATTTTCGTTCCTTCAAACTGCAGACGATCCTTGCGACGATGGCGAAGAACAGCAATGTAATGTCGTTCAGTGGCGGCCCTCGGCTTTGCCCGGGAGCAGAGCTGGCGAAGCTGGAGATGGCGGTGTTTCTTCACCATTTGGTGCAGAGGTTCGAGTGGGAGCTGGCCGAGCACGACTATCCTGTTTCCTTCCCTTTCCTTGGATTCCCCAAGCAACTCCCCATCAAGATTCGTGCTCTTAAGTAAAGATTAGTGTTCTCCTGTGAAAAATATTATGAAAGATCTGGTTCTATGTGTGTGCTACATGAATTTGACACCGGTGAACTTGGTGGATATTTTGAGAAGCATACTGAAGAAATGAAATAAATGGGAAGTTTGGATTTTCAGTATCTGTAAAATTAGTTTTTGGATTATACAATGAAAGGTTTAAATATTAGATTGGATCTAGGATGTCCTATGCTTACAAGAAAACTACGAAATTGGACTGAAATCTGAACTCAGATAGCAATCACATTTACATTTACATTTTTATTTTTATTTTTATTTTTATTTTGTAAATTTGCTTTGAATTTGTAGCCCATAGGAATTGAATATGGATTGTTCTGGTACCATGGAGCCCTCACAAAAACTCGAAAGTTATAGGAAAAAATTGATAATTATAGTTATTGTAATTTTATATTCTAACAATTATTAAAAGTTTATCACTGTGATTAAGAAAATAATCTCTATTTCATAAAACCACACTGAAAACTAAAATTTAGTTGAATCCCGACATTGTGATACTTTCCTTCAAAAAGGTTGTTTAAATTTATTTTTAGAATAAAGAAAAGATAGGTAATTTTTGGGTCGTTGGTCTTTAATATAGCAGTTTTACTAAGACATAATTATAGTCAATCTTAACAATCCTATTGAGCATCCTAGGAGTTAATACGGTGACCAACTTGTTCATTATCGCATTGGGGGTAATCTTTGTACTCTATATTTAATGATGCAACTAACTCAAATCCTATGGATTTTTTATTGGATAGAAAACCCCTAAAAGGTCATTTTCACTGAACTTGCATCTACTTATGGATTAATAATATATATAAAGAGACAAAAGATAACATCAGGACAAGCCAGGAAACATGGACTATCAATTACTGCCTAACACTTACTAGGCTTAGCCATGATTAAACATTAACCTATAAATCATTAAAATTGCTATATATCGTGTGTGATCCATGTAGGCGTCAAAAAATGCCTCTAAACCCTGAATCAGACTCAAGTGAATGAGTAGCTCACCCAATGACCCATCAAAGCAACGTCGTTAACAAATTCCCCAATCACACGCCGGTGAAATGACGAGGTCTACAGGGTCACCCGATGACCCATTTAAACGGGCGATGATCGAACTCAAAAGACATCGATGGGACTACGGAGGTCAACCGTCGGAAGTCAACCGTCGGAAGTCAACCGTCGGAAGTCAACCGTCAAAAGCCAACCGTCGGAAGTCAACCGTCGGAAGTCAACCGTCGGAAGTCAAACGTCGGAAGTCAACCGTCGGAGCCCGACCGTTAGAAGTCGTCCGCCGACCCATGACGATCCGTCCGTCGACCCATGA
>JBAKGM010000139.1:7302788-7315723 GCA_037177215.1 Asparagus racemosus
GGAATGGAGGGGAAATTTGAGCCAAATCCTTACACCCCAAATTGGGGTGTAATGGAGGGAAAGGGAAGGAAGGGGAAGTTTTCCTCCTCCTTTTTCCTTCCTTCCCTTCCCCAAGTGAACTCCCAAACAGGCCAGTACATGTATTGTAAATTTGCTTATTGTTCAGCTATGCTATATTATTATGTGAAAGTATAAATGCCTAGATAGGTAGGGAGAATAAGAGTCCTAGAAGTGGCTATTTATTGAAGGAATTTGGATTCGATTATGAAAGTTCTTAATCGATCTAACATTGAATTGTCCCTTGATGAAGCTGAATATTGCATATTAATGAAAAACCAAATCTTAAAAACCATATCTTGTGTAGGTAATACTACTTGATCACCCACTTACACATTCTTCTTTCAAATTCACATTCTTTCGGTTCTAAAACGTAATAGTACTTACCCTCGCTTGTGTGATCAAGAACTTTTGAGTTTAAATATTGAAATGATAAGATTAGAACCAAAACCATCAAATTTAGTATTACATTTGTTATAAAAACAAATGGATCCATTAAATAAATGTTCACAAACTCTTTAATATCAATTCGTCTTAACAAGATGGTCATGCTTACCAGATATATCACCTTTATGTCAGTTTTGCCAACCTGGAACAAAATACACCCAGTATAGTGACAAAAATTTGAACTATAAAAGCTATATCACTTTTTAGCTGAGCTTTTTGCCAAACATTATTTAACCCTTTAACCAGATTTTGCTCCACTGGCTTGGTTAATCGGGAGACACCTCCTTCACATACCAAACACAGAAAATTACACAAGCTTTAAATCAAGTGAACCCATCTTAATTAATTTGCTAAACCCAAAAAAAAAAGAAGATTAAGATCTTCCTTCTATACGGTTTAGAATGAGTTATCCCCTCAGAGGGAATGGATTTACTGATACACATACTAGATGGATTAAGAAATAATCAATTTATTAAAAAGAGGTGCTAAATCCTTACCATCCCCAAACACTAAAACAAAACATATGGATTGAAATAAATGTTATCTTATGTTATGGGTCAATCAGTTGAATCCTTTCGAATAAAAATAAACTAATTAGTTTTTCTTCCTTAATCTCTCTTTTTGAAACCTTTACCAAACGGGCTGTAATTATAACATTTTTGAAAACTAAACCCAAAGCAGCTATAAATAAAAATAACATGCCACAACAATCTAATTAATGGCAATTGCATATAACTCAGTCACATTAATTGCAAACAGTCAATTAAATTTCACATTATCCTAAGTAACCTAAAATCCTACTCGGAAACAAAGAATTCCTTGGAATCCAACCATTTTGCGGTTGAATTTATTATTGGTCTCGCTTAGACAGCGACACCGGATCTACATAACACGCTTTTCGTCCTGGTTTCTTAGTGTAGAGATCCGCGTACTCGGGCTCGGGCTCGAAGGAGCTATTGACTATAACTCCGTTGCTCTTTTCCTCCCCTTCAATCATAAATTCATCCGACGGTAATGAAATCTCTGAGCGTTTAGTCATCTCGATACGATGAGGTAGTCCATCAACAACAAAAGACTGCTCATCGCTCGACGATATGGGACGAGGGAGTTGCCTCTCAAGGCTCTCGTGGACGCAGTGGACGAAAATGCCAGGCCCATAGAAGGCGGGCCCCGGCAGGCCATGCGCGGCAGCGGTGTCGGCGCCCCATGCCAACATGGCGTCGGAGCTTACGCAGTCGGGGCCAACAGGACGACTTTCTTGAGGTACTTTGCTGTAGGTCTAACTAGCTCAGAATTATACTCATGAAGGATTATTATATTTAAGGAATTTACCCGATCCATGGTCAAGGGCCCAAAATCCAATTCTAAATTTTATACTTACGGAGGATTGTTATATTTAAGATGATGTTGAGGCTTGTCTCAAATTCTTGACCTATGGCTTGTTCAAAGAGAAGTTAAAATATTTTTTTTTGTTGAAAAATATTTTATTAAAAACTCTTTAACGCCTTGGTGCTAACTGAATGAATTAGTGAGGAGGAGAGTGGAAGAGGCTAGCTATATACGCGCGTGATGCGCGTGTATGAGAATAGTTTTGATAGTGTAGGAATTGGCAGATCTAAGATCTGCAGCTGAAAGTTTAAAATAATATTTTGACCGTTGAGAGATTTGATAATTGGGAGCGGATTCGGTGGTGCAGAAATAATTTTCGTGATCTCCAGCATGTAGCTAGCTTGCATGTTTGCGCATTAATAGGTGCTCTGTTATTAGAGGATTGTCTTAATTTGGAGAAAATATTACTTAATTTTAGTAATAAATGTAATGCGAATGACTAATGACACAAAAAGACCTAGTATTTTTCTATGTCAAAACACACTCATGAGCGTGAACAGGTTTGAGCTTTGCTTTCGGTGCTCCAAAAATCAGTTTTTATTTAGTAATTAATAAAAAAAAGGCAAAATAAGTATTTGTTATTAATATCAGCCCTCTCCAAACTTTCATCAAGTTTTCCTCCGGAAATTCAAGCACCCATCATCTCACCGTGGCAGCTTCTCTCGTACCGTCGATTCTCAATCCACAAAAAGAAATGAACAAAGCTCAAATCATCTTCCATATTCAATGAGTTTCTAATTTCTTTGATTTCTATTTTTACGCTTTACGATCTTGAGGCTGCAGTTGAGATCGACGCTGAACATGCAGATGGGGTTCCACGTGGTGCTGTTCATGGTTTTAGATCCATAATCAAAAGCTTTAAATAAATAAATAAAAGCAGGAAGTTGGACAAAGACAACTAAACTCATCGATTTATGGAGAAAGTGGATTAGTGTCAAATTCATCATTTTAGGAAGTGGAAGAGGAAGAAGAAAAACAAATAACTTGATCCATATACTTACAAAAGATGCCACTATCAGAATAGTTAACAACAATAAAGAACTAGTGCAGATAGAAAACTAAAGTACAACTATCACCCTAGAAGTTTGCTAAACAACGAAAGTAGGTGTGGAACATCCTATTAACATACTACCACACAATAGGAAAATAATTTTGAGAGCGCCAAAACTGTTGGCTTAAAACAAGTTATAATTGGCAACTGAATAGTAAACTGTCGTAAGCAAAATAAAGCTAGATTCTCCACTATAGTATTTAGTAGCTGAAAAGATCCAAATCCGAAAAGAATACTACCATGCAAACAAATGCCAATGATTTCTTTTCGAAATATCGCTAGCATCATCTCTCTTATGGCGCATTTGAAGGAGATTGGTGTATTAAGAATAATTAGTCTGAATGTAATGGAATACAATTTGCTATCTACATTTTTGTCCGAGTATTTTTATACAAATCACCACAAAATATAGTGGCTTTTCGAGGAATCACCACAAAGTTTTAAATTTTCTAAAACCACAATGATAATATGCACTTTTAATAATGTGTCACCAAGTCATAATTTCCATCTGTATTCAGTAAATAAAATGTTAAATTTCTAAAATACCCTCATGAAAGGGACCTAACTTCTCATTTCAACAAAATATGACAACTCCCTACAAAAGTTAGTTGGCTCCATCAAAAATTTTTAATCCCCTCCAAATATCTCTCATTCATCTTCTCCAAAAGTTATTTTATACTCTTATTTAACAAAATATGAATGATAATTATCACTTGAAGGTACTTTGTTAATGGTACATAATATCATGATAATTTTACAAAAACTGAAACATTAATGGTAGTTCTACGAAAAACCATTATATTTTGTATTGGTTTCGTAACCCTAATTTCTTCCTACAAGTTTGAAGTTACAATACGTCAAGAAATTTTAAACTATACCAAAATAATTCCCATTAAAATGCGCTTTTGTACGAACCCAAATTTAAAATCTGGCCATATTTTTTATAATTTTAAGAATATGCCCTATTTTCTTCCGACATGTGAGGCTTCTTTGTACTATGTAATAGCCTTCTCAAGTTGATAAATTTACTTAGACTTTATTTATTTTGAAACTGTTAATAAATATATGAGACGAGTTCAACATTCCCTCAAACAAACAATCTCACTATCTTAGTAAGAATCTTCTAACGGGGTTTATCCCAAGTAATTGTTATCACAGATACGATTACCACATATCCAAAAGCTTGATGGATTGTCCAATTATGTTGGATAACTTGTTAGAGAGAAAGGAAGAGAAAGAAAAAGTACATCGAATTATACCCCTTAGAAGCCTAAAGTCCATAGTGGGCCTATTAAGTTGGTCCAAGCATACATAACGCTGGGCCTTCTTAAGCCGATGACAAAGCCCGAACTCCAATAGCATAAAAGCATAATTTATATACAAATTTGGGTTTCTTCGTAGAAACATCTTAAAATAATGGTAAGTACAGACAAACTATTTTTCAATTTTAATTTATACATAAAAGCATAATTTATATACAAAGCATAAATTTCGATTTTCTATTAAAAACTCAAAATTGCCATTTAAAAACTCACAATCAAGTGACTCATTAGTTTAATATTTAGGTCTTATTAAGAATCTATTTTAAAGATGGTTTATGTATAAATTGAAATTAAAAGATGATTTTGGTATAATTATTATTTTTAAGGTGGTTTCTTTAGGAAAAAACCTCTATAAAACTAAATATTTGTTAATTTAATAATTCTTGATCATCTAACGTTTTGACTTCCACCGAAAACGAGAGGCGCACGCCAAGTGGACATATAGCTCGGTAGCTCAGGTAAGCTCATCGCCAAGTGCTCCCACGGTCCCACCATTCTATACTATCCCATTTAAATAAAGATTTAATTTGACCAACCGAGGGTTTTGCACCTTTGAATTTTTTTTTATCTCACAAAATTACCAAACTCCATGGACTTTAAACTTTTCTTATCGGATATCCTGCCTGTAATGTAATTTACAAATAATTAAAATTTATTTGAAATAGAAAACCTCAATTGGAAGGATGGGTTGTTCTCTGTGAATGGAAAATGACTAAGTTGATAAACAAATTTGTCTCAAGGATATGTTAGATATTGACAGTTACATATAGAGGGGTCTAGCGAGAAAAGTTGAAAGTAGATAAGGTTTTCTGAGAAATTCTAAAGTTCAAAAGGGTTTTATGGGATGAAAAAGTATTTATTAGTACTTCAAACCTACTGGTTATCTCAAACAGTCCATGCAGTAAGTTACCATTTGATTTACGAGGAATATTCAACTTAACCTTTTCTATGGATTTCCATATGTTCTTTTGTTTATATTACTCCAAACCCACGCTGTTTTAAAACCCGTTAAACCTAATATCCATACATTCCAAGACTCATTTAAAATTGTTTCTTTAATTTATTTTTTGGGGATTCGAGATGGGAAACGGGTAATTGAGGGTATAAATATAATTCACTATTTGTGGCTAACAGATCCAACTTCAATTAGCAATTAATTAAACAGAGTAAACAATAGAGGGGTTAATTTGGAATAATTAATAAGCGTTGAGGGAGCTGATAGCAATTTCATTGATTTGGGGCGCTGAGTTCAAATATTAAAGACGTAAGGGACCAATACGGGAGAAAAACCTACCGAAAGAATACCTGCATGCCCTTTGCTCTATAAAATATCTTTGGTACCATTCGCTTCATCCACCACATAAGCAAGCAAGACCTCTAATCTCTTTCTCAATATTAGCCATGGCAATGGAGCTTCTCGTATTAATCTCTACACTAATCATATCCCTCATCATCTTCTTCGGTTTCGGCAGCAACAGCAAACTCGACGGAAAGTCCCTCAATCTCCCACCGGGAAAAGTCGGCGGTTGGCCTCTCATCGGGGACACGATCCCCTTCATGCAGCCACATTCGTCGGCCACTCTGGGCACTTTCATCGACCAACACATCTCCAAGTTCGTAAAATCTTAGGTTTCTTTTCGTTTACAAAATCAAAGTTAATTAACCTACGGTACATCTGAAATATCCTTAACGGAATTATTTTTAAACTTAATTGCTGTTTGATTGCTATAATCGGTGGTGATCTGTCGTCATACTTGGGTTTAAGTTGCTCTGCATGATGTATCAGTTATTTGGATTTAACATGTTGCAGTTGGATTAAAAGATAATTTAGTTTGGACATTTGGATTTATGGATAATTTTTGAAGTAATCAATCATCTCCTCCTCAATGAAACGTGATGATAAAATATGCTATTTATTATTAATATGGTTTTAGATATGGGAGGATATTTAAGATGAGTTTGCTCGGGGAGCCAACGATCATATCGGTGGACCCGGAGTTCAACCGGCTGATACTGCAGAGCGAGGAGAAGCTGTTCCAGAGTAGTTATTCGAAGAGCACGGCCGAGATTATGGGCCGATGGTCGATGCTCTCGGTGACAGGTGATATACATAGAGAACTGAGGTCCGTAGCCGTTAATTTCATGAACAACGTCAAGCTCCGCAATTATTTTCTCCCTGATATTGAAGCCAAGGTTGTTAATATTCTTGATTCTTGGAAGGACAGCTCTACTTTCTCTGCGGTGGAAGAAGGGAAGAAGGTACTAATGTTTTACAGTCGGATAGACTCACTAAGTTCACCCACGACGATACCTGTCAAAAAATAAATTAGAGTAAATAAGTCAAAAAAATCATCCAAGGGGTCTATTTGCCAAAAAGAAACTAGGCAGCTGTCCAAAACAATGATAGTGCATGGCGTCATCTATGTGCAATCAACCCTATATTTTATAATATTGACTATCTAAAGAATAAGGGACAATAAGTGGCATAAGGAGATATTACGAGGGTCTGTCAAATTTAACCGTATTTGCATATGCTTAATTAATTGCCCGCATGCATCCTCTGAGGTATTGCAGATAATATATCAAACATATATATATTTAACCCTATTTTGTATTCATTTTCAAATTTTAACTAATAATGTTATTTATGTAAATTTCAATGTTACGTATGGTTGGAGGTATGTGCAGTTTGCGTTTAACTTGATGGTGAAGCATCTGATGAACATGGATCCTGAAATGCTAGAGACGGAGCAGCTGAGGAAAGAGTACGGTTTCTTTATGAAGGGAATGGCTTCTATTCCTTTGAATTTGCCAGGGACTGCCTACAGAAGGGCCTTGAAGGTATTAATTGCTACTAAACCCTCTTATTTCTTTGCCTCCCTTTGCTAATTGGGGTCTATTTACTCGGAAACTCCTTAATTATGTCAGTTGATGGATGTAGTTATGGTTCACTCATCAAATGAACCATATGGACCTGAGTACGTAGTAATAGTTCTATTTGTGATACTTACAAAAATTGTGTTCACATATAAATCACAGCGAGAAATGGGAAATTAATTATAAATTGTAGGGTTAATTGTAGATAGGCCTATGTACTATTACCCAATTACAGATAGAGCCACTATAGTTCTATTGTTGCAAATAGATCTCTTAAGTAAAAAAGTTTGCCACTTTTGCCCTTAAGAGGCCTATTAGTCGAAAGAACAACTTTCTCTTTCTCTGATATAGTAAAAGAGTCGAAGAACTTCACTCAGGGAGCATAGTAATAGAATTGCAAGGCAGTATATTTGCAACTGGTCAATACTAAAGGAGCCTATCCGCTATTAACCCTAAATTGAAAATGGATAAAAAATTGAACATTAAATGATTTCACATACTCTCTATTTATTTTCACGTTTTAACCTTTCAAACGAAGTGGCAGCTGGGTTGCCACGTTAAGCAAAACATGCCTACTAAATCAAAATGAATGAAACAGATCATACAAATTCCTTCAATAATTTTACAGGACTGTTTGAGGTAGTAACTTGACCCGTAGCACCTTTGACCAGTGGTGGATCCATGATTCTATCACACTGTACTTATAGAGGCCCTACCATAATTTCAGTGGTGTGCTATGCAGTAAATACAAGTAAAAATAGACAATTCAGCGGCATCCTATTGTAGCTATGTGAGATACTAGATATACACAATACAGCTTCGCTACTGCCCTGTCTTGCACGGTTTCTATGTTTACAGTCGAGGTCAGCAATCCTGAAGCTCATAGGACGAAAACTGGACGAGAGAGTACAAAAGATAAAAGAGGGAGTCGAAGGGCTCGAAGAAGACGATCTCCTTGCATCGGTCGCAAAGCACCCACATCTAACGAGAGATCAGATTCTTGATTTGATACTGAGCATGCTCTTCGCTGGTCACGAGACCTCATCTGCTGCCATCTCGTTAGCCATTTACTTCCTGCAGTCCTCGCCCAAAGTCCTGCAACAACTGCGAGTAATTCACAAACTCTTTGCTCGTTAGATATTTGTTATTAATCATTTGAGCACTTACACTTTACTTTATGTGTAAATTTTGTTTGTGGTGATTTCAGGAAGAGCACGTTAGGATTGCGATGAAGATGAAGGAGCGAGGCGAAACTGGATTGAATTGGGATGACTACAAGCAAATGGAATTCACCCAATGTGTAATTGATCTCTATGATTTGCAGTGTTCACACAAGAAATGAACTTTGATATTATCATTTAAACATATGTATCATTATTATATTTAGATGATGAACTAAATAAATAATCATATTTAAGTAGATATAGAAAATAATGGGATAAAATTTCATGTTTCAAAACATTAGAATTTTCTGTTGTTCTTATAAACTATATGGTTCTTCCTTTTTCTTTTTCTTTTTATTTTTAACATAAAGTTGGTCATAATCCATAAAAAAGCGTAACTGAAGCCTGGTATTGGAAAATTATAATGTGTTTTTTTATAGGTTATTCATGAAACTCTAAGAATAGGCAATGTTGTGAAGTTCTTGCAAAGGAGAGCAATTAAAGATGTGCAATTTAAAGGTAATTCAGTACTTCAAAAGTTCGAGTATAAGATCTTTTGTGCAAAGAGCAGTTTGGACTTTATCTTTTGACCTTTTCTGTTTAATTTTGATTTGCGTAGGATATGATATTCCATGTGGATGTAAAGTAGTAGCCATCATATCAGCTGCACATTTGGATCCAGCAATCTACGATGACCCGCAAATTTACAACCCTTGGAGATGGGAGGTTAGCTATATACCCTCTTCATTAGTTAATTATGAAAAATTGTTTTATATTTATTGAAGATAAAAATCTAAAAAAGATCTTACTTTACAAAGTTCATGTGGATTTTGTTCAAAAGCCTCCTAAGAGGTTTGTGAAATTTATCCAAATTTCATGCTCCAGCTAAAAACAGTAGCGAAGATGCTCATTTGATTACACGTGTTTATTATTCTTGAGATTCAGTGGAATTGTTTTGGCTTAATTTCAGAAAACCTCCTCACTTTTGGGGTTTTGCGGATAACTACTTTAATTATTTTAATTCCACCAATCCCCCGGAGGTGTTTTGCACATAAACCCCTGAACTACTTTCAGTTCACTGAATCCTTTGAATATATTTCACTTGCGCTAACAACATCAAGTCTAATGTGTGACGCTGTGTGAGAAAGAGACGAAAACACCCTTCAGCCCTTAAAAAAAAAAAACTCTCAAACGCGTCACCTCCGTCCCTGCAGACGATCTTTGCGACGGTGACCAAGAACTGCAACATAATGTCGTTCAGCGGCGGCCCTCGACTGTGCCCAGGCTCAGAGCTGGCGAAGCTGGAGATGGCGGTGTTCCTTCACCACTTGGTGCAGAGGTTTGACTGGGAGCTGGCTGAGCAGGACCATCCACTCTCCTACCCTTTCCTCGGGTTCCCCAAGCACCTCCCCATCAAGATCCGTGCCATCAAGTAGAACCGCCCCTGCTTATTGTAGCCTTGATCAGTGTTTTATAGAAGCAGACGAACCGATAGAAATAAATTGGAACTGAGAATTAATGAAGCATCTTATTAGCTACAATCGCGAGGTGAACTTTGACTACATTGCAATGCAGCTGTGTGAGAGCCTGTGACTGAAGAGACTCTCCTTCAAGCAAATGCTAAGGAAGATTTCTTTTTGAAGTATCTAGATTATGGTGATTTATGTTGCCTTCGAAGGAGGGTGGTCTACAAAGAAGAAGTATTAGTACTATCAATTTATATATATTTACTGGCTAAATTATCAAATATGTATATTTACCACCATATTCTTACCAGTTCGGTGTTTTCAGTTTCTACGGCAATGTTAAGCTAATCGTACCAAATTTCCGTAGCAATAAAAATACCAAATTTTGAAAATGGGTCCTGATAAAAGTACTAATTTTGCGATTCAGCCAAAATTCAATATTAATAATTTAAAGTCATCAGAGATACTGAAATTATCAAATCGAAAAGTATGTACTGATAGATACCAATTTGGTAAGTTAGCCTATATATTTACCAGAGTATTTATCATTTCTAATCATGATTTTGAAGTTTCTATGAAGTGAAGAAGTGTTTGAAATGATACCAGAATAATACAGTTATCTTACGTTTAAACGTGTAACTGTATAATTTAGTATGAAATTATAACTTTCAAATTTTACTACAATGTCATATTTTGGTCCAATAACGCTAAGTTTGGCCAAGTGTTAAGGAAGAGGGATTAAGGAGAATGATTAACATAGTTAGCCTATCCGATAAGTCGAAGGGCTAAATTATTAACCCGTTAAAATAAATTTTACTTTAGCCCTTGTGATAATTTTTAGTGTTTGGGAAAAACGAAGATTTTGATTATTTTCTTTATAAATAGAGGTGTTAACTTTTAATCCTTCTAACTAGAAGTATTAGTAAACCCCTCATTTTGAGGGGCTAACTCATTTTAATCCCTCCAAAAAGGTTAGCTTAATCCTTCTACATTTTTTTGCGTTTGGTAAATTATAGAGGGTTAACTCACTTTAACCCTTGTATAGATTTTTTGAGTTTGATAGGTTAAGAATGAGTTAAGTCTTCTTAATCTCTCACTTAACCCGTTGCAAAATCGCACCTAATACGATATGTCCTGTGAGATGATCAATGTATGATCTTGTTAATAACGATATTTTGGGTTAAAAATTGGCCTATGACGCTGGCCTTACTACAGATGGACTGAGCCCATTTTAAGCTCAAAGTTTTCTAAATGTCCAAAGCCCATCTCAAGCCCAAAGTCCATCTTGCCAGTGGGGACGGAGATCAGCAGTGGCCTCAGAAAGAGCCAAGTCTCCTCAAACCAAAAATGTGGAGTTTATGAGGTGAATTCATAAATGGGGAGGAAATTAGGCAAAAAGAATCTTTCGTAGGTCTCCTTAAATAAATGAATAAATAAATTATAAATGAATAGAATAGTTAGTCCCTTCACAGTCCACCAACCAAAAACGCCCGATCTGATGCTCCGCCTGCAGTGTTGACGAAATTAAATTATGCCATAGCACCCCCCTCTATTTTAATTATTATTAGGTTAATTATTCATCAGTGGAAAACTCGAGAGAGACCAAGATCTCTAATCATCTCTCTCTCCTCTCTCGCCGATCTGGTCTCATTCTCACCGGTAAGTTCGCTTTGCTAATTTCGATTTCTTTAGTTGCATCAATTTATCATCTTTTTCAGTAATTTCATAGCTTGGGTTCTTTCCCTAAAATTAAGTGGGAGGAATGTACATATTTGTGTAAATTTTATAAATTTAGTGCTATCACCTTAATACCTTCGAATGCGTTGCGAATGTTTACAACTAAACTTAGATCTCATTTGGATAGAGACTGTTAACAAATGCAAGCGTTATTGTAGTCCTTAAGTGCTTTTTTAATTTATAAATTTAGCTCTAGAGTTTACATAATGAATTTCTAGGATGGCCCTAAATTAGTAAAACTTATGTCTTAAGTAGCTGTGTAGACAATTCTGCTACTGATAGAATTAAATCTGGTTCTTTGGATAAGTTATGGATAAAAATTAAATCTTTTCATTTATTTGATCATGGTCCTGTTGTAGTTTTCTTTTACAGCTGTTATCATTTTTGGAATAATCACCATTTTCGGAAATAACGTTTCCTTGCTTTGTAGACAAAACATATGTAGAAAAACATGCACACGCACATACATACAGACATTGTAAATATGTTGGCAATAGTTGTGTTACCTTTCTATTTACTGACCAATTCATATTTTGTTAAATCTATTGAAAGTCACATTTATAGTTTTATGCTTGCAGGGTATAACTGATTGTAGAAGTAGTTATCATGTTCCGCAGAAAGCACAATACACACAATAATCATGAGGATGACGATGTCTACCAGGAGCAGAAGGTAATGAGTTAATTCATAGCTTTTCTATTAACTTCAAACAAGATTTGTCGCTGCGTTTATTGATGTAATCAATTCCTCGTAGATTTAGTGTCGGGTTCAACCTTTCAATATGAATCTGAATGTTTCCTGAGATTTTCACTCAATTTGGTCAATTGGTTCCTACAAAGTGGGTGTTTCAATTTTCTTGTGATATTATCTTATCCTTTGGTTCTATTAACAGCATTCTCATAGTCATGTCATTGAAATCCACCTGATCTCTGTAAGAGTTAAGCATGTAGCTTCCTTGCATCTGCTTTCATCTATTCGTAATTGTTGGATGCTCAAGGATTTTGGACAGAAAATTGAAGGAAGCTTTTTGTTATCATAAGTATTCTTTCCAAGCTGAGCTATATCCTTGAGACCATGAGATATACTGATTCTTCCAATCTTTGTTGGATATTGTTACTTCACATACTTCAGCCAAAACATGTTTCCATATGTAGTTTGTATTTAGGTTTAAGAGCTTATTTTCTGCAAATATCTCTTTTAATGGTAGATCAAATATTCAAGAGAAAGAAATAGGTCCCAAGAGAGCAATTCTAGACCGTTATGCAGCATCCAAAGCAGAAAACAACGCATCTTTTTTTAGCTGAACAGAATACTGTTGAAAGCTTGCTATTGCAAGTCAAACAGGTTGGATTAGGTTGAAAAGTCCCCCAAATCTGCTTTAGATTGATTTCAAGTTATCTACTTTTCATTATTCACAACACCCCCA
>JBAKGM010000139.1:7315733-7336202 GCA_037177215.1 Asparagus racemosus
TTTTCCCCCCCCCCCCCCCCCCCCCCCGTCCAAAAAAAAAAAAAAAAAAGCCCCCCTTCTCTCTTAGATGGAGAGATACACAATATTATGAGTTCCCTCATATGCTCCGAGAATATCTGGCCAAATCTGATGAAACCCACATCAGATCTGATACAAAAGCCCCTGATCCGGTCTTTCATCTCCCTTTCCTCTTCTGAAACCCCCAATTTCTTTTCTCAATCAAATCAGAGGGATGGTTGGCGGTAAGCATTCATACTGCAATGTATTAATGTTGCAGATAGTATGAGGCAACTCCTTGGTTGATGTGCTAACCTTTTATCTCCCCAAAAATTCAAAATAAGTTGTATCCTTGTTTGTTGTTTATATTATCTTAGAATTGTCTAGTTTTTCTCTTTTTTATCTGTAAAAAATTGGTTCTGTTTGTACTAATGCTCAGTGAAGTTTAAATTTTTATTTTATTTTATGATGTCTATTCTTATAAGTCTCAAACTCAGACTCCAGGATATTTGTATGCTTGGTTTATTTAATACAATTAGATTCTTGTGAGCTTGGCTTAGACCATTTGTGCTGTAAAAAGATCTTTCAATGTCTGACATGCAATCTTATTCATATCTTGGAATAAGAAATTCTTTATAATTTAAGAAAAACATAAATAAGATACTAGACTTTTGCATTATGAAGACAAAACTGATTTCAGCATATTGCATATTCTCTATTCAACTCCCATTTGTATTAGGTTCTTCTAAAACTTGTATGATCTTGACTAGATTTCACATGCGGCTTCATTCACAAAATTCAACATTTAACACCCAACAGTCTTTATGTAGGAAACTCTTTTATTGTTAATAAACAGTTGTTTTCTAGGCCCACGTCACCATACATATTCACTATAATAACAATTTCTTACACTTCATGCCAACAAACTGTTTTGCTAGTTAATTTTCTTCAAGCATCATCTGGTTATCAGTTACTATATGATGCACGCACTTTTGTTTGTAGTATATAAGGTACAACGTGCATGCTCTATGCATGTGAAAAAGATGAGTATATATCAAGGTAACTAAAGGGCTATCGTTTGTGATATATTTTTTATTGTGTCTACTTAAAGGTTTTTACATGAAAACCAACTTATCTTTTGCCCAAATTTCAACTTACCACCTTTATTTAAATTTTTTGATGTAAACCACCTTAATTTGCTTACATGTTCTTAATGTCACACTTTTTGATATTTTCTATTTTTAAAAAATGTGACATTACTATAATACCCCTCAGTCTAACCCAATAGAAAAAAGAAAAGGAGGAGGAGGTGGGGGAAGGGAAGTTGGTCGGTCGATGGCATGAGAGGAGGGAAGGAGGTCGACAGTGAGAGAGGAGAGAGAGGAGGAGGGAAGGAGGAGGAGGAGGAGAGGAAGGAGGTGAGAAAAGTGAGAATGGAGGAGGAGGAGAGAGGGGAAAGGAGGTGAAGAGGGAGGAGAGGAGGAAAGAGGTTAGGATTTAGAGGATTTGGAGAAACCCTACAAATGGAGGAGATGGTGGAGGACAGAGAGGGGAAGAGGAGAGGAAAGGGAGGAGGTGGAGGGGCCATTGGTGGAGAGGGAGGAGAGAGAAAATATAGGGCTTGTAGAAACCCTAGAGGTGGAGGAGATGTGGAGGAGATGTGGAGAAAGAAGAGGAGATGGAGAGGAGAGGGAAGGAATGAGGTGGGGAGGACAGGGAGGGGGAGAGGAAAGACAACGGGAGGGGGAGAGAGGAGGGAAGGAAGAAGATGGAGAGAGGAGTTGGGGTGAAATGGGTATTTTAAAATTTTTTGGTTCTGAATAATGGCGAAGGTGTGACATTGAGAACATGTGAGCAAACTATGGTGGTTTGCATCAAAAAATTAAATAAAAGTGGTAAGTTGCAATTTGGGCAAAATTTAAGATGATTTTCATGTAAAAACCCTTTACTTAAAGAGCTAGTTTCCATGTCCATGTCATTATCAAGGTAACCTTTGTTGTTAACTCACCAACCAACTGTTTTGCTAACAAATAGTTTGTTCTCCAAACACTCATGTCTTTATCAGTTATGTTATTATACACATGTTAAGTTCAATATACATAAGGTAAAAGGTCAATGTTCTATTCATGTGAAATAGATGAGTATATATCAAGCCATCAAGGCACGTAAGTGATTTTTCTTTATTATATTTGTTAGAAAATATACTTGTTTAGTTTTCTGCATATTGATACCATATTTGAGCTAGTTTCGGGTGTACACTACTAGTTTATGAAGGATGCTTGTTCCCATTCTCTTGGCATAGTACATCCACATTTTTAAGTCATGAGATTGCATCGAACTCAGTTTCTTTATATTTTTTTCTCATTGGATATCCAAGGTATCCTAAGATATGACTGGAAGTTGGTTATGCATATGTTACCTACTATGGTGATTTTGCAGTATTTGTATACAGACGTATCTCTGTATCAGTTCCAAACTTTCACGTGTAGCAGAATTAATCTATAACACATTAGCTTTTTTTCATTCACTTGGTTCTTATTGGTTTATAATGCTTCTGTTGGCCGAATTTTCAAAAAGCATTGAGTTACGCAATTTGTTGTACATCTCAGTCGACTTGTTTTCTTGATGGATCCTTTTGCAGATCAATGAGCTAAGAGCTGCAATTGGACCCTTATCTGGCCGCAATGCAAAGTTCTGCACTGATCCCTGCCTGAGGAGATATTTAAAAGCTCGGAGCTGGAACGTTGCTAAGGCCAGACATATGTTAGAAGAGTCACTAAAGTGGAGGTCCACTTACAAGCCAGAGGAAATTCGCTGGGTAATCTACTGTGCCTGGATCCCATTAATCGTTTTGAATTAAAAGATATATTTGTAGCTTAAGCATGGTTACTTTTCCAGAATGAAGTTGCTCATGAAGGTGAAACTGGGAAAGCATACAGAGCAAATTTCATGGATCGAGAAGGGAGGACTGTTCTTGTGCTAAGACCAGGCAAACAGGTTTGATTTAGTTTGTGAAATGAATTTTTTTAATATAATTTTTTGGCCTACACTATACTGAATATGTTCAAGCGTTTAACTTGCAGAACACAAAATCTCATGACAATCAACTTCGTCATCTCGTGTATCTCATAGAGAACGCAATTCTAAATCTACCTGAGGGTCAAGAGCAAACGGTGTGGTTGATTGACTTCACTGGCTGGTCACTAAGTAACTCAGTGCCAATAAAAACCGCTCGAGAAACAGCAAATATTTTGCAAAATCAATATCCCGAGAGGCTTGCTTCTGCATTTCTTTACAATCCTCCTAGAGTCTTTGAAGCCTTTTGGAAGGTTTGAATCTTACTCTTTTCTCTGTACATCTAAGCTTTCTCAAAATTCATTTCAAACAATTGACAAATCCTACCGAACAGAACTATTGCCACTTATGCGTGTTGTTCTTTTTCTTTTTCTCTTTTTTTTTTTCTAATCGTATCAAGCAATGACCATCCACTGAAAAGTTCCATTTCCATTCTCATTAAATTGTCTCAGACGAGGACACCGTTCCGTGTATAAATAAATAAAAAGGAAATTTCTCAATCATGACTTTTTCACGTATTGGCCTGAGTAGGATTTATTGTGCAAGACCGTCATATATCTTCCACTTCAGCATTCTATTTTACCGCTAAAAAGGTATCAAACACCTCTAACAGATGAGCTAATCCCAATTTCTCAACCGCTCCACACGGCCCCCCCACCCCTCCGGGCCCCCAAAAAAACCCACTAAAAGAGAAAAAGAATAAGAAGAAAGAAAAAAGGAAAAAAGAAAGAGCTGATCCCATCAACCATCACGCCCACTTGAGCATGTTTAATTGCTCGCTCATCGTGCATGTTTGTGCATGGTCAGCCTCCATTTGAAGTTTTACGACTCTAATCATATATAGTGAGTGTTACAGTATTTTTATTCAAACACATAATCTAGAGGAAGACCCAGGAGATTTTGACTAGTAAGTTCTAATAACACCTTGTTACCGTGTATTGCATCAGCTTACAAGCTCTATTTGGCTGTGCAGGTTGTCAAATTGTTCCTGGATCCTGTAACATTTCAGAAGGTGACCTTCGTTTACCCAAAGAAAGAAGAAACTATGGAGCTCATGCGGAAAAACTTTGATGTTGATACCCTCCCCGTGGAGTTTGGAGGAAAGAACAAGATAGAATACAACCATGAAGATTATTCTGCATTGATGAATAAGGATGAGGCCAAATCAACAGCCATCATGAGGGAGTTGGAGGAGAAGCTAACCCTTACAACCAACGAGAAATCCCCTTTGGAGGCAGCATCTGAAACCCCACTAGTTCTGACACAATCAAGTTAAACCAAAGCTTGGTTGAAACTATGGCACCGCGGCGAACGTTTCTTTTCATTGTAAGACGATTCTGTACACAAACTCAATAGGAGAGAAAATAATAAAAGCAGTTTCTAGTGAGAACTGGATCTGAGCATGTTGAACTCTGGAGATTGATCCAAAATACTTTGAATTTTCAGTTATTCCTCTGCTTGTGTGACCTCCTATCTTTTCATTTGAAGGGAAGACAAATTTCTGTTACTTCCCAATCAATACTATTTTGATATATCCTGCATGGTTCTGTTCAGGCGACTGTGAAAGAACAAGAATCAAAGCATTTAGCTTCACGGAAGTCTCAACAAGACGAGCAACAGCTTCCCTCAAGAATTTAGGTCCTTGCTAGAATGCAGTTTTTCTTCCTTCATTTTTCAATTTATAATAGCCGTTTAACAGTGAATTTAGTTTTTCTCTCTTTTTTTTTCCTGCAAATTTTTGAGCGAACAAATGATTGGAGTAACATTAAAGAGTGATGCCGGTTCACCAAAGTGAGAAACCTGTCAATACGATGGAAATCTACAGGAGTTCAGTGTCGTCGTTTTTTTTTTTTTTCACTAGGATCAGTGCAGAGATGCTTTTCTATCCTATCGATCAATCTGCGCCTGAAATATAATTTCACAATATACCAGCAGAACTGCAAACATCCTACTACCTTGGACCACTACACTATGAAGTGAGATCATCACGACTCAAACAGAACCACATGTAGGATATGAGACGATGTCACATCAAATTGAATCTTTTAAAATCAAAACTCAGCTGCCACGAGTTCTTCCATAAACTTAACAATCCAAGATTGACAAGAAAGCAGCCCACATCTTATTTTGTACAACGGAAGAACATGTATAGAACAATGACAAATAATTCCAACGTAGTATTAAGCTACATAAGAAAAGGAGACAGAAAATACAAATGAAGGTAATTGGTAACTCTGCAAGCATGGTAAAAGAAATAACAAAAATACATATAAGCAAAATTTAGGAATTCGGTATTATGATCACATAAGCCCACTTCCAAGGCCATCAAAATAGGCAAAACGAATCATGACTTTCATATACGTCCCCTCTTGAAATTTCTTGCAGTGGCTTGATATGTGCGAACTAAAACACCAACACCAATTCCAATGCCGAGGCAAATGCCAAGACCAATCCCTACACCAACCCTCACGCCTGCATTGAACCATGAAAGCTCACCATCCTCACCTTCAATATATTCTCCCCTCGAGTAGATATTGTTGTAATCAATGTCCACGTCATTTTCCGGTCTGTAATCATGGTATTCAGATACCTGGGAGACAACAGTAAGGGTTTTGAGCACTTGCAGTAAACAAACAGCAGAAACCATGGACAAGTGCGCTAATATAGACAACTACTATAAGGAACTAATGAATATCTCAATCATGAGGTAATTTTTGCAAATATTTTCTCAAGGCCAATTGTCAATAGGAAACTTTTCCATAATCATATCATGTTTCTGGTAGAAATAGTTATAGCATTGACAAAACAACATGCAGTAATTTCACATATCAAAGAAACACATAATAATTAAAAAAAAAAAAAAACAAATATGCTGAGTGGGGATCAAAACATGTGTATTAATCATCACGCCAGAAATTTAATGCTTCTATAAACCTTGGAAGGCCACTCATACCAAGTTGTGATTAAGGACAGGTTCAGGTTCTTCATGGCACCCCCTAAACCAAACAAACCCATGTTGCACATTACTGGTAATAAAGGTCAAACTAATGTTTTAAGGACACAAGATGATGACTTAAATTAAAGGGTCCTTCGAATAATCTATATCTAGATTACTTATAAAAGAGGATCGCCTCTCTAACCCTTTCAATTATGATAATTTCCAATTATACCCATTATTTATGATTAATCCATCACTAATTATCCATAACCTATTATTAACTATGAACCTCTTTACTTTACCAAAGCCTATTATTAATAATATATAATAATAAACTAATACACTGTTGATACTATTAAGAATTATACTATTAGTTAATAAATAGTTTAATAATATATAATTATTTAACAATATAAATAGCACAATTATTTTAATATTATTACTTAACTTGAGGATTACATTATTATTTAACAATTATACTATTAAATAATAATTTATTAGTTATTTAACAGTTATAAAATAGGATTATAATTTACCATAGTTATCCAAAATTATAGTTATACTATTATAATAATTAAAATATTATAATATTAAATATTTAATATGTTATAAATATTTAAATAAATTATGATTCAATTATAATAATTATCCAAATTATTACAATTATTCATAAAATTCTTTATACACAATTTTATTGTACAAATTTCATTTATAAACACAAAATTCTAAAAAGTTCAATATGTGCAAATTACTTCACCATTTTCCAGTCAACGAAAAAAAAAATCAAATATAAAACAAGTATATCCACATGCAAAGCATGTGCGTTATACTAGTGAACACATAACTGAAATTAATAGTCTGATCCAAAAATGTGTTGTGACCATCCTTTTTAATGCTAACCAATGATTTAAGGCTTTGATAAGCCAAGGAAAATACATCAGAGTGAGGAGCTTTTAAGTCCTACATGGACACTCTGTAAAACGAAGCACAGCCATTTACCTTACAAACAGAACATGATTTGTCTGTCGTCATTTCATTAAGAATGTCTAGAAAGCAATCTTGTGGAACTAAAAATTAGGTCAGTTTTCATAATTTGATCATAGACTGTTAGCAATCTGCAGAAGATCAATCAGCTTTCAGTATTTCACTATACAAATCTAGTATGTATGTGTCAAGCAGAATAATAATGCCATAATATTCAACCAAGAACAGTTACGTGTGCCTTCTATGTTATCAGGTGTGTGTTCTCCCGATTCACAGGGATATATAGCTTTGGAATTTCAAATCTGCAACTGAGCTGGCTCGGTTTTGAAACACGTGCCAATGTTTTTTCAGCAATCTCAATTTGAAAAAACAATAACAAATTTCCTCTGATCAATTACCATCTCATACAGCTCATCCTATTATTATACCCTTCTTCTATCTCTAATCTATTCCCTCTCCGCCTGCATTGGGTGGCCAATCTTTCACCAGTTCAATGTGCGATATTATATACAAGTCTTGCGCCCATAATCATCCCCATGAATGTACAAGACCATTATGCCTGAATGCTGCAACTAAGGTCAACACTGTATAAACGTAACGAAAACAAACACCATACAAAATGATGCACTCTTACCAGCAATAACATATAGTAAAGTTCCAATTTCAAAATTGTAATTCGAGTTACCTGGAGAGCGAGAGCATCTTCAGCTGTCACTTCTTTCCTCAGTTCAGTTGTTTCGTTCTCTGGAATTGAATCCAGAGCTGCCTTCTTTTGGTTTTTCTTGCGAAAAGAAAGCTGAAGAGTCTTTGTTAATATGATAGGAGTCCCCGAGAAACAACCAGCTACATAAACCTCAATTGTCGGTAAAGTCATCTCTGGGCTCAAATACTGCTTACCCTTCAAAAAACTCGCAGCAAACATCACAGACTGGCATTTCATGCTCCATTTCTTACCATGGCTTTTCAATTCCCCAACAAACCCATTCCCATTACACAACTCTAGCACTCCCGTTAGCAATAGTTCATCCCTATCAAAGACCTCAAATCTCACACTACTCGTCATTCTTATATTATCCGTGCTCACAAATGTAGCCTCTTCCGAATCCTTATCAACTCTATCTCTTCTAAGCGTCGAAGAGACACAATCAGAGTAAATGCTACTTCTTCTTCCGTTAACTTCGAGAATGGTTTCGGGGGTAAGTGGGATGTGGTTAACCTTGAGAAGCTCGGGAGTTGATTCGTTGACCTCGCAATTGCTTACTCTCACATAGAAGACTCTCAGATCGAACCAAGGTGGCATCTTTGGGAGGTAAAGAGGGTGCATGATGATTTTCCTAGAATCTGATGACTCATTTTCTGGATCATAGGAACGCCCCATTTAGAACTAAGATGTGATTCTCTGGGAAAATATAGCTAATTTTGTGCTAATTGGGATGAATCAAAGAGAGAAAATAAGGGCAAAAGGTATTCAGATACCTGCATCAGTAAAACCAAAACAATCAATATTGTCAATTAATCAAATAGAAAGAGTACGGAAATTTCTATCTAATCTTTGCAAATTAATGAAAGAAAAAAAAAGTATTAAATACAAAGGAAGCACAAAATAACTAGTTGCTTCAAAGTAGAAATTCTCAAAAGAGATACGAATTATCAATCCGAGAAAAAGAAAACACAGAGAAAACGACCAAAATTATAACAAACCTGGAGAGATTCCACAAAAACTGAACTTTTTTTTCGCTCTTCACAGAAACCAAGAGAATTGAAGAGGCTCCAGAGGTAGGATTCAAAGTACAACCTAATTATTCAACTCGTAAATTCGAATCGAATCCAAGAAGATAAAAATTGAAGAAAAAAATACATCGTAAATAAATAAAAGAAACCTCGCTTTCAGAATCGTCAAAGGTCACACGATACGACAAAGTCGGCCGTTTTTAATAATAAAAACAAAAAACAAAAAACAAAAATTCACAATCGGTCGAGGTCACTCGCTAATCTCGTACACCTACTGTTATTTTACCTCGTTTATGAGATCGCTACCGGATCCTGGAGGGAGGGAGGGAGGACAGATCCGATAACGGTGTCAGGGTCGGATCTTTATGTGGATGAATGAGGGTAGGATAAGAGTGAGAGTGAGGACAGAGGTTAAGCCTAAAATGCGAGGGAGGAGGAGGATGGTGCTGATCCCCATGTAATTGTGACGTACGATTTAATGCTTAGATTCTAGAAGCAAGTAGGGGAGCATTTGAGGGATGAAGAGATTTATTAATAAAAGGATATTATTCTTGAGCAAGGTGTTATTAAATGCAGAGTAAAATTGTTAATAAAGTATTTCAGAATAAATTCACGTTTGTGAAGATTTGACTGATGATAAGGCCTTAAAAAAATAAGGTAAAGAAAAGAAAAAGTAAAGTGAAAAAGAAGGGGAAAAAACTCACGTTCAAGTAGGTTTCAGTGTTTCGCATAGAATCTTATTATTCAATCTATTTCTCTGTGTAAATCTTCAGAACTAACGTTAGTTGAGCATAAAGTTCCTTAAATTGTTCGTTAAGATTAATAAAACATAAATATACATTTTTTGGGTTAATTTTAGAAAAACCCCCTCAACTATGGGGTCGTCTAAGAAAACCCGCCTCTACTTTTTAACTCTAGAAAACCCCCTCAAATATAGAGTTATTCTAGATAACCCCCCTCAACTTTCAAAATATTATTTATACCCCCTCAACTTTTCTCACTTAACCCACTTAACTTATAAAATTTAAATCTAAAGGAACGAATGATTTAAAATGATTATACTATCTCTAAGACATTAAATGTTTTTTACCATAGTGTTCATTTTTAACTTTTTTTAGTTAAAAATTAATTTTATTTTCCCTCCTCTTCTTATTCATCCATCTTCATTGCTAGGTTTATGTGCAAATCTAATTTTTTTTCCTTTCTTTTTGAAACACTAAATTTCTTTTATTTTCTGTTTATCCATACTGGTAATATTTAAAATAAATAAAATTTTTAATTTTTTTAAGATTAGTTTCCTCATCAAAATCCATCGAATCGAAGCCTAATATTTTGGTTAGGTTGGGTTTTTCTTAACTCAGTTGAATTTTTTTCAACCAAGAGTATTTTAGTCATTGCATATTTTAAATTAATAATATTAGGGAGGCTATTTAAAAAAACTAAAAAAGATAAAGAGGGTTTTGTGAGACACCCGACAGTTAAGGGGGGTCTAGTCATATTTTGAAAGTTAAGGGGGGTTATCTACAATACCCTCAAATTTAAAGGGAGTTTTCTAAAGATAAATAAGCTGAGGGGGGTTTTCTGAGACAAGCTCCATAGTTGATGGGGGTTTTCTAAAATTAACCCTACACTAAAATGTCTTTTACTAACATTAAAGCAGTTTTCACTCGCTGCAAGAATTAAAAGTGACAATTGTTTTACTAGTCATTGTTATTATTTTCTTTCAGAAATCATATATATATTATCTATTATTAAATCAAATTCTACAGCTTTTATATGCTATGCCTCATCTTCTCCATGTCAATCCTATCAAAGTTTAACAATTATCTTATTAATACATCACTTGATCTTCTCTCACCTTTTATTATTATTATTATTATGTTAACTCTTTCCAAGATGCAAGATCATTCAGGCCACCTCTCTCGAATTTTCATGCATGGGCTAGGTGTTATTAATATAGGAGGATTATTTACAAGAACAGAAGAATTATTTACCGAAAATAATCAAATGAGAAAGTTGGGTGCAAAATTTTCTTTCGCAAGAGATTTTTCTATTGTTCCCATATGTGTGTAATCTTATTTCTAACCGGAGACTTTGTTCTTATATGTGAAATTATGGGATCCAAGTCTCCCCTTTCACGATGGTCAGCCCATTTATATTTTATTCCTCCGATAAGTGCGTCATATTAAGACTTAATATTTTTGGCCGTCTTGTTTTTTTCTACAGGTGTTTCGCGTTCCTTTCCCCTTATTAGGTACATATGCTAATCATATTTATCAAATTATATGGTTTCTGGAAATACAAACATAGTCATTGTACGTGTTACTGTGAATGGGGACTATATTATGCAAATGTTTAGTATAAAATATTGAGAAAGATGGATCTTGCTTACTGCTCACTTAAACACGTAGATGTGATCATTGATAAAGAGTTCGATCTTATCTTGTTCGTGTATAACCCAGTCAAATGAAACTTAGCATTTAAAAGTCAAATTTTAGGAGAGAAGAGTTGCATCAAATACCATTTGGTAGTCCTTTACATAAAGTCCAGAAGATGTGAGGAAAATCAATCTCAATAGAGAACTGGGAGTCAATAGCTTAAAGAAAACGCTTAATCAGCTGCTTAAAGAGATTAGCTTAAAGAGATTAGTCAAATATACAGCTCTGAAGCAAAAATTACTAAAATCTAAAAGAACTTTTTAAAAATAGTATTATTATAAGTCATTAAAAAAAAGAACAGTGCAGTTCGCATCAGAAGCGATCTTCTTCAAAAGAAATTCAAGTATCATAGTATTTTACCAAAATATAAATTTGTGGCAAATAACCTCAAAACCCAACCTTATTGAATATTGAAAACAGAACCACGGCATTTTTGCTTGCAGCAGTTTGATGTTAAACCCAACTAATGAGCACGAGGCAATCAAGCTATTACTTATGGTTCCATAAATTAGCAATAAAGTATGATACACACTATAAATAATCAGGGGTAAGATCAGAAGCGCTCCCAGCCTTCTCTGAGTACTGCTCACAGGAAAAAGATTGATCAACTCCTGGCTGCAGTTGAACAATAACATCAATTAAATTAGAATAGCCTTCGAAAATATTTTTACCGCATAACAACCAATCAATGAAATCCTTAGAAACAACAAACAATCTAAAATCCACAAGCAATCGCTTTGCTCACTGTTCTGATAGTTGCCAAATATAATCCAACTGCTAAGTTGTTTGTGTTTCAGAATGGATAAATACTTGGCCAAAATCGACGTATTTGTTTTGCAGTATGAGTATCCACACATGCATGCTAGTGTTATAATTTGTAACATACAAGTGAAATTTGCAAAATGGACTTACGGTATCAAACAAAACAACAGCACAAATAACTATTCTTATATACCCAAGTTATGCTCATTAATTAAACAATAACCCAAAACGCTAAAACCACATGTTACAAGCGATCAACATAAAATGCAAACTTTCTCAATGTCATGATATATAGTTTTAGCCTTAACAGTATTTGCCTCGATGCCTCCAAACTGACAAAAGACGATTATCTACCAGTTCTCTGAATAGCCAGTAAAGCTCGATCACAAAGGTAAAGCACGGCCTACATCAAGAAGTAAAGGATCAGATGCGAGGAAATATCAAACAACTTCAAGAATCAAATGTGACAGCAATTGCATTTAATGATCCAAGTGAATTTAATATCAAGACAGGTCAGGATACGAGGCAAATATCAATCAACTTCAAGAATCAATTGAGACTTCAGCCACATAAAATGATCTAAAGTCGTAATTACAATGTAACAACTGACCAACTAGACACATGGTTGACAATTATCTGGCTCGTAAGAACTCCGACACGAAGTCTCATGGGCGTTCACAAGACAAAACTGAATAGTGGAAACAATATTGTAAGGTAAAAGGAAAGGGTATTCTAGAAAGAGTAAATAATCTTCATAATCAACAAGGCATCACCATAGCTGAAGATTCAAGAAGACTGCACATCACAGGGTCAAGGAGCTCACATCAAGAACAAAACCAGATGTGACATCTAATTCCATACATATTTCAGGAATTGATAATGATCTACTAAGCAATATGCACGGTTCAAACATTACCACCTAAGCAAACTGTATCAGCAATGAGATGCACCAACGGTAATTATGTCATTATATAAACAAAAGCATACTGCTCTCGTATGTTTACATGATCTCCTCAATATTTTAATCTAAGACGAATGTAGACCAACATACATACAGAATAAACATTCAGATGTTCCTTGCAAAACTTACTGTCTGGCATAGATATCGATGGTAGATTGCAGAGATCAATATATATTCTGTGCCATCAAGTATCACAATATACAACGGTCTCCAGTTTTAATATAATCTGTACGGTTGATCTACTACATTCCAATCTTGAGTATGCTTGAGTCTACTAGAAATATAAAAACATGACGCCATGAACCCTAATTTATTGATACACTAGCAGTGTCATTCCTATCTCTCATCAGCATGGGTATTGATGGTCATAATCAGTCAATATTTCCCGACACCACTTGTTTAAGTTTTTAGTATTTCTTCCAATGTATCGGCACTTTGTGTAAATTATCGACACATCTCTATGGTTCTTCCCCAGCATTAGATCTTCTTTGCTCTCCAAAGTCTTCCCCACATTCTTCTTAATCTAATTCATATTTCTTTTATCCTCTTCTATTTCAAACCCTATTTCACTGAAAGTTATAATCTTTTAAACCACATAAACTCAATTATACTAGAAAATCACTGAAAATGCACAAATTCTACCCAAAAAAAATCAACCTAATTTGCATTTGCAATTACCTTGAGAGAGGCAAGTCCAGCAAGAGGAATCAACGCCGATGCTCGATTTAAGACGAGACGAGGCAATCGCGCTGTGAAGAGGCATTAAGGACTCAACAGTTCCCAATGCCGACACGATAGTCCTAAAAATAAAAACAATAGGAAAAAGAAAGGGGCTAAATAAGATGGAGGCAAGGAAAGCTAGGGTTTAGGGTTACCTTGAAGAGAAAAGAGCGAATCTTCTCGATGGTGCGGTGATCGGACTTAGGGTTTTCCAGCGGACGGCGGCCGATCTCACGGAGGCGATGGCGGGAGACCTGAAGAGCGATGCCATCAGGTCTCTTTCGTTCGTGATGCAGCGGGAGTGAAAGCGGTTTAGATGAAGATGAACCTTTGAACTGGAGATACCATTGAGTTTTGAGCTCAATTAAGCCCATATAAAGTCCACTCAACTATTGGGCCTGGGTGCTATATTGTCCCGGACGAAAAATCACTAAAACTTGTTGGCCCCATAAAACGTGGCGTTTCTCGATATTAGTCCTCCACATCTTTGGGCGTTTGAAATTGGCCTCTCAAATCTTCGAACTTTAAATTCGTCCCCCAGATGTTGATATTTTGAAATCAGCCCCCCAAATCTTTAAGTATTTTGAAATTAGCCCCCCAAATCTTGATATTTCGAAATTATTCCCCCCAAATCTAATAAGCATTTAGAAATTAGCCCCCCAAATATTTCAACCAACTGCTAACTAGAATGACTAATTTCACAATGTTTAAAGAAATTGGGGGACTAATTGCAAAACATTTAAAGATCTAGGGACAATGTCAAAATATCAAGATCTCAGGGACTAAGGGGGTGTTTGGTTCACAAGTTTTAGGAAAATTTTAAGAGAAATGGCAAATTCGTAAATAAAATTTTTTCTATAATTGAGTTTTCATGTGTTTGGTTCACTTGACATTTATGGAAAACATTTCTTAAAAAAGTACAAATAGTAGGAAAATAACTTCCTGCTATTTTGAGAGGAAAATTTAGATGGAAAACATTTCCTATAAAAATGAGTTGAAAACATTTTCTATAATTTCATTTCCTTGAACCAAACACCCCTAAGTGAATTCTTCTCCTTAGCCTTCTCTTTCTTATTTGACAGAGGTGTAAGGAAAAATTAAGAAGAATAGTTAATATAGTTAACCCATTTGTTAAGCTGAAGGATTAAATTTGTCAATCTGTTTTGAGAATAAAATGAACTATGGTCACTTTTTTTTTCTTTGCAAATAGAAGAATTAACTCTCAACACATCTAAATATTTAGCTTCTAAACCCCTCGTTTTGAGGGATTAATTCATTTTAATCCCTCTTGAGGGATTCGTAAACCTTTCATTTTTCCATTAGATTTTGGCAAATCATGAGATATTAATTCAATTTACATCGCGTGTAATTTTTTTTGTATTTGGCAAGCTAAGCAGGAGTTAACTTAAATCCCTCACATAACCCGTTGCCAAAGACCCCCTCACATAACCCGTTGCCAAACCGCTCTTTCAAAAATGCACGCACTATTATATTCCCGGAGACATTAACCAGATAAGGCAATGAATGGGCATCACAGCTGATGTCATCATCATTGGCTTCCTTGAGATTGGATTGCGCGCCATCGTCACCAACCCCCAACGCTCAAACTTTCCATTTTTAGATCAGCGTATTCCTCCCCAGATTCTCTCCTCCATCAACAATGGCGGCGGCGGCAGCGAACCGCTCACCGGAAATAATCACCGAAAAATCTCAGATGCGCTCGTGGTCCCGCTCCAAGAAATCCCAATCCAAAACCCTAGCCCTAGTCCCCACCATGGGCTTTCTCCACGAGGGCCACCTTTCCCTAATCCGCCAAGCCCAGGCCCACGCCGATCTCACCGTCGTCTCGATCTACGTCAATCCCGGCCAGTTCACCCCCACCGAGGATCTCTCCACTTACCCCTCCGACTTCGCCGGCGACCTCCGCAAGCTCACCGAGCTCGGCGGCGTCGACGCCGTTTTCTGCCCTAAAAATCTCTACGATTACGGCGGCGGAAGGTCGGATCCTCGGCCGGAAGGCGGAGGAGGGGGAAAGATGGTTTCTTGCGTGGAGAGTGGAGGCGATGGAGGGGGATTAGAACATGAGACTTGGATTAGGGTTGAGAGATTGGAGAAGGGTTTGTGCGGGAAGAGCAGGCCGGTGTTCTTTAGAGGGGTGGCGACGATCGTGGCGAAACTGTTCAATATTGTGGAGCCAGATTTCGCGGTTTTTGGGAAGAAGGATTATCAGCAGTGGAGGGTTGTTTGTAGAATGGTAAGGTTTGAAATTTTGACTTTATAGCGTAGGGATTTGCTGGATTAACATGGTGATTTGCATATTGTAGAAAAATTTATGTGTTTAAGTTTGTAGAAATATCTATTGAAGAAAGGTCAGTAGTGGAGTAATGAACGTATTTGTGCCATATTCTGGGGAATTTTATCTTCAATTCCAATGGTTGCTTGTTCAGAGCACGACCAAGAAAAAATGGCAGCCTTCACGAGAAAAAAGAGTAAAAGATTTTTTTTGGAGGGGCAAAATGTATAGCAAGTATTTGAGAGCCTGATGAAAAGAACCTAGGTGTACAATTAGGGAGGTTTCTAACTGCTGACTCTTCAGCTAACCTAAAACATTATCTGCATCCTTTATTTGTATCTTTGAGCCACAGTACGCTTGATTCTCTTAAACTCATTGGAACTATAATTAGAGAAAGGATTCTGAAATATTTTAAAACTGTGTTTTGCGTGGTGCACATGATAAACAGTTTGTAGATTAATAGGGTAGTAAAGTCATCTGCTTTACAACTGCAGCATGACTAACCAGGCCAGTAATAGATCTGATGCAGGATTATATCATAAATATAGAAGATAATCGATAACATTCAAGTTTATGTGCTTCACCCAACCGAACCCGATAACTCACCGGGATCTCCCTTAACCATGGCTAAAAATTGCAACATTTTCCCCTGTGCACAAATGAACAGGTTGGAAAGGTATAAGTTTGATCAGCTATGTGATAAAAGAATACTGTCTGTAGCTTTCCTACAGATCTTGCTTGATAAGAAATAGAATTTCAAGAGACTATTGGCTTTACATGCTTTGCTTTGTATTGATCTCAGAATTTATAATTGACGTGACTTATTTTCTTATATATTCATGAATATTCTTATCCATGTGAAAGCTTTAATTAGAAATATAAAATTGTCATAATACTAAATCAATACATGCTATTTTATTAACTAAAAACCCTTTTGGTTTATTAACTTTTGATGTTTTTCCTTTGTTACAAATCACAAGTGATTGTTCTTGTTTGTGCCATCAATCCTTCTGAAATGAAGTCCCAGTTTCTGCTGTTCATAACGACTGAATATTTCAATTTTTTAGAAGCTGAATAATTCTGATTTATGATACATCTTCTTTCTACTTATAGTTAAGTCATGAATGACTGTTACAGGTTCGTGATCTTGATTTTGCTATAAAAATAATTGGTGCAGAAATAATGCGAGAGGCTGATGGTCTTGCAATGAGCTCTCGCAATGTGCATCTTTCATCAGAAGAGCGGAAAAAGGTCTATCTATACCCTTATGTTCCACTCATCTTTATGTATTTGAAAATATTTCTGATGATCCTTTCTGCTGCTAGCACCTTACTAGGAACTATTGATCCAGATAAAGTAGATCTTTAACCTACAGATAGAACTCAGCTATTGTGTTTGCACTTCATGTCAATGTCAAAGATTCGTGGGAGTATGGATTTGAATTCAGCGTTTTGTTTCTTCTTCTTTTGCTTTTCTGTTTTTCTCTAAAAGATTATCTGTGTTGTAGTAGAAATAAATGAACTTCAAGCCCATGGAACGCCATTTTCATTCTAAGATTTTGTATTTTTATGATAAGGATATCTAAATTCAACTGTGCTTATTGATACTCTTCATTCCCTTTTGCCAACTTATCGCAGAGGTCCTTTTTATGTCATCTTATTCCCAATGTGGATCTTTTTTGGTCATTGCACTATTGACGTGTCTTATGCAGGTTGCTTGAGTATGTTGTTATCTTTGATTCTTGTTTGACTTCATGATAAAGTTTGAAGTCTTACCCCTTCCCATTTTACTTCCTTTTTGGCTTCATTTATGCCAACATTTCTGTATGCATTAGGTCCTTCATATCATTTCCATATTATGCCCTTTCTAAGGCTTTCTCTTGCTAGCCTACGTGGATATATGCTTGAAATTTGCTGATTACTGGCAGGTTCACTATTTTCATTGTTCATGTTAACATAGATGTTTTCATAGGCTTGATAAAAATTAAACAAGTCTAGAAGCTGCATTCATTTATTTTATTATACCTTTTATGAATCCTAGAACTAAAACGAAAAGACGAGGTTAATTTACTTTTACATCAAGTAAAAGTAGAAGTCCACTACGACACTCTGTTTAATTCCATGTCATGTTGTAAAATGTTTCTCGTCTTTAGGATGACTCTTATAAATTGATTTTGACTATTTATGACATGTTCAATTATATGAGTTGGATTATGTTGCTTAATTGGAAATAAGATTCTGATAACTATACTCTTTTCTTATAGGCTTTATGCATCAACAAGTCGCTGTCAGAAGCCAAGCATGCTGCCCAAAATGGGCAAAATAGCTGCCAGGAACTGAAATCTTCAATTATACAAACCATAGATAAAGCTGGTGGCAAAGTCGATTATGTTGAGGTAACAAGGCACATCCTGTGTATTCTTCGTTTAGAGAATTATTTATTCCATTTTGACTTCATCTGTACTATAGAAAATTTTCTCTCTTTTAATGAAACAAATTCGTGCGTGTTTGTTACCCATGTCTAAATCACTTTATTTGAAAGTTTAATACGTTAGGGTTTGAACTATTTATCAAGCAAATCAGCTTCCAATTTTCCATATGATCAATATGACTACCATTGCTTTACGGAAGGACTAGGAATTTGTTACTGCATTCAATGTTCTGCCTCAATCATTTAAAATTTTCGACCCACCTTCGACAGGAGGAAATTGGAAATTGATGATTGACACCATAAAGGGTGGGGAGAGCCAGGGGAGATATATAGAGTAGGAGTTTGTTGGTCCTCTGAATCTTCCCTATTGTTGTCACAAATTGTGTTTAAGCTAAAGAAATATGGGAACACTATTCAAAATCCTGTCTCACAACTGCACCTTTTCACAGTGAATGGAGGTGCTTTGTAGTAATTCGAGCTCAATTGAGATCTATGTATCCAACAGGACCTATACGTAGTGTATGGGCTTAATGTCAAGAGGAGAAGAAAACAAATTGTAGGAAGGAGGGAGGGAATGGAAATGAATGAGTCTTTCACTACTTGGAGAATGGGTAATGTTTTGTGATTTAGTTCGAGAATGAGACATTTTGTGTTGAGATTAAATTAGAGAATAAGATGTTTTTTTAAACTTCTGTCATGCCTTTCTGTTTTCTTCTCTGTAGAGTTCAAAGTGCAGGATTACAGGTTTAGTAAGTGAGGGAGACACTTTTTTGTGGGTTTTGGTGTTTGTTATGTGGCTGCGAGGGAGAAGAATTCAAAATCGAAAGTAAATTGAAGAATTATGTTTGTGTTATGTTGCAACTAGATTGGGGATTTACTTGTTTGGAGAAATGGGTTTTCAATCTTTTCTTTTGTGTAGATCTTACTATTGTCTTTATTTTCAGTTCTCTATGCTTTTTATATACAATTATCCTATCAACTTGCATATCTTGAGGGAATAATCTCTTATTATTCTTCAAATGCAGATTGTGGAGCAGGAGACTCTGATGTCTGTGGAAGAGATCATAAGGCCCGTTGTGATTTGTGTTGCTGCTTGGTTTGGGAATGTTCGGTTGATAGACAACATGGAAATCAATGTATGAACCGGCTCGCTTATTTTTGAAGCCTCGGCGAGTTTTGGTGTTTATTTACAGGTAAAATGATCCCTAATTTGGACCAATTTTCCTGACTTTCAGAATAAGTCATTCTTCCTGATGGCCTCATCAGATAAGTTTTCCTTGTGCAAAAATAAATTTCATGTTCCCAGAATTTGGGATAAAGATGTAATAATTTTTCCTTTTGCAAATATAAATTTCATGTTCCCAGAATTTGGGATAAAGATGTATGATGCTTTTTTATAATTTGTTTCATCTGGTTTCTTTAAGAGCTCGTAGGATTGAATTGTATTTGCCATCTACTCTGCTCTTTGGTGATTTAGGTGCTGTTTGGTTTATGTCCTAGAAACCTAAATTTGGGAGATTACTCACGGAAAATAGGTTGTGGGACCCGTTTTCATGTTTTCAAGCCTATTCATGACTTTTTGAGAAGAAATTAATTTCCTTTAATTTGGGACCCATAGCAGCTATTATGTCTCTTGTGGGTAGGTCTCACATGCACAATATCTTTTTTCTTTTTTCTCTCAACTAAACACAAGAAAAGAAAATCTAACATCCTCACATGGGTTTGTCGAGTGTTTTGATTTCCTTTTCTCATTTTCTCAGCCAACCAAACATCCCCTTGTTAAAAATTTTGTTTGAAGTTGAGTCATTTAATGCCTGACAACCTCTTATAAAAAACCCGTCGTGTGATTTGGCTGAGGAGCGCTTTTATACCGCGTATGATATTGGTCCCATATCCAACGGGTAACATCATCAGAATGTCCATGTACGGTCGTATGTGGTTGATTTTTTCATATGAGGGTATTTATTTACATGTAGGGCCTGTTTGTTTCATTTCTAAAATATCATGAAATGTGAAAATAAAGCTGGAAATCAATATTGGAGCATTTCGGTGGTTTTCAAAATAATAGATATTTTGCGTTTGTTTGCACGGAAATGATAGGGTGGAAATGTCATGTTTTCATTTTATTTGTTTGGTTCAT
>JBAKGM010000139.1:7336302-7352297 GCA_037177215.1 Asparagus racemosus
AACCCTCAGAGGACAAATTTTCCAACCCTCAAGAATGAAGACCCCCCTCTCTATTTATAGGTGAGGGAGGGATTCTGTGGTCGGGCACATTTGGTGCCTCGGCACTGTGGCCGAGGCACCAAATGGTGCCTCGGCCAAGGCGCTCATTTGGAGATTTTTTCTGATTTCCGGCGTTCGTCCGTTCGTCTGCCGCTTGGATCTGATTCTGTCGATCCAAGTCCGATTTGGCTCAGAGTTGTCAGAGTGTGATTGGTTCGCTTTGCTGACTTACACGCCCCGCCGACCACGTCGTCAATGGACCGCCGAAAACTCTGCGTAGGGCATCAATGGTCGTGGGGCATCAATGGTTCGATTGCATCGTTGGATAGCTTGTCGATTGCCAATCCACCATCACGAGTCACGTTCGGGCACTTACAGGCACTTTTCAACGCCTACAATATATATATATATATAGAGAGAGAGAGAGAGCGCCAAGTAACCTCTCAATTATGTCTCTTGTCTTTCTCTACTAGGACAGCTATATAAATCAATGACTTGTCATGTCAAAAGGCCTAAAAAGGACATCACAAGACGCTAACATTTATATGCAACGCGATGAACACTCACAATTATAGTTGCGATATTCCCTGGACCCTCATTGAACTCTCGAACAGTTTATGTGAACCGATTTTTTACAAACCGATTCTCTCTGATACACGAATTTGTTCACTAAAATTGGTATACCGCTTACTAAGTATGAGGGGACCAAAGTTGATTTACAAGTCCGTTTTCATGCATATGCGCTTGGATTTTTTTATATGTGTCGAAAATATTATTGAATATATTCTTTCAATAAGTGAAAATTATCTGAAGTTAATAAGTAATTCTAGATGACTATTTCTTTAACTGATGTTGCTAAGAAGATTTTATCTCGGCCTATTAGTAGCTCTTCACCTAAGAGAAATTAGAGTATTTTTTCCTACATACACAGTGTGAAAAGGAATAAATTAAACAGTGGAAGGACGGGTTAGTTAGTATTCATCCATTCAAACATTCGCCTCCTGTCACGATTTTGTGAGAATTACAAAGTTGGTCCATATAAAAGATGGGATACGGATCCCAATAATGATAACTTGGAGGACTCTTCAAGTAAGTTGGAGGAGCTTAGATGGAATTGTTTGGCAGAATTAGCAGAATATGTACTTTATGTTAAGGGGAAGAAAGTTACAAAATAGAAGAAAAAAAATTATTAAGAGGATGTCTAATATTTGATATTTTAAGTTTTATGTATTCAGAAACTATAAAAATGAAGTATTGAAGTATTTTGTATGAAAAAATATTAAAATACATAATTAGTTTTCTAGTTTCTAATTTCCTACTATACACTTTGAAAAATGATAAGCGTGCCTTAAAAAATTACATTGTATCCTATATCGAATTTGCGCTTGAAGCAAGCTACCCCCTGTTGAATCCAAAATTTCAAAGTCTCGAATTGCTTACCCGAATTCGAACGACGACCCGCTACGTACTGCGAACCATGTAACTATGCTCACAATTAGGGGGTGTTTGGTTCAAATGTCAAATTTATGGAATTTGTAATCCCATAGGGGATTTGAAATTCATAGGTTTTTTTACATGCCTTGGGATTTCTAAATTGTTGTTTGGTTCAACATTATTGTAGGATAAAAAATCCTACAATTTGTAATATCTTGTTTGGTTCAAACTCAAAATTGTAGCACGACAAATTTTAGAATTTGTAATCTATAGTTGAACAAAACAAAGTTTAAGATTCTAAAAGAATGATAGGTGAATATACTTACATTGGTGACTCATAAGAAAACAATATTAATTGTATAGTAATTGGGGTAACCATACCTATCAAATTTTAAACTCCAACGGCTATAAGCGGTCATAAACGGTCATATTTTTACAATGGCTATAAAAATAGCTCAATACCACTATATTCATGAGTAGTTTTTTTGTAGGCAAGAAGCCTCCACACAAAAGAATTCAGCAATTAGGATGGAAATGCAAAAATGGTGCAACTGTAAAATCCCGACACCTTTGAAGCAATGCAAAAATGATAAAAATATCGATCGTTATTATTAGGGTTGCACTAAGTATCCAAAGAAAGAATGTAATTTCTTTTAATGGGCTCATGATGGTGGTAATTGCATGAAGAGTATCGACAAAAGCAGCCATGAAGTATTGGTTGAAGATAGGAACAAACTCAAAATCAAGAAATTGAAGTCAAAATAGAAAGTTGCAGAACGACAAACTATAATTTGAAAACTGTGGTTACTCTTTTTATTTTTTTTTTGTGTATTTCTATATTTTATGCCCTATACTTGCAAAATGTATTGAATCTGAAATGAAAATTGTAGTCTACCAATTTTAAATTTCCAAAACAAACCCCAAGACTATGTAAAACAAAATGCAAGATAAATGATAAAGTAGAAGGCTCAGATAATGGTCATTTATCAACACAGAATGCATCACATATATAGTGTAATTGCGTTGAAGATTGCATTCAAAAAATGAGTTGTCTCACCTAAAAATTACAAATGAAATCTAGAGTGCATTCTCATCATTGAAATACCTCCTGTAAACAACGAAATAACATTATAGGTTGCATTAGCAAAAGTCGACCAATCATCATTGGCATACTAGTAAAAATCCTCATAAAAGCAACCAACAAGCAAAGCCACCAATGAACAACAAGCAAATTAAACCGAAAGCAACTAGCAAAAGCTCAACCATAACTTGAATCAAAATAACCAACAAGTTCAAATAATGACCGAACACCTCAATTAATGAACCAACAAGCTTAAATAATGACCAAACACCTCAAATAATGAACCAGCAAGTAGCTGGTTGCTGTAATCAGCAAACAACAGGCAACAACAATCAAACAAACCAAATAATGTAATTGCAAACAGTCAAACACCTCAAATAATGAACCAGCAAGCAGCCAAACACCTCAAAAATAACAAAGCTGTATCCTAATAAGAGAGTTACTCATTTGGAACCTTCTTCATCTCATATTCAACCTCTTGCAAGACTAGAATTTAGAGAGAAATTTGTATCAAACATTGAGTGTGGAAAACAAGCTTCTGATGGTTTTCTCCTCTTTGGAGATCGCCAACAAGAATCGTGATTCAAACAAGATGTCCTATAGAACTGCCACGGAGCTAGCAAAAGGTCAAAAGTTCTTTTGTCGAACTTCCCTGCCGCTTGAAGATTTTGAAGTTTCCTTCTCTTTGGTTAGACGTATTTGACACTCTACTGCAATAGCTTCCAACAGGTTAATCACTAAATTAACCGGCCAAACGTAGATATAGAAAATTTCTAAGAGGAAGCTTAATTTAATTAATCCATCTTTTAACTTAACAATCTCATACTGACTCCCGATAGCACCTCACACAGGCTGTTCCCAAAGTTTAAAGGTGAGCGCCCAAGTATTTGTTCTCTCTTTTCAGCGGTGTAGTTTCCAATACTACACGACAAGATCCGTTACGAAAGAGAACAACAACTCACCTCGCTTCATTTATATCCGCTCCTCTGAATTTCTCTCTCAGTTATCGCTTCACTACAAAGCTCACAATGGGAACTGAAGATCAACGCCCCCTCCGCATCTTCTTCCTCCCTCTAATGAGCCCCGGCCACATGATCCCCATGGTCGACATGGCCAAGCTCTTCGCCCTCCGCCCAAACATCTCGGCCACCATAATCACCACCCCCGCCAATGAACCCCTTGTCCGCCCCTCGATCCAATCCACCACCATTGAGCTCCTCCTTGTCCCATTCCCCCACTCCGTCACGCACCTCCTACGTGATGGTAACGAGAACCTTGCCTCTCTCACCTTCTCTGACTTCCGCGACTTCTTCACCGCCTTCTACTCCCTCCAGAAGCCCATTGAAGAGCTCCTGTACTCTCGCCGCCCTGACTGCATCATCTCCGACTTTATGTTCACATGGACTACGGACACTGCTGCGGCACTCAACGTGCCTAGAGTCGTGTTCTATGGCCATGGCGCATTTGCCAATTGCGTACATGAAAGACTCCTGCACCACACACCTTATGAGAAAGTTACTGATGATTCTGAGGTGTTTGCGGTCGAAGGCCTACCTCACCGTATAGAGATGACGAGATTGGAGGTTTCTTTGGGTTTGATATACTCGACACAGGCGATGGTGGAGTCGGTAGAGAGGAGCTACGGCGTGGTTGTGAACAGTTTTGTCGAGCTTGAGCCGGAGTATGCAGAGCTCTACCAGAAGAATGGACGGAGGGCACATTATGTGGGCCCGCTATCGCTGTCGAACAAAGGTGAAGCAGAGAAGGCAGATAGAGGGAAGAAGTTCAATCCAGAACTTAAAGGACTCATTACGTGGTTGGATAAAAAGGAAGAGAATTCAGCTGTGTATGTTTGTTTCGGTAGCCTGAATGAATTCTCGGCTGGTCAGCTGCGAGAAATTGCACTGGGGCTTGAGGCCTCGGGCCAATTATTTGTCTGGGCTGTGAGGGATATCAATCGACAGAACGAAGCAGAGTGGTTGCCTGAGGATTTTGAGGAGAGAGTGAAGGGGAAGGGAGTGGTGATAAGAGGATGGGCACCACAGATTGTGATCTTGAACCATCGAGCATTAGGAGGATTCTTGACGCACTGCGGATGGAATTCGACACTGGAGAGTATAAGTGCTGGTGTGCCGATGGTGACATGGCCTGTAGAGTATGAGCAATTTGTTAATGAGAAGCTGATAGCACAGGTGCTGGACATCGGAGTGAGCATCGAGAGAGAAGGGAAGAAGGTGGTGAAGGCGAAGGAGATAGCGAAGGCAGTGAAGAATGTGATGGGAGAGGGGAAGGAAGCGGAGGAGAGAAGAATGAGGGTGAAGAAGTACGCGGTGAAGGCCAAGGCAGCAATGGAGGAGAGCGGGTCGTCCTACTTGGAAATGAATCGTATGATTGAGGAGATTAGGGAGCATTCACTTTGATCATTGGAACATTGGGAAAATTTCGGTTGTTTTGCCCATGTTTTTCACTTTTGTGTCAGTGTAAACCTATGCTTCCTAAAGGTTGAAGTTCAACTATTTTCAAACTAAAATTCGCCATACATGTTGTTGGTTGTTACTTGTATATGCTTATCATCGCTTGTCTACAGAACTCGGAAGAAGTTTATGCTTTTGATAACAAGTCACCTGAAGAAAAATTTCGAGAGCTACGTAGGTTGTGCGCATAGCTTAAACATGTTGAAAATGACACCTACACAAGGAGAAACTGCAAACACGAAAAGCAAAATATATGTACTACAAATTCCTAAAAAATAACTTACATTACAATTGCACAAACCTGTAGCTCAACAACTGTAACTTTTCGAAAGGATCAAATCCACCATCCTCTGCACCGTACACAGATTATGAAGGTGTGTCAGCCATGTAATCTTCAGTCTTGAAGGGCATTCCAGAAGCCACCTTATACCAATACATATTTAGTTTAGCTGACACTAGCTATTATCAAATTAAATAAGAATTCAAAAATAGAGGGTCCAGGAAAAACATTATCAGCTCATGAAAGTTTTCATAGTATATCCACATGTGCCATCGACTATTGACCTTGAGCTAATTATCTACCTTTGCATGAAGAAGGAAGCACAAGTGAACAAAAGTTCTCAAACAACTTCATGTTTGCCCTTGCTTTTGATGGCCAAAGCTTCCAAAATTATTTGACATTTGAATATCAGGGAACATTCTCCACTGTGAGGTTTGAAGTTGCCATCCTGCACAATGAACAAGTAGAGGTTATACAGCAAGGGAAGATAATCCTTGGAGCAAAAAAGGGTGATGGCACTCACGAGTCACAGTATATAACACCGTTGATTTCAACTAAATCTGGCTTTCCTGTGTCAAATAAGTTGGCATATGCATCAATATCATTCCATTTAACCAGAGTGGAACAATATATTGTGCAATGTGCACCGTTCTTTGTCATGTAGGCTTTCATAGAATCCTATCAGGAGTATAGCAAATATCATGTAAGACTAGAAATAAGGACATGAATCTGATGTTAACGGAAGAATAACTAAATCAATTATAGGGCTCTTCAATGATCAAAAGTTCGCAACACAGTGTGTATAATGATAACCCTGCTGTGAGGAGGTAAGTATTATAATCTAGGTTGCATGATTACAAGGTCAAAGTTTTGAGGTTTTAAAGTGAAGCAGTTTTGGTATAAACACGATTAATAATAGCAGATGAGAGATGAAAAAAAAATATGGGTATATGAGATTGAGATAGCAAGGTAACCTGTCAATTATGTAGCATGTCTTTCTCTACTAGGACAGCTATCTAAATCAATGACTCGTGGTGTCAAAAGGCCTAAATAGGACATCAAAAGACAATGACATTTATATGTAACGTGATGAACACTCAGAATAAAACTCTCACAGAAGCCTTCAAATAGTGGCATGTGAATTGCTTTCAAGTTCTACTTTCTAGCAGCATCTACACTCGTAACTGTAACAATCAAATCAAAACTCATCCATTAATAGGATGGCATCTGAATGGAAGCACATTAGTTCTTAAATAAAAAATAAAGTTGCATTTATTAGGATGCAGAAAAGTTAACGTGGGTAATAGGTTTTAATTTGTTTATCTGTTCAGGAAACTGCGCATTTGTCACAAGAAAAGTAGATATGTGCCTTCGAAGTAGCTCATCAAGAAGTGAATTCATCACTGGTTACATTATTAATTCACCAACAAGACATAAGGCACAATGTTGAGGAGAAAGACCTTCTGATAATCTAGTTCAAAGTAAAAACAGCTGCAGATGTTCTTGTTTAGTTTTAGTTCCTAGTAGTATAAAGTATCGTCTACACCCAAAAAATGAAAATCAGATTCCCTTCCATCGCTTGCCTTAGGAATTTTCCTTAGAGAATAACATAGCCGCTAGCAAAAGCGAAAGTTCTCTTAAACTGGCTCTATGACCACCCTTGCTTTATCAGAAGAATGCCATCATTAAGTCACAACTAAGAAAAAAAATGTTTAAAAAGTAAGTATAGCTATAATGGGAATGTAAGACAGGCAAGTGGCAACACGCGAAGTTTGCATTTGATATGCCAGAATCCACTTTGGTGTATAACATTCCTGTGTGCACATGTTTGGTATTATATCATTTCAACACCCTCAGGAATGTTAGATTCACATAGGTGGTGTCACATTCACTAATTTCAGAAGAAAGCTATTTCCTCCGTGATGGACATACTACGTCCAACCTGTTAGAAATCCAGTAGATTACCTTATTTTTCAAAAATCACCTACTCTTTTCTTTTTCTTTTTCTTTTTTTTTTTTTTTTTTTTTTGTTTTTCTCTACCAGACAAACCTTCCACCACCAGCATTATTTGCTGCATCATAATCGACGTGAATATTAAGTCAGTATCACCACTATTATACCACATCCACTAACACCACCTCTAGAACTGCTGCAGCAGTCACTATTGCAGTCCACCAACCTTGTCTCTGCTGATACATAGTATCGCCACCTCCAACACCATTGTCATCACGAACCACATCCCCACCATTACTGGATTATCGTTGAAATTGATGCCACCACTTCCGTTCTCATACCGCACAAAATAATGTTTGGAAAAAAAAAATGCTCAGTCACATTCCTGAGCTTCTCTTAGTAATACAAAATATGACAACCTTACATTGCATGAATTATCCAGAATGTACCAAACATGATAATACAACATTCTCAGGAAATAAAATCTCTAAAAACATATTTTTGACATGTGATATGGATGGGAATGTTGCATTTCTACACACTAAATGCAACCTAAAATATAGGATAAGAATGACAAGATACTTAAGCAATTAGCCGTAGCTCAATTAATAATAAAAGGAAAAACCATTGAGATGGCTAAACATGTGCCATGAAGATCGAAGTGAGCCAGGTATGAGCAACAATATTGTAGTCCATGGCGAAAAAAAGTAAGTTAGACCCAAGAGAAAATGGATCGAGTTGATAAAAGATATCATACTTGTAAATATAACAGAAAAGATGGTGCTTAATTGAGATAAATAGGAAGAAAAAGATTATGTAGCCAACCCCACGATTTGAGAAGTCTTCCTTATCCTTATCCTTCCATTTTGGTTTGCCTTTTTATTGTTGTTATCATACCGTCGCATCTTCCAGGTCTAAACACTACATGTTGGTAATCACCTTCAATTCATATAAAAGATAAATAAACAATCATGGAATTCTGTAGAGTGCATTGAGTATAGCACCCAGAAATACAGCATGTATATTTCTTACTCTAAAAAAGCTTACACAAAAGCAGTATTCAGTGGGTACATCCTCCCAAAGTATATAACTCAAAATGCCTAGTGTCACGCCCCAGACCCATGAGCCCGTTGGCGCGTGCAAGCCGTGGGATCTACCGAGTGCAACGCGTTGTTTGGCTCAAACCATTGCCAAAATTGACTAGCCGATGCTACACTTGAGTCTTAGGCTTACCTATTTAAGCTATCAAATATTTCACTCATTTCCCGATGTGGGACTATTCACACTTGGGGCATCACAATCACCCACCTTACAAAGGCGACGTCCTCGTCGCGACATGACAATTAGCATATCCCAGTATCTTCAGGTGATGCGGACTCTAGAGATGGCTCCTACAGGCTCTAGAGGTTGCTCCCACCGTACTCACGCATTGTAGTACTTAGCCCCGCATAGCACTTAGCTCCACACTTCCGGCTGGCAACTGTTTTGATACCATTTGTCACGCCTCGGGTCCGCGAGCTCTTTGGCGCTTGCAAGCCTTGGGACCCACCGAGTGTAACGCGTTGTTTAGCTCAAATCACTACTAAAATCGACTAGCCAATGTTACACTTAAGTCTTAGGCTTACCTATCTAAGCCTATCTAAGCCATCAAATTTTTCACTCATTTCCCGATGTGGGACTATTCACACTTGGGGCATCACACTTAGTCAAAGAGAACAAGCTATCAAAGTAGTCCTTGACTAAAACCAATTGCAGGCTTGCGGTTCTTTCCAGGTCTTTTTGGTTTATCATTTCCTTTCTCTTTTTTTCTTTTCTAGGGTAAGGGGACATGCACAAGTACATCACGAAAGAAGGAATTGAAGACAAAAAAAATGAAATTCATTAGATTAAAACACATTTGCTGTCTAATTGAAATTAGCTATGAGACCAGCAGCCAATACCTTTGTCTCTCTATGCCATAAAATGAGTGCTTGTAACAACACCCACAACCTCAAAGCTGTGACAGTCCACCCATGAATTTTAACTCTGTTAAGTGAACCAATAATCCTATATCCCTGCAGAGGTGTAAGAAAAAGGTAATGAGCTTTTCAGCTTCAATTAATAAAGGAAAATAATAAAGCAGAGTTAAATAGAGACAAGATTAGTATGCATCGCATATTTACTTAACGAATAGTAGACAATAGCCTGCATAGAAAGTAGAGAAGAGATTAAGAAAATAAACAAGACAGAGCATAGAGTAAATGAGGGAGGACACGGAAAAAATTTATAGAGGAGAGGGGAAGAAGCTCAGGTGACCTGCATAAAAAGCCCCCACGTGGATTTTACTAGAGGAGTGAGGTTGGGTACAATTCTATGATCACAATCCCCGTATGAAAGTAGAAAATAGATGAGTCAGTACCTTTCCATATTGTAAAGAAATCTAGGAAAAATCAGACAACATTTTTGCTAACTGAATTCAAGTGAACATTTACTCTCACTAGCACACAAGTATACCGCATTTTCACAACCATCAACAACAAACAAAGGATGCAATTCACAATCAAATGGATGATCAAATGGCACAAATAAATACAACGTTATCTGTTTCACTAAGTTTGTTCTAGCAACAGGCTCCCCATTACATAACCCTCCCTCCTCTTTAACGCCGTTATCCCCATTCACCAAAACCGTATTATCTTTTCTTAGAGGTGATGTCCTTCTACTGATCGATCACGCTGTATAAAATGCTGTCAGATTCGACAAATTTCCCAAAACCATAGATAACATGACAAGAGAATTCCCAAATCCCAAAGATAGTTTTACCCTAGGTCTTTTGGCTATAGAATATACAATTGGAGAAAAGAAGGGGAAACATTTACCTCAGCTTCCCAAGGTTCTTTCAGCAATTGGGACTTTCTTCTCTTCCTGCTGATCGATCGCACTGTAATAAATGCTGTCGGATTTAGTAAATTTGTCAAAACCCTATATTAAGAACACGATAAATAATACCCCAGAAAGGAGGCGTCTTGGGGACCAACATTCTTAAAATTAAAGAAAATAAGACCCCCAAAAAAACACATTAACATTTGAAATCCAATCAAAAGATAGTCTTTACCCCCAGAGGGAATTTCTTCCCTTCCAACTGATCAATTGCGATGTACGAAACCTTTTAAAACCCTATCTGAAGAACACGATTAGAAAGTACCCCAGAAAGGAGACATCTTGGGAACCAACATTCCTAAAATGAAAGAAACTAAGGCAGAAAATATCAAAAAATTTCGTACTCTAGGTTTTCTGCATGCAAAATTAACAATTTAGAAAGAAATAGGAGAAACCTCAACTTCTGCTTCCCGATTTTCTTACGGCAATTAGGGCTTTCTTCTCATCCTATTGATTGATTGTACTGTTCAAAACGCCATCGGATGTGATCGACTCCTCGAAACACTAGCAAAATCAAGCAAAAACGAGGAGGACTGATTTTACCATTTTCGCTTTGATCTCTGCTCTCAGTTCTCTCCCCTCGTTTGCTTTTTGGATTTTGAAAAGGAGAGCGGGGTGCGGTCCTTCATTTACAGAAGCTCGACTCATTGGTTTTACGGGTGATAATCGCGTGAGAAGCGCGCGTGAGCCGGGGCAAATGCGTCAAAAGCCAATTAACTGGAGCCTTTTTTATGCGATCCAAATTACACGCATGTCGAAACACCATCGGTGACTCCTCAAAAAGTTTTAGTTGGATTAAAAGTTAGTTTTTTGTGTGGCAATAATTAAGCTAAAATTAAACTAATTTTCTTTAGTTTAAATTTTAGCATCTAAATTAGTTTTTTTTTGAATCACTTCTTATATGGATCTACTCTAGCCTAGTTTAGACAAAACTATTTCAAATCCAATCCATTTTAAGAATTGCTAAACATACCCTAAGGGCTCGTTTGGTAGAAAGTTAAAGAAATCAGGATTAAACTTTAACATGGTAATTATTACTCTAGAAAATTGAGGGGGCAACATTCCTATGTTTGGTATAAACTTTTAATAAGGATAAAACTTAACCTAAGACGGATCTCTCCACTCTCAACCCCAAAAAATTCAAAAACATTTACAAAAACACCCTTATAATTCATAACATACAAATAACACTAAAATTTCAAGCCTTATAAATAGCCCCCTAAAGTTTTGAGATTTGTAAAAAACACCCTGAAACTTTTTAAAATTCAAAAATTATAAAAAAACTAAAATTTTCAAAACGAATACAATACACAGAAAATCTAAGACTTACAAACAGCTCCCTCTTTATTTTTAAATTTGCAAAAAACACACTAAAACTTTTAAAAGTTGCAAAAGATGCCCTCAAAAATTTAAAAGTTACAGAAAAATCTTTAAGCCTACGTATAGTAAATTGAAAACTAGGATTACAAATAGCCCCTCAAATGTTTTAGAATTTACAAAAAACACCCCAAAACTTTCAAAAGCTACCAAAATTACCTTCTAAATTTGAAATTTATAAAAAATACCAAGAAAATTTCAAACCTACAACCATTTTGCTAAAAATATAGGAATTACAAGCAGCCCCCTAAAAAATTGACTTTGTAGAAAATAACCTAAAAGTTTTAAAAATCACTAAAAACTACCTCAAAAATTGAATTACAAGAAAACACCTCTCTGCAATTTTTTATCTTTTCAGGTTGTTTCTTGTAATATCAAAATATTTCAGGGTGTTTTTGCAATATTGAAAGTTCTATGATGTTTTTTACAAATTCCAAATTTTTCAAGGGGTTATTTGTAATCCTAGATTATCAATTTATTGTTTGTAGGTTAGAAATTTTCAAGGAGTTTCTAGAAAGTTTTGCATTTTAGGGTGTTTTTTGAAACTTTTAAAAGTTTTAGAGTGGTTTTTGCAAATCAAAAAATTACAGGGGTCTATTTGTAAGTCTTAGATTTTTCAGTGTACTGTTCTTGGTTTGATATTTTTAGGCTCTTTTTTACAAAATTTGAATTTTTAGGGTGTTTTTTGTAAGTTTTAAAAGTTTTAGGGTTTTTTATTCAAATCCCAAATATTTTTAGAGGGCTACTTGTAATTCCAAGATTATCGATACTATTTGTAGATTTGAAATATTTACAGATTTTTTTGTGAATTTTGAAATTTTGAGGGTGTTTATTGCAACATTGAAAGTTATGGTGTTTATTGCAAATTCTAAAATTTTGGTCGGCTATTTGTAGTCCATAGATTTTCAGTGTTCTGTTTTAGGTTTGAAATTTTCAAGCTTTTTCTGTAATTTTGAAATTTATGTGGGATTTTTACCAAATTTTAAAATTTTTAGGGTGTTTTTTACAAATTTAATACTTTTTAGGGGGGTGATTGTAAGTCTTAATTTTTAGTTTATTGTTTTATGTTTGAAATTTTATTTTTTGTAGATTTATAATTTTTATGGTGTTTTTTGAAAGTTTTTAAAGTTTTGGGGTGTTGTCTGCAAATTCCAAAACTTTTGGGGGTTCGTATTTCCCTGATTTGCATTGTAATGTTTTAGATTTGAAATTTTCAGTTTATTTATTTATTTTTAGTTTTTGAGGGTGTTTTTTGTAATTTTCAAAATTTCAGTGTGTTTTCTATAAATTTAAAAGTTTTCAGGGCGTAAGATTTGAAATTTTCAGTATTATTTGTATGTTTTGAAATTTTAGGCAGTTTTTACAATTTTTGGGGTTTTTTTTAAGTTTTGGTATGTTTTGAAACTTTTTTCGGGGTTATGTTTAATTGCACATGGTTAAATGATTTAAGCGTAAATTGACCATCCTTTTTATTCTACCCCTTCATTTGGTTAAAGTTTATCCTCATATGTTGGTAAACTTTTAACTTTAGTGAAATTTAACATGATAACAACATGGTTAAAATTAGGAGAAAGTTTACTAGAATAAAGTTAAACCTCTTTTACCCTTGTACAAAACAAGCCCTAAGGATTGTATCAAATCCATCCCTATAGGAATGGAATCATTTTAACTATATATAGAGCTGCTAAAATTCCCAAACCAACCTTCGAACCATCCATATTGGTATAGATCACTCTATTTATATGGAGTGTTCTCGTAGAGTCCGCATTTATCTCAAAAAAATATTAGAACCCATCAACTAAATAAAATACTCACCCAGTGGAAAATTATTTTTAAAGAGAACAAAGCAATATTATTATTTTGCATAAATTAATTGCTATACACTCTTTCATTGTACATCTATATTTGTCACATTAAAAAACTTTCTCCTCAAAAGCCAACACGATGAAAAAAAATTCTCAGCTAAATGACACTTTTTTTATGGACGGTGTAAATACCACAAATTCTCCATGTTTTGCTACTTATATACCGTGAGTTATTTTTTGTGGCAAATAAATCTCATAAGTTGTTTAAAATTAGCACATCAGCACCCTCAATCATGCAAGTGTGTAAATTTTCACTTAAATGTTCTCATATGACACTTAACATATTAATTTTATAACTTTCTAACCACTAATATTTATTAAACTTATTATTAAACACATTCCATCTCTATTTTATAGTCAAATTAAGATAAGTTTAAAACAATTGACAGATTTAATAGCAAATTTAATAAATACTAATAGTTAAAACGCTCTAAAATTAGCATCTAAGTCTCATGGAGAAACGTTCAGATTAAAATTTCCCATTTGAATGATCAAGAGTGCTAACGTGCCATTTTTAAACAAGTTATGGTTTTTATTTAGCACAAAAAACTGCTCATAATATATAAGAGCCAGAACATGGAAACTTTGTGGTATTTAAGGCGTATTTAACCTTTTTTTCTCTGGGCCAGCTCTCTAGTTTTAAGACATAAAATAATTTTTGGAAAAAGGTAAATATGGCTTGTGACCTTATTGGTCACAGACAAATAAATACTCACCCTTAAAAAATATAAAAGAAAAGAGGATAAATTTAGAAAAGCACCCTGAAATTTGGGTTGTAGGTAACCCCACCAAACTTTGTTGCAGATAACCCCGTAAACTATTTTAATACCGCTAAATCGCCAGTGTCTAACGAACCCATACATGTAGATAACCACGTGAACTTCTAACTTTTTTCGCCTTCCCATGTATGCAATACACAAATATTTAAAATGTTCTTCAGAGGAAAGAGACTCGATCTCGTCACTTATCATTTACAAGCAATATATACAGTGCCATTGTGAGTTTTCTCTTAAAGAGATTTTAATTATTTGTTACTTACAAATACGAGGTTTGGTGAGAAAAGTTTAAAATTCCAGAAGAATTTGTGAGTCACCCTAAATTTTAGAGGATTTTGTAGAATAAAAAAAGTTTAGGGGCTATTTGCCTCAGAAACCTTCAAAGATCAACTTTTTTTAAATTAACCTAATAAAATCACGTCTCTAAAAAATTGTCATAGTTAATTTAGACCTTAAAGTGAAAAAACTATGCATACTGTGGATATATTTGCCATGCTATAGAGTTTGCCACAAAAAAAAAACTATCTATCAGATTTTTTTTTTTCCTTTTTCTTTTTTTTTTTTTGGGTGGTCGCTATGAACTTTTTTTGCATTACTATTGAAAATGAAATTGTTCTGATAATTAATATAGAGTTTCTCATTTAATGTTTTGACAATTACATCAGTATAATGCTCATATCATGATTGGTCGAATAGTGTCACTAAGCACGAACCGTACGTTACTGTAATCACAACCAAATAAAAAAAACCTGAATTATTTACCTTAATCTTTTAGCTGCTTTATGCCTTTCGGACGAGTTCTCACTTCTCAGCCCTTGAGAATCACTAAATTAGTTTCATGACCTCAATTATAATTTCGCTAAATATCATTAAATCCTCCTTAACTTTTAAAATATCAGAAAATCATGGTTAAGTTTAAGAGTGATCAGAAAAGCTCCTTTAACATTAGGATTTTATCAGAACCGAGGGTTCTGATAATCCCGGTTCTGATAAAATCCTAAAAGTAAAGGAGATTTTCTAATAAAAATCTGAAAGCTAAATGGGGGTTTTGCGGTGAGCCCTCTACTAAGGGGGTTTCTTGATCATTTGAAAGTTAAGGAGGGTATGCGATTATCATCCAAAGTTAGGGGGGGGGGGGGGGGGTTCTGATATTTACCCTTATAGTTTTGTTGCCTTATAATCATTTTACTCCAGAATACACACACACACATAGAGCAATATGGAGGAACTTGGTACCAAGCACAAGTTTGTGTGTGTGTGTGTGTGTGTGTGTGTGTGTGTGTGTGTGTGTATATAGGGGCCGGTTCCAATGAGAACCCAAATATTTATGAGAACTGAGAACTCCATATCAACCATCCATGACAAAAAAGGGAGTGCTGAGATTTCGCAAAAAATTAGGTGGCAGATTTGTAAATAATAAGGCAGTGCAAGCGCTGGAAAGGGTAAAGCAGTAAAAATCACAAAACAAATAAGGAAAATAACAAAAAATCAAAACTAAAAATATGCCCTGTTTAAAAAATAACGTTTCCTATTATACATTTCTTTAAAATTCCCATCCGTAGCAAAAAACAAGCTTAATCACATTTATAGTTAATATACGATTCCCAAACCAATTGAGAATCAATTAATCTTGCCAAAGAATCCCTCAATAAAATTTCAGAAAAACAATAAAATCTCATAGCAAAAAACAAGCAGGAAATAAAATTTCGGAGGATATATTTCTAAGAGATTCTGTAAACTTGACTTGACGATTCTGTAACAATGAATTGACGATTCTGTAACTATGAATTGACGAT
>JBAKGM010000139.1:7359345-7370357 GCA_037177215.1 Asparagus racemosus
ACGGACGCATCCAATGCCGGATGGATGAACTTCAAGGGATTCACTTCCCTTTCCCAAGTGCGATTCTATTCATATGCTTAAATCTTCATGATCTTGTTTCGCCTCCGAGGAGATGGGGAATAAAGACTTTGATTTGGCTCATTGCATCCCAGGGATATAGATATGGGAAGTCCGCTGGATAGACATCGGAACAAAGAAATGGAGATAGAGATGCCTTGGCAGTGGAACATGAAATAGATTGCTTAGCAGGTGCAGGAGATGGGGGTCTCGATAGGAAAGAGGAGACTCAGGAAACTCCAACAAAGCGAGAAGTCTCTTCTGGGTACCTTTTTTGAAACACAGGTAAATCATACTTTCGATGTAAGTTTGTGTCAAACATTTGTGTAAACGTCTTTCTATACTATCCTATAGGACCGGACTCAAATTGCAAATGATTTTCCTATAAGCTGAGTGTCCGAACACTCCTGGAAAATTGTACTTTTACAAGATAGGCTAAGTATAGCTTCTGAGTTCTGACATGGGAAGAATAGGTACTAATTCAATTCAATAGCATAACTTTTTAAGAAAGAGAATTACCTAGTGATCTATGCTACGCTTATGCTGTTATAGTTACTAAGCTTTACATATTGGATGCTATATGTACAAATGCTTCCCCACAGGTGATTTCTTATATGATAAACCTTCTGCCATTTATTTGAATTAGATAATCCAATTATATATGTTCAAAGCAATGCTTTGTTATATTCTCTTATCATTTCATTTGAATTTCTAATCGTGGTCCTGTTGAGCCATCATAACTGAGCACAAACAGATGTAAGATTTTACATTTCTGTGCTATCTCATTTGCCGCTTCTTTTTGCATTGCTTTCTAAGGTTTCTTTCTGCTTAATACAACTGACCACCTTTTGCAATCTTCTACAAGATTACATTTTTCCTTTAGAATGCATTGGCTTAAGGTCCAGTTATCACACGTTTCTTTTTAGATTAAAATGTAAGGATGTTTTTTGTTTGCAAGCGAAAATTCAGTGTCACTTACTTTCATCGTCTCAGAATTTATCGAATACAATTGCGTTAATAAAATTAGTTAAAAATTGGTAAACTTTGCCACATAATATGCTGTTTGAAGTTTATCAGATCATTAAGGTATACTGTTCTCACAATGTGCAGCTACTGGAATGGAAGTTTGATTGGGAATACATGGTCAGGGGCCTTGTTCTTGACAAGAAGAGAGGGAACATATTGAAGGTTAGGCTTGCACTTTGCAAAGTTGTATTTTCACTTGTTATGCGGTAATGAATTTATTTATTTATAGTTAATGGGGCTAGGAGATCTAGACGTAGACCTAAAAGAACTGGTTTGGAAACAATTAAGGACATGATTATGATTAACTTGACGGAGGAGATGTCCCATAATAGAATAGAATGGAAGAATAGGATTCATGTAGTTGACGCCAAACATTTGGGATAAAGGCTTTGATTTTGTCGTTGATGTTGTATTTATTTTTTAATTTCATGCTTTCCACGCATCAATTCGTTGAATACTTTCCACTGGCATGGTTATGGCTCTTCACATCTTCAAGTTGAAATAGTAATTGCACCTTTTTTCCTATAAGGCACCAATATTCATGATCATAATGGGGGTGGTGGTGGTGGTCAAACTTGTTGAGGCTATAAAGAATACTATGGGTAGAATGAATTTCACAAAAAATCTCTGTGGAACTGACACAATTTATTAAGAGATCCATTTAACATATTCCAGTAGTGTAGCGAATGTTGGTTGGAAGTGATCAGTAGGCTTTCATTCATTGAAATTACAATTTTGCTGATGGTATCTGCCTGTTTTAAAGTTGATTGTGTTTAGTGTTATGAGCATAACAACAATGTCCTTATTCTAAATCCAGGGTACTATATGGATTCTTCTCTTCCATTATGTCCCCTCAATTAATTAGTCACTATCTTATTCTTATTAATTGCTTATGCTAAAATTTTCTTTAGGCTTACTTCTACTTCTCTTGTTGTATGAACTACAACCTTTTCCTAAATGGTGTATTATTGTCCCCTGGTGTACATGTTCAAGTTAGCTCAGTCAGTTCTTCCGTAGTCGAGCAAATCGGTAATTTATATGCACTCATTTCTTGTCATATCTCTTACCGTATTTCTACAAATCCACCTTAGTTTTAACATTTTGATATACTTATTTTTTAAACATGTTTCTTAATTGATCCGTAAAGTTGTATCTGTCCTTTAGTCATCCTGTGCTTTATTGATCCTATATTCATCCTATTGAATTTTCCTTCTATTCATGGGTTTTCTGAAACCACATAAAGTTCCAGAAGCACACTTCTACTTTAACCATTTGACTTTCATTTTGCATTATCTCACCTTCCTCAATAGTAAAAGGTCACTCTAAGGTATTTTTTTACACCAATTTGTATTATGCACTTATTAATTCTCACAAATTTGCTAAACCTACATTCCATATATTCCATTTTCTTTCTATTAACTTAAAAATCCTTTAGATTCCATAGCCTGTTTTTCACCTTGCTACTCCAGAAGTTGCCCCTTTTCAAACGCTTCCAACCATAATACTGTGTCACCAAGCACCATGGACCATAAGGCTTCTTTTTGAATATGCACATTCATCCATAATTAATGCAAAGAGAGAAGGAGTGAATGCTGATCAGTGGTGTAGACTATGATGGTGGGGTACAGCTTTATCTATTTATTCTCATCTTAGTTGCCATCATGATGTACATATCTCTTGATCCTCAAATAAAACCTATTAGATACTTGCAACACTCCCCCCCCCCAACCACGCCCACCCACCCACCCACCCACCCACACACACACACACACAAATCATCTCCCTAGAAAGTCTTACCATAAGCTTTTTCTAGAGGTAAAAACCTTACAGAGATCACTTCTCTTCTCCATGTACCACAAAACCAAGTTAGGTTTTGGACTTAGATGTTTCTTTCTTTCTTAATCTTTTCTCAATTTCTCTTCTTCCATATTCTTTATGTGGTTTATCTCTTGATTCTCTGATACTTTTGATGATTTTGTATATCTCCTATGTTCTTGTATGTAAGGTGCCAAACTACTAATTCTATGTATCTCTCATATATTTCTAATCTTCAACAGGAATATATCACATCTTCCAGATCTCCCAATTTTTATTTTATTTAGAGAACCCTTAACCTTATCAAGCCCGGTTTTTCAACAATACCTACAGTTATACTATGAATTGAACTGTTTGGTTCTACCTAATATTTTTCCGTGTGATTCTCATAAAAAGCAGAGGATCGACTTGCGAGCACGTAAATAGCAGCAATAATGCATTTGGTTGTTTTCAGATGGATCGGCACAAATATGTTAAAGTAGCATATCATGGCTTCAAGGAGTTGTCCAAGGAAGATAAAGTTGCAGCTTATGGGATCACATTGACAAGAGATTCATTTGATGAGCCAGACTATGCTCTTATAGATACACTTTTCTCTCTAGCTGAAGCCTTTTTGTTTGCACAGCTTGTGGATTTCAAGGATAATCATCCTGGAAAATTTTCTTCCGAAACAGAGTAGGTGTCTTTAATGCTTAAGAAATTTGCATTATATGAGTCATTTTCTCTATTTCGTATCACCATATGTAAGTAATTTGCATTGGCCGTTTTAGACTTACCTACAATTTCTTATTGCAGTTATAGCCGGATGTATAGAGATGTAAGAGCTGCAGTTGATTTGTGTCATCGTGATGGAACATTGAAGCAAATGGTTGCAAAAGAACCTGGGAGGTATGTTGTGAAAGAGATGTTTCATCTTTTATCTTGGAAAGATATTTATGGCCAAGTAACATTTGGCCATTTAGATCTTTCTTGATAAAAAAAAGTTCTCAAAATTTAATGAGATTCTTCACAAGCATACATTTATTTATTTAAATTTTTTTTTTGTTTTTGTTTTTTTTTTTATTTCTTTGCGTGTCTATCCTAGTTTCGAACTTTCTCAATTGTAGAATGAGTATGATACTTCATCTATTGTGTTTTGGTTTCTGTATTTTATTTTAATGCTTAGTAATATTGGATAATGCAGTGATTTGAAGCTGTGTTGACAGTTTTGGTTGAACTGGAATTTTGTATACATTTCTTCAGTCCTGTTATTGTTAGGATATGGCCATCATTTGGGATTCTGTCAAAATGGGGTCAGATTTGGAGCATGATCAAATATTATAACATCCATAAAGAGTTAAACAAGTTCTGTGTGTGTCTGTTAAACCTGGGCTTAACCCACTACTGCGTACTAAATTCCTGAGATGGTCATTCCTTAAAACCCTCATGACTAGTTGAATGGTAGCAGATCTACCTTTTTCTTCATGCAATATACGCTCATACAATCAAAGGGTTTCATTAGAAATTCGTGGGAACGCAAAAGAGTGCAGACAGTGGTTGCCTTAGGGACTTTTGCTGCATTATGTTGTTTATTTCACAAGTTGGAAAAACATGAGCCTACACCACCAATGAGCATCTCCAGGGCTTTCCTAGTATATTGATTTTAGAAGAAATTGAGATGGCAAAGACTGCTATAGGGAATTGTATATTTCTAGGGCATAAAATAAGCCAAAATACTAAATTAACACGCTCTAATCCTTTTCTTATTACCAATCAATTTATGAAGGTATAATGCTTGATATTCTTAGTTGTTTCCTCTGATATTCTTGACTTTAATTGGTATTCTTGACTTTAATTGGTCAGGTATATTACTGAGGATTTGGCAATTGTACCAATGCTTAAGATGCTACGAGACTCTGGACGAGCTACATTTTTGGTGACAAATAGGTACCTCTCTTCCTCATATGCAATTTATCATCTGGAGCATCTTCTTATTCTAAGCCTTCAATAACGAACTGGACATGTCTGACTTATGAATATACTGCTAGACGATAAAGTATGAGAGATTCTAGCATGCTTAGAGTTGAATGCTTATGACAGATGTATCATATGTCACTGTGGATTCTGATCCTGATTCCTGTCATGAGATTCTCTTTTTGGTCTCTTTTTCTTTGTGGGAGGAAGTGTAGGTGTGTTCTGGCATGCAGGGTTTGTATATATCCTTAGCAGGAGTTAATGGAGTAACCGACCAAAACCTAGGTGCATGGTCAGGGGACACATCTTCTTAGCGTTGAAAGCCTATTGAATACAAAACTTGATTCTGTTGTAAAATAAACCAAATATTTGCTTTACATTGACCATGCTATCATGCTATCATCTTTCGTTAATTTTCTGATGTTTGTTATGCAGCTTGTGGGATTACACAAATGTTGTCATGAATTTTCTCTGTGGGCACCAAAATTCTGATGGTGACTCTTCTTGCAACTACGACTGGCTTGAAAATTTTGATGTGGTGATCACAGGCAGGTCTGGATTTTTTCTTTGGCACCTTGGAAGTTCCTTTTGTCTCTATCTAATGTGTTATCAAGTTTTCCTTGCTAATGACTACTATATATTTTATATAATTTTATTATTTCTTCTAATATATGTTCTGCATTAGATCAGAATTATGTTTCTTCCTTTGATGCTTTATGTTCTAGTGCATGCATGTATTCACACAGTTCTCTTTAGATTGATCTTAGAAAAGGGTATTTGATACTGCATGTTTTTCGGTTTTCTTCATTATAATGAATTCTGTGCCCACCTCTTGCTTTTATGCGCGCGCACACACACACACACACGCATGCACACACAGATGCATTGTGGTGCTGCTTGGCAAAGGGATGAGTGAGGGAATGATAAGTGTAATAGTAACACGTTTCCTTGCCATATACTCATATATTTACTTTATTATTTTACAAATACATTTATGATGTAAAAGTAGGATGGTAACCTGTTGTTAGTGCAATGATTACACTTTATGCGTAAAGTTATTCTTTCAGAGGAATAACTTTCTCCCTGAAGAACCTTTCAGAAATAAAAAATAGTGCTATCTTCACTGACTACTTATGACCTTATTCCAGTTTTTGTCCGTTGGGTGATGGTTATATGCTCTTCTTAGCTTAATGGTGAGTGGAAGTTAATATAAAAGGGGAGTAATTCTGTTTTAACTCTTTTTATGAATTTTTAAGAAATGCCATGGTATACCCTTGCTTGATCTAGACAGACCATTGTCAACACTTTTGATAGAAAAGAAAGGGGAAACAGAAAGAATAAAGCTGACAGGATCCCAGCATCATTCAATCAACAATCAATCTCAACAGTTCCATAATGGATTGTCAGTTGTTCAGCAATCAAGTAAGAACTCAAAAATGGGCCCTTTTTATTCCAAAACTCCCACTTAAAATAAGGATAAATACTGATCAAACTCTTATGTAAAAGGTCAGGGATCAGGATCAAAACTAAAACTTAAATGAAATTTAAGCATTTAATGAAAAGATAATGCACGCAGATAAAGATAAAATTAAACACCTAAAGAAATTCAAAATACTAATTGATTTCAAAATGTAACAACAAAAGATAAGGATTAGCCTAAATTCTAACTAAATTCAAAATGTAAAGATAAATATACTAATATTAAGTGACACCAATAATTGGAAGAAAATAGTCTGAATCCTAAACTTTAAAAGATAATGTTCAAAATCCTGAAGCGCCGTAAAATATGTCCAGGAAGTTTCTCTTCGCAACGAAATTGAAAATTTTTATTGTCTTGTTTTATTCTTATTGGAGTTGCATTAATATTTACAGCTGCAAGCCGAGCTTTTTTCATGATAACCGTGCAAACATTTTTGAAGTTGATCCTGAATCTGGAATGCTTCTTAATACTGACAATGGCACCCCCATTCCTCAGGTTAGTCAAACGAATATCACATTCTTGTCACCTTCCCCTTCTAAATCCCTTAACCACCTAATATTCTTGTGTTCAGTATTTTTGCTCATTGTTATTATTATTTTTGTTGCTGTGCTAAGATTGGGTGTTCTTCACCAAGGCTACAGAAAAAGGCTTGCAGAGTTTTCCAGGTGTGTTGCACTTGCAGTATTAAATGTTAAACATGATTCTTGGTTTGCAAAATACTGGTCAATTCTGTTCACATGCATTAGTTTCTTGTAATTTTTTAATGAAATTAATTTTGAACTCTCTGTCTGTTGGGAACTTCAGGGAGGGAATGTAGCTCATTTGCATAAGCTCCTCTCAATTGAATCAAGTTCTCAGGTGATACGTTACTTTATCATTTAAGTTTCTGAATATTAATATTTAAAAAAAATTGTGTACCAGGTGTGAAGAACAATTTGTGCTATAATTATTTTAAAGTATTCTGCCATTAGTAACTGTAATTTTCTGATGTTTAACATTTGGGGAGGACTACATTGTAGCGGGTTTTCATTCTTGGGTTTTTTTTCTTCTGTATTCCTTATTAGAGATAGCATAACTATTAGTTGAAATTTGCTTCAAGAGCTGGATTTTATAGACACCACCTTAGATCCTTTCGATCTTTGAACCACATACATGCTATGGATGAATCAAGAAGGAACACTTTCCACCAAAGTATTTCTTACAAAAGCTTTGCTAACTTCAGATATTCTTATTTTTTACTCAAAAAATCAAAACTGTTATGGGAAAAGCTTTGAAAGTGAGCCCTATTGCAAATAATACCGTATGAATCAACACTAAAGTGAAAAGGAGTCTGAGAATATATCCAGGCTCAATAGTGGCTGAAATGAAGCAACTTTTGATAGTCATGTATTCTGTCGTATACGCATTGCAGAATCTGTGTGGTTAATCCAGGAACTTATTATCTTTGTTTCAAATTTTCAGATTACTTGCATGCTTGTTAAGCATGTGAAGTACCCTCTTCAGTAAATGTTAGTATTGGTCTGCATATAAGTATCATATATAGGAAATGCCAGTGCTCGCCTGGGTATTTCACTTGCATTTGAATGCATACCTAAATTAACTCAGTGTCCATACAGTCATTGAATATTGCCCTTGTTGTCTTTAGTTCTTTCCAGACAATTGTATCACTGATTTTCTTTCGCTTCCTTATTTCCTTATCAATCGTATTATGAATAGTTTATCAGTCGAAATCTAACAATTAGTCTTGACTGTCTAACTTTAGAGTTGATAAAACTATGGACCAACACGCACACATGCCATGCACGCACACAAACTTTAGTTATAATGAAAATGCTTGGTAGGATGTTTACACCCAAGAAAGATCTTCGCTTGGCATTTTTCATTTCCCTCTTTGTTTATTTATCTGTTTGCAATGTTATGTGACCTTACGAAATTTCCTTACGAAATTTGCCTTTGGTAACTCCTCTTATCTGTAATTGCTTGATTTAATAGGCTTTTTTTTGTTGAAGATTAAAGCTCTAGAATGCTTGTTGATTTTCACTTGTGATAGGTACTTTATATTGGTGACCACATTTATGGAGATATTTTGCGCAGCAAGAAAGCACTAGGTAGTTTACTTACTTTTGTCATATATTATTGCTATGCCTTTGTTCCAATTTTATATTATGTTTTGCATAAACATGCTTTTGTTATGGCTCATGTTACCTACCTTTGTACCACACATTTGTCATGAGTATATATGAACGTCAGAAGCGAAAGTGACATGTATCATATAAATGAAATATAACCTTTCCCCATTAAAGTAGTCCTGGTTTTGGAGCTTAATGTTGCATGGAAGAATTGACGAGACTTTTGATTGGGTGTAAGCCTTATGTTGTCCACTAGTTGATAGAAAAAAATTTCTTCCTAGAAAGCCAGGGATGATGAGAGGAAAGAGTCTTGCCTCAAATCCTTGAAGGATAGTTATCAGGAAGTGAGACCTTCTTAACCATCAGGACCATGCAACCTAGAAACAATTCAAGATACTATTTTGAGGATTGCCTACTGTTAGGGAATAAATTGGAATTATCCTAGTATATTTCATCTATTTTAACCAGTTTCAGTCTTTCTCTGCTGGTACTAAACAGAGAGTGGTGAAATGCAAGAAACAACCAATACTAGGATGGGAGCAGCTTCATCTCTGAACTCTTTTTGTTATTTAACTTTTGTGAGTGAGCACTGGGTGGGTTGGGTGAGCACTCACAGCTGTGGGGGTGGGAAGGCTGGGTGTGCACATGCTCCTGCTGCTCCTCCTTCCATCTGCATTTGCTGATGAATTTTTGCAAAAACTGTCTGTTAGATAATTCTCAAGTGCTTATAAGAAGAATCATGTGTGGAATGGAATGCATGATTGTTCTATTACAGAAATAAACACGTAAATATCTTTTAATAAATTGGAGTATATTGATATTTCTCAAATCCTTCTGTTGGATGAGTGTGAATATTTATTGTCAAATATTAGGTTGGAGAACAATGCTTGTTGTTCCAGAGCTGGAGAAAGAGGTTGAGCTTCTTTGGAAGTTGAGGGATACACGCAAGGTATATCTGAAAATCTTTCTTTAAAAAGTTTTATCCTTCTCCCTTTCTTAGTTCTTTTTATTTTCTTTTGTGGGAGGCGAGGGCAATGGCTGACACTTATAGGATCCACACACCCCATTTTGTTCCCCTTGGAGTGGCAATGGGGCACCATTGCCAGATATAATCTAAATGTAGCAGTATTTTCTATATTACAAATAGGATAGAATTCTTATCATTCCAAGACTAACATGCTACTGTTCTTTTTATTTGATTTTGACCAGTTTGTCCCCATTAATATTTGTATTGCTTTTTTATATCATGCTCAGGAGCTTCAGAATTTAAGAAGAGAGAGAGATATTGTTGAGGATGAAATCCATCATCGTAACTGGTCTCTCAAGTAAGTTTGATAATAATTATGTCACATTCCGTCATCTTGTGGAAATGATAGTTGCTGATTGGGGTTAAAAGGTTTTCCATTTGGTATAAGTATAATGCTTCTAAATTTGAATAGGTGTTTGAAGTTGTTTTATTTTGTTTTATGCATCAGATTCTTATTTATTTTCTTATACATTTATGGGAAAAATATAATAACACATATCAGTATTTATATCTGACCAAAACACTCTGAATTTACATTGATAGTGGAACAATGATGGTTTAACTATTCAATTGTGTTTCCATGTTATTTGGTATATTTGTTTTGCTATGAATTTTTGTATAATAACATGGTTTATCTCAAATAATTTCTTATTCAGGTTTGAAGGCCTTCATATTAATGAAAAGCAAAAGTTGCTATCTGAATTTCATAAATTGGAGGTGAGTTTAGTGGTTTACCTACAATCATGAATTTCTTTCTAATCAAGTGTATGTTTTATTAGACTAGACATGTGTATGTTTATCTGACAATAAATAGGACTGTGCTGACCTTCAATTGATAACATTTACTTAGAGTGGTGAAGACAGACTCGTCACATGTAGTCACATGAAACTATATAACATAAGTTTGAAATTCTTAGTGAGGCACACTTATTAATTTTTTTAAAGGGGAAACTTTGTTCATTTTCTTAATGCTAATATTTTACTCCTGTCAAATTCCATTCTCTAATAAAGTACATTATATAATATTTATTACTGTAAAATTAAAACATAGATATTTTTTAATGGAATATTGTAACAGTTACAAATTATTAATATCATAGATTGCCAGCGTGTGCAATGCACTATCAGAATCATCTCCAGGGACAGATGCAGAATTTTTTTACCCTATGGGGACACATATCACTTATACATATAAATTGATAACTAACATAACATAAATTCTAGTAATAAAAAACTTGTTTATACAGTAAACATAAAGAACTCAAAACATAATTCTTTTCATTATTATTTTCATATCAATACATGATTAATTTTTATTTTCATTGCAGAGGCTAATAAAATACCACTATGTTTTAACAATTGTCCTTCATAATTATATCTACATTGGGGCACCAAGTAAATATCACATGGGGGGCACCTATTTAAATTGAAGTCAATTTCACCTATATTCAAGGTTTTAAATGTCGGATGTCGGGCTCACGTCGGGCGGCTAAAATCCATGTCGGATAGCGGAAATCGGGGATAT
>JBAKGM010000139.1:7375385-7388689 GCA_037177215.1 Asparagus racemosus
AACAAAACAACACGCATGCACGCGCGCACAAGGTCTACATTGTTTAACTAGTCTAGCAATATGCAGAGGATGAGGAGAGAGCAACTTGCAAAAGAGGTTGCCAAGGATTGGAGTGCTGGTAATGTCTAGTAACTTATGATCCGTAGTTCATTATGATGCTCGTAACTATGAACTTTTCTTTAAATGTAGGCAAATGCATTCTAATTGACAGTGGTTTCCTGCAGTTTTTGAAAAGAGTATAAATGCTTTATTTCTCGGTTAAATGGTTCAAGGCCTGAGTCTGACACTGAAATATTTTTGCGAGAGGAAAGCTACTCTTAAGTTTTTTTTCTATCCTTTATTCTTGCGGTCTTAACTCTTCCCTTGTCAACGGTCTTTTCTTTCGCAGATAAATTACCCTTCTGAGAAAGAACCTTTGAGCGACGAAATTTATTCTTGCGGTCTTAATTCTTCCCTTGCCAAGTTTTTTAAGGTCTTTTCTTTTGCAGATAAATTACCCTTTTGAGAAAGGCCCTTTGAGCCCCAGGTTTCGTGGCGAACATGCACTACGCCGATATCCAACTGGGGACGAGCGTTGCATTGCTTGTAAGCTATGTGAAGCGTTAAGTTCATATGTGCCATTATGCAAGATTGTCGTACTCAGGGAAACCCTTAGATTGAGCTCAGATCGATAGTATATCATCATCATTACAATTGCTTGGTTTCCATAGTACGGTATAAGGTGCATTGTCGTTCACAAGCTGAGTTTAGTTCCTCAAGTTCTATTGATTGCCAAAAGCAAGAACTGTGTAATCTTACCACACTCGTGATCGCAGATATGCCCAGCACAAGCAACTGTGTAAGCTTACCACACTCGTGATCGCAGATATGCCCAGCACAAGCAATCACGATTGAAGCTGAAGAGCGAGGACACGACAGTCGACGAACGACAAGATATAGAGCCATTTCTTATGCTGGATATCGATCTAAATCCTATATAGTTTCCGTGGTTGTTTTATCACTTTCTTTATGCAGGTACGGCATTGATATGAGCAAATGCATCTACTGCACATTCTGCCAAGAGGCATGCCCAGTGGATGCCATCGTCGAGGGCTCAAACTTTGAGTTCGCCACTGAAACCCACGAGGTAAATAACACAATTAAATTTACTTGGATCTCCCTTTCTCCTCTCTCAACACTTTGATTACTATTCTCATGATTTCATCATTTCCAGGAGTTGCTCTATGATAAGGAGAAACTACTTGAAAAACGGCGACAGGTGGGATACTGAGATAGCCGAGAACCTCAGATCCGAAAGCCTATATCGCTAGTCCCTATGGAGCTGCGTTCTGCTTCATTTCGCTTTAGCTTAGCCAAGAACGCAACTTCTAAATAAGGCAACTCAGTGTAAACACTATACTATGTTTGTCTGCTGAAATTATTTCAACAATCTATTGCTTCATTGAGATTTTTTTTTTAAAAAAAAAAAACCCCCCAACAAGTAGAAAAACAAAATCAAAACACAAGTGTCAGCAAACGACGGCCTTCTTCTTCGCGACGAAACGATAGACGACAACACCAACTCTACTTCCAGGCAAAGGAGGATCAGAGTGAAGAGCAGCAACCTCAAACAACTTCCTGGCTTTCCTAAAAAACACAGCATCTCTCTTCTTCCACCTCCTGAGATGCGCCATCACGAAAACCGCTTCGCCCTTCACCAACCAACCCAGCGTCTTCAGCAGAGGATCAACCAAATGCTCATGGTACACAACATCCGAGGCCATCACCACATCAAACTTCGTCGAAAGCGACAGCTGGTCCCCTTCGTCTCCCCAGACGAGCTGGCGGACATCGACGGACCCGCCAAGGGCGGCGATGACGCCGGCATTGGCCTCGGCATTGAAGAGGAGGTTGGGGAGCACGTGCGGGAGGTCGGTGAGGGTCACGTGAGCCCCGAGGATGGCGGCAGCCGCGATGCCGACGAGGCCGGTGCCGGACCCGATCTCGAGGATCCTGAGGGGGGAGTTTAGAGGAGGGAGGAGGAGGGTTGAAGGGCTCTGGTCGAGGAGGGACACGAGAGTGGAGGCGGCCGGCCAGAGCTGAAAGGAGAGGCCTTGAGAAGGGAGCTGGCGGGTTGTTAGGGTTCTGTCGATGGAATCGAGACGGTGGTGTTGTTCTGATGGCTGTTGATGCTGTTCGGCGTTCTGGGGGTTTAATAAGCCGAGGGAAAAGTCGTCGTCTTTTGATTGAGGGAGGAGAGTTAGGAGTAGATCCGCGTTGGAGTCGTCGTCGTCGCTGTTACTCGCCATTTTTGGAGGGTGAGATTTAGGGTTTGGGATTTTAGGGGGCGGGAGACAGGTGGGCGGCGATGATCTAGTTATCGCACGCGCTGATGGGCCCCGTAAACGAATTGGGCCCAAGCAGGGCCCTTATGGTAATTATGATTTTTGGGCTTTTGGAGGCAGGTGTGATCTGCGCGCTCGTGGCCTTTGTTTAGGCCGATGGAAGGGAAAACAAAGTTGAACCAGTGGCACGGCTTATTTGGAGAGTGAAAATTATATTAGCATATCCTGTACTCCATGGGGGATATTCTGGCCTATTCATTTCAAGCTGTTGTGATAGGGGTGTGAATGGTTCGGATAAAGCTCGGATATGATACTTATCTTATTCGTATTCGCCGACGCAAATACGCCTCGGTGAGAAAAATTCATATTTATTTCCGCTAAAATCAAATATAAATACAGAAATGCATGCATGTATGTAAGTATATATACATGCGGATATAATACGGATATGAGAAAACTAGACGATGTTGGGGGAAAAATTATATGGTTCATATGATACAAGAGAATTCATTAATATGTTTGGTATATCTAAAAAGCTAATATTATATCTATTGATCATCAAAAGTACCCTTCAATCCATCTAAGAACTAAAACTGATGCAATTTTGTGACTAACATGTATTTGGATGTTTTGGATATGAATCTCGATATTCAAATACATATTGGTATATGTAATCATATTCTATCGGATATAAGTTTTAGTAGCTATATACATACCCTAGCATATACAGTTGCAAATATTTCCTCAGCCACAATTTTTTTTAAATGCAACCTTGGATCTAAAACCATCTCTCCGTTCATGAAATCGAACATCCTACAGTCTACGATGATTTGTTTTCATACGAATGTAAATCATATTACAACATTTCACATTCATTTAGGGCTGTTTTGATGTTAACCATCCCTCTATTACCCACTGAACTGTTAATCATTGGAAATCAACTTCTGCCTATCTGAATTTGTTTTTCAATCCATCATGGAGGAGGATTGGCTCACTATCTTATTCTTGGTGAACAAAGTGTTTATTCAACTGAAGTGCATTAAATAAAGAGAAAGAAATATTATTTCTACTGCTTTCAAAAATATATATATAATAAACAAAAAAGTGTATTACTTCTGCCACTTCTACTTTATAGGTTTAAAAGCTATTATTATTTTTTTTATCTAAATTTATTTCTCATACTTTCTGTCACTTAGAAAAGGCAGCCCATTCACGATAAAGCTTCATCAAAGAGGCCCACCACCTCTCTGGAAGCCCAATTGGATCAATCTTAGTGGATGCATTTACCCGCAAAGAGAAAACCCGATCCGCTTTAGTAAACCCATTTCCGAACCCTAAAATCGCCTAATCTCCGTCCCCTTCTTCTGGATTCCCCTTTTACTGGTGCAGTCCACCGTCAACCGTCTGCTACCGCGTCGCCGCGTCCGTAAACCGTCTTCACGTTTCATCTCCTTCTCTCTCTATTTATTGCCTTCTATCGGATGAAAAATATAGATATTGTATAATATGCTCGTTATAGGTTCCTCTTGATTTTCGTTGGCTATTTGCTTGCTTTTAATTAGAAACCTTCTGGATTTTTTTATTTGAAGCTTACTAATTGAGTTGAAAATGGGAAAATGGGGCTTGTTTGCTCATTGACTTTGTTTCGGGACATGATTTTTGTCATCGTTTACTGGAATAGTTTAAAAAAATCGATATTATTCGAGAACAGGAAATGATTATTGTATCTACTTATCTCAACGTAGAAGCTGGATACAATTAAAATAAAGCTTACAGAATTAAGAAAATCAGAATTATATTTAATTTCCAATTGTTTTCATAAGCAGATAGCATTGGCTTTCCCATTTATTTCACATTGTTTTCATAAGCGGACAGTATTGAGCATTTTTGTTGTCATTGCATTTCTCCATACCTGAGTAGATAACCATAACTCAATATTCTTCAGGAATATTGCGCGATTACCCTTGTGTTGTTACCGTGAGAGTTGAGGTTGTCATGCATCCAAGTTTTCAAACCAATTCAGAGTGTCCTTTTTAGATGCCTATTGTTGAGATTGCATCGCTGCATTCTCAGTATATTTCTATGTTATATTATGCACTATGTTAGCTGGATACTTCTATCATGACGCCGTACCCGGCCGTACCCGTATCTGACACGTTCTGTACCCGTACCCGTACCTGTGCCCAACAGTTCTTGGACACTTCTTACATATATGCATACATTCTTTATATACTTATTGGACATATATCATACATTTACATCCACTTTTGAAACTTTTTGGACAAGGGTGGGGTTCGTTTAAGTTATATTCAGTTAAAAACTATAATTTCAAAGAGTAGCTTGCATGTCTAGCTTAGAGCTATGATTTCAGCCGTGTCCCCGTACCCTACCTTCTACAAATTTGACCTGACTCGTGCCTGCACCCCACATCAGTACCGTTACCCATGTCCATGCAACTTAGTGCACAAGTATATAATGTATTAAGAGTAAGACTTTCGTGATATTATGTGTAAGCTAGATCAGTTGATGGGCCTGAATATCAATGTCTGAGAACACGAAATGAATACAAGATCAATCATCTTACACACAACTATGTTTCAAATTTAGGTTTTTCTGCATAGGTAATGCAAACACTCCTCTTTGTGGTCAGGTTTTTTCAATGTTTTTAAAGGCATTGTATTTTTAATTCAGTGCACTAAGGAATTGACAAAACCACTGTCTATTTCAGATGGATTCCCGCACTATTACTAGAATTGAAAAGCTTCACAATTCCCTCAATTGTGGGAACTCTCTAGATGGACTTTGGAATGAAAATAAAGATAACACACATAGGCAATGACATGTAGATGATGTAAATGTAAACAAACATACTGAGAGATAATTTGGTAGATGAGCCGAATGAGAACTATTACAAGTTTCTTTTGGTTGACAAACTTGTTATCATAATAGGCATGGATAGTTTAATATGTAACTAGGAAGGTCGTGCATTTGGTTTAGTGTAGAAATAAAGCATTAACATTGTTGATAGCCCAGGAGAACTGATTGCGTACATTCTTCAATTGAGTGCAGGGCAAATAATGCAAAGCTTAGCTATTTGATATTATGTCACTGAGAATTGCATGGGTTATTAGAATCCCTCCCTCCCTCTATTAATTCAACTATTGGCAATTCCCTCCCTCTGACTATTAATTCCTCAACTATTTGTAATTCTCCACATCTCAACCTTCTCCTTCCCTCTGACCATTAATTCCTCAACTATTTGCAATTCTCCACATCTCAACCTGCTAAATATATATTTATGGACTTTCATTCTGGTGTTTCAGAGATGAATGCTAGTTTCTCGACAATATGCAGGCGTGTGGGTCTGAGGGACCTAGTCTCAAGTGCCCCTATGTACACTGGTGCTAGTGGTATTTACACCATTACCTTGCTAAAAACTTACCTATGTGAATTATTCTATTAGTAGTCCTGGTTTTCCGAAGATGGGTCACCAAAAATACTGCTGGTTCTACCAAGAATGGCCGTGACTCCAACGGTCCAACCCAAAGAATCTTGGTGTGAAGAAGTTTGGTGGAGAGGTGAGTATGCTTTCCAAAAGCTTGAGCTCTATCATTTCCTTTGTTATTATTTGATTAATTTTTGTTAATTTTGCAGAGAGTGATACCTGGTAACATTATTGTTCGTCAACGAGGCACCAGATTTCATCCTGGGGATTATGTTGGCATGGGAAAAGATCACACTCTGTTTGCCCTAAAAGAAGGGCAAGTGCTGTCCATGTCGATCCCAAGGAACGCCACAAACTGAGTGGTCACAAGTGGATCCATGTTGATCCCAAGGAAGACCACATAGTTCATCCCCTTTATACGACTGCTGCAGCTGAAGCTGCTTGATTGAATCCAATCGTGTGCTAGTAAGGAATTTTGTTTTTGGATCAGATAAACTTCGCTTGGAAAATAAGTTTATGTTCATGTTACCAGTCTATCTGATGCAACTACAGAACCTAAACTTGTGCATTTATTGGATGATGATGCTTCTTTGTGAAAGTTTACGTTGAGATAGTTGGGGAAACGATAATGCAAACTGCAAGCAATCCATCTTTCTGGGAACAGTTGGCGCTGATTTTACAGTTGAATCAGTGAATATTACTTCTCTGGTTGGTGCTGTAACTTTTGTACTAATTCAGTTGCATCTAGATGCATTTTTGCAACTTGTATATGATGCGCAACCATGAGTAGTGTTGCAACAAGAGTATTGTTTGGTTTCTTGAAGTTCGAAGCAATCACTGTCAGTTGGTATTAAGTAGTATTGCTGTTAATGCACTTCAATATTTAACTGGATGGAACCCCGAAAGGTGAGAATATCACATTTTAAGTAAAAAATTGTAGAGGAGAGATCGAAAGTGATATGGGTGCAAGTATAAATTTTTGGCTGTAATCTTCACCACATCACTGCAGCAGAAATACTAAACTTTGAATCACTTAATTAATTGCCTTTCTTCTATGCCCTTATTTTGAGCGTACTTCCCATGCTAAAATATCTTTAATTGCCCTCCATGTATGCCCTTGATTACCATAACTTCTACAAATGTGTGAAAGAATACATTGCCTTTGTCACACTGTACAAGAATCTCAGACGAAAGCCACAAAGACTTGAGCACTGGGGTTGTCATGGAGCTACAGAAGGTACATGAGGTGATTCAGAATTAGATGCATCAAAATTTGTGTCTCCAGATTCAAACCTTCTCCGGTTCTCAATAGCAGCCTGCACTCTCTGATTGAACTCTTCATCCGAACCTGATAACATGTACCGCAGCTTGAAGTTTATGCGGTTTTGCACCAGAACTTTGTGCCTAGGAATTATTCTACCCTCTAATGAATAACTCAAAAACCTGCAAGAATATGATTTCTTAGTTCAACCGAACAAGAAAACCCAGCATCTCCTAGAATTGCAATGCAATATGTATAGAAGGATAACAGAAGATTAAATTGTATGAAATAGCGGGCGCTTCAATTATGGAAAAAACAGTTAATTGCATACACACCTATATTGTGAGGGTGTACCCACATAAGGCCCTTAGCCTCTATACTAATTTAGGAGGACATGCATCCTCGAAGATGAAATTACTTCCCGACTTAGGTTAAGATATTACATGTTTGATATTAACTTTTACCTTTGGATTAACTGAAAAACAGAAGTTAACTGTCCTCAATGTTGAGGGTTAAAAAAAAACAGTCGTCCAAGATGTTAAGTGCTTTTAGGGGTGTAAGTAGCTACATCACCATAGTACAAGAGGTTTGTCTGCATTTAATCCTAATAAAATGTTCTGTTCAAGTAAACTTAGAAAGATATGAAATGGCGGAGAAATAAATTGGTTGAGGTACTGAACTTTTTCTACAAAGTGTGGGCACTTTGGGAGGAGTCAAATCAGACACAAACACGTATACACTCATTCAATATGTACCCACATTGTACACCAAATCCGCATGCATGAATTATAATCTTCCTAAAAGAAAATGCAACACAAACTGAAAAGCATTTAAACAAGAGACTCATAACTAGTGGCAGTACCGGCAGAATCTGGATGTCATCTAAAGGGCCTTGTTTAGTTCTAAAAATAAATAGAGTACCTTGGAAATTCAATAAGATCCTTCAGTGGGCGTACCATAACTCTCCTCAAATACAGATACTTGGGGCGGACGATGTCCAAATTGTACCGGAGCAGCATTGGGAAGTCAGCTACCATCACACCTAGTAACCGAGGTCGAATTCCTAGTGATAGATAGTAGTAAACATTGACCTCCAACTTCTTTATGATACTGCATCCTACAAGTTGCGGGTCAAAAGCAATCACTTTCCCAATATCAGTTCGTGTCACACAAGCTTTTGTTAACAAGAAAATGACCTGCGAAAATGATAAGAAGCTTGAAATCTAAACATCGCACTGAAGGAGAAAAAGAAGCATTAGAATGAGAAAAGTGCCAAGAATAATTTGTATAAATTCCACTGAGATAGATATTATGCAACATAAATAATCTTTCAGAAAATCTAGAGGTGTATTTGCTTATTGAAAGATACAAGGAGAAACAGGTTTAATACGATCTTCCATGAATAAGCATGACCCAGAATGCACACTGTAGCACTCATTTTTATGGATAACAATCTATTCGGATTCGTGCAGCTAAACAAACAGAACTGATTACTGTTGTCAGACAGCATTTGAGATAATGCCAAAAAGTATCCTTCGACAATATAAAAAGTTGATTTTCCTTGGAACTTATTGTATATGATTAACCAACTGATTCACAATAGTCCCACTCCTGGTTGTGGATCTAGGATCAAGTAGGAACTAAGAAGACAATGGCCTCAAACAAGCCAGAATGTTAGGTATGTAAAGCAACTATACATAAATAATAATAGAATAATAACTTTCTACATCAAGTCTATCTAGAAAAGAATTTGTGGATACACTTAAAAACTGTAGAATATGTTTGTCTCCTTCGGAATTCCACAGGATATTGGGGTTCTATTAAAAAAAATGTGTAGGAGATCATCAAAGAGCAGCAAGAATTCCAATAGAATAATGGTGTCACGCCATCAGCAGAAGAATGCATGTACAGAAATAGTTTGAAGTAACCAAGTGCATTCAATTGCAAGAATGGAAGGAAACGTACCAATATGCTGCCTTACCAAGAGGCAACAACCAGGAACTCCAATAAGAATTAGATACCACTTGATGTAATAATCCGGGAGAGAATGAGTAATAACAAAACTTAGCTTACATGGACAAGCTTTACCATCCAGAATTACTAATAGAAAATCAGCTAATTAGTTAGCTTTTTAACTATTTCTTTGTCAGATTGGAGATAGGAATTCATAAAGTGTTGATTGAAGGGGAATTCATAAAGTGTTGATTGAAGTCCAAACAGAAAAGGAAATTGATACTCTGAACAAAATAATTAAATGAAAGATACAAGATAAAAGCATTCACAAAACAATACTATCAAATTGGAATGAGAAGCATAGGACTAACCACTGGTCGGATTTTCTTGTAGAGGCTATATGTTAGCAAGGGTGGAAACTTCACTATAGCGCTACCAATGGCTTCATCTTTGATGCCTAGGTCCTTCAAAAATCGTACCTGCACATGGATAACAAAAGACACTCGGTATCAGTGAGATTAATGATAGAAGAACATTGTTAAGGCTTTCTCTTACCATGTTACAGACTATGTATAACTTGTGTTGAAATGAAAAAACAGAAACACCTTGATACAGCGTGCCAAAGAAAGAAAAGTCTTTCACATCTCCTGTACTTCTTTACAGCATTCTATTTAATGAAAACAGGTATTCAAATTCTCCTTTTTCTTCGGGGAAAAAGAAAAGTGAAGGATAACTTCATCTAAAAAACTTAAATTTATGATATCTGACACATCTTGCACAAATGGAAGATAATACCTTGGGTGCAATGGTTGTTTCCAGATCAACACAGAAAATCATGGGTTTCACTATAAGTATTCTCTTCATTCCATCACGTCGAACACCAAGGTAATACAGATATTTCACAAGCGGCTTCCACCTTTCCTCTATGCTGCAGCCCATCAGTCGTGGCTTGAAAGCTAATAGCTTGCAAACATCCTCAGTACTCAAGCCAAATTCCTTAAGGTATTGAACCTGAAGACAGAAAGTTGCAGTTCACATTCAACAATGAACTTAATTAAGTCCATAGATACTACCCATCAGAAGCTTATACTAAATTTCATGTGTGTGTGTGCGTGTGCGTGTGTGTGTGTGTGTGAAAGACACCCGCGCGTCTTATTTGAAATTTTGAACGAAGAATGCTAGCTCTATTTTGCAGAGGACTAGTGATAAATGAGATAGATACAACAAGTAATCATTCAACCAGCTTTACCCTCCTATCAACCAGAATATATCCAAATTAAATATCTGCAATTTTAAACTTCAACTAAATAGTTGGCATCAACAAAAGGATTGGCGCCTCGTGATCAAGGTTGATCGTGTCTCAGAAGGTTAACATTAGATGCCATCAAAAAGTGGTCGGGAAAAGAAATGGATTTCATTATATGTAACATGGGGATCATCCGTGTGGAATTATAAATGGGTTCAATTACAATAGGAGGTCACTACACATTCAAAGGCTTTCCTATACTACAAGAAACATATATAGGATATAGATTCTTACAAAATATTATATAAGTCAGCAACATACAGCTTAAGCAGTCCATATATTGAGGGAAACTCTAAGGCAATATCACATTAGAATGTAGGATGCATATAGATGGAGTTTCATTAGTAAAAATGAGGTCTTATTGTTGCATCTAAGCCATTTGAGAAGTAATTGGAAGAATTTAATATGAATAAGCAATTAAAAGGTTTGTTCTATCTTCATAACAATTGGAAAGTGAAGAAACAACATAGGCAAACCCATAAATTACTGGGACAACTGAAATAAAATGTTAATCCAAATTACTAGCGAAATGCAAACACCTTACTATTCATTTCATCAAGGCTAAAGAACCCAAGCACTCGAGGATAATCAAAGACCATAGTGCCAAAATCCTCCTTGTTCATACCCATCTCAGAGTAAAACTTTACACGCGACACCAATTCCTCCATGGTCAAAGTCAACACTTGTGGACATCGAGTGACAACAAAACCGACCCAGTCCCTCCTCACTCCACTCTCAATGAGATAGTCAACAATCTGATCCATTTCTTCCAGGCTTCGCTCCAAAATTGAGCTTGCTTTTACCAATACGACACCAAGAGACCTTCCCTTCACATGTATCGTCTTCAACCATTCTGCTACCCTTCTCACTTGCTCAAGATCACCAGAACACATGCATATTGCCTTACCAATTTGTGGGTATGTCATTGAATTATGCTTCAACCACCTAAAACACACATAGCACTGAAAAAGCTAAAACTTTGTATACACTAAAAGAAAATTATTAATCAAAAGATTCTTACTTGACAAGGGCGACAACTCCAGAACTCTGAATGCAACTCTTTGCCCTCGCATTGAACGACACGTGATTGAACTCTGAAACCTCTTTCATGGCCGCCGCCCCAATCACAACCCTATCAATAAACCCACTCAATCTCGAAACAAGATTCTCAGAGTAGTTCACACTAAGCTTCCCAGCTCTCAAGGCCCCCTTCAAGATCTCAGCAGCGACACCTCTCCTGATCTCAATAGCCTTCCTAATCTCCTCCTCATCGCTCTCAAGAACAGCTCGATTGAGATCGATTGGGTACTGAAACTGCTCGGGTTTGGGGAAATCGACGGATCCAGGGAACCTAGCTATTCTTCTAGTCGCGAGAGATGCTTCCTCCACGATTCTCTTTCTCTGAAGCTCATCTTCGTCTAATTCTACTTCTTGATCGTCGTTGACAGGTGCTGAGCCTTGAGAATGGAGGAGGAAGAGAGACGTCGACTTGGCGTTCTGGCGACGGCGATTGGAGGGGTTTAGGGTTTCGATTATCGATGAGATTTCCTCGGATGAGGTTGCGCTGATTTGGGTGGAGATGAGGGGTTTGAGGGAGGATGGAGGGGATCGATGGAGAGTGAAGGAATTAGGGTTAGGGTTAGGATTTGGGCGAAAGGAGCCATGGAAGATAGAGGAGGAGAAGCAAGGACAGCGGTGGTAGTGGCAGATCATTGAATTGAATGGGGAAGATATTTGTTTGGTTTCTTCCCTCCAAATTTGCAACGGGTGAGATATAATAAAGCAAGAAGATAGAGATAAAAGATATTTTGGCTATCGATTGATATATTAGTGTAAAATTTCACAAAGCCCCCTGCAGTGTTTTCTGCAGCCCGCCACCAACCTACATTGGGTATACTTTCCCCTCTGACACTGATTTGATATTTTACACGTGTAGGGATCCATTAGATAATTTGAAACCTTAGAAAGGTCGACCACAGTTCAGCGGCGTTTTGTGAAATTAACCCTTACATTTTCTTTTCCTTTTTTGCCCTTTTCCCTTTTCTTCTGGCAAGGTAAATAGACTTCGTAGGTCCCTCTGGAATGACAAGAGCCCAAGCGTCTCAACAAAGATAGAGATTTGTAGATCCTGATTGAATACACAGCACTCTACTTGTGTTGGATTACCAAAATAATGTAAAGTTTGTAATAAGATTGGCATAGCTCTCATTACTAGTAGGCTACTAACAAAGATCTATCACTAAATCACAATTAAATTGTGATATTATACGAAGTAATGTGAGTAGTTTACTTGAAAAATGTTGAAATATTGTTTATAAAGAGTTGATAATTCCAGATCTAAAACCCATACTCCGTTTGCAACAAAAAGTTTGAGCTCCCTCGGGGAAAAAGTGAAATAAAATCGCATTCTATTTGGAAGCCCAAGGCAACACAATTCCCTTCAATGTCAAAGAGCCAAAAATACATATCTACTTAAATAAATTCTCAGAAACAATGTAAGTTAAGCCCATCAAAGGCTCAATACAAAAGTAACTAGAACTAATGCGAAGCTAAGGTACTCGTCTATGGTTACAGAAGTGGCCTCTGGTACATAGTTTTTCTTTGGCCGCAGAAGCAATCTGTAACAACTCATCAACCAGCAATGCTCCGTTTGAAGGCACAGAGCTTTGATTATGTGATACTGGGCTAGATGAATACCATAGCGCAACCAAACTGTCATTTTATCGAGCATAAACCTGATTCAGATTCAAGTTCTTAATAGATACACACAGCACAAAGTGGAACTTATATGAATATTCTTACCAATAAACCAGGAAAATGGGATTCATTTCAGGTAGTTGCCGAACTTTTCAAGTCTTGGATAACCACAGAAGCAGCATTACGCCCAGGTGCGCCCATCACACCACCTCCAGGGTGTGCGCCACTCCCACATAGATACAACCCTTTCAGAGGTGTCCTGTAGTCTGACCTGAAGAGAAAGAGAGGGGGGGGGGGGGGGGGGACCCCAGGGGTGGT
>JBAKGM010000139.1:7388789-7410927 GCA_037177215.1 Asparagus racemosus
GCAATTAATTGTGATGTTGACTTGTTGTTGGCGCAGGGCTCAAGGCCAACCATTACAGCAGGAAGCACTGTAGCATCATTGAGGCACTGTAGCACCATTACTGTATCAATCGTCCAAGTGTACTTTAGCAGACGAGTAAGTCTACTGTAGCAGGACGACTCAGGAAGTTGGCGGCTGTAGCAGATGACACTGTAGCAGTCGGCCGAGATACTGTAGCAAGGGAGCGGCCTACTATAGCAGGACGACCAACGACGCCTTTTCGCATCGGCCGGTACTGTAGAAGACGAAACTGTAGCAGTCGGCCGAGATACTATAGCAAGGAGTCGGCCTACTGTAGCAGGACGACCAACGATGCCTTTCGTGTCGGCCGGTACTATAGAAACGACACTGTAGCAGTCGGCCGAGATACTGTAGCAAGGAGGCAGCCACTGTAGCAGGACAACCAGCGGCGCCTTTCGCGTCGGCCGGTACTGTAGCAGCCGGCACTGTAGCAGCCGGCCGATATACTGTAGCGCCGAGTGCCAAATACTTAGAGAAGGTCGGTTGAGACCGTCTTTCGGTCTTAAATTCGCATACGAGGTGGCTCCAATTAATTTTCATCAGAGATTAAACAAAAAAATCTTTTTGGGATACCAACAGTAGTATAAAGTTTACACCTTTTTAACTTTAATACCCAATGTTTTTGACACTTCTAATACCTAAAGGTTACACTTTTTTAAACTTTGATACTTTACATTTTTTTTCTGACAATTTTGTTGCAACAATTTTATATCTTTTTAACTTTATATCCCGAAGTTTTGTTTTTAACACTTTGATACCCCAAACTTTAGGGTATCAATGTTAAAACATGTGTAAACTTTAAGGTATCAAAGTTAAAAGGTATGGAGTTTTTGCGGTATTGAAGTTAAGTAATGTGTAAACTTTGAGGTATTAACGTATTAGAAAATGTTTAGGGTATCGAAGAGTTAAAAAAAAGTGTAAATTTTAGGGTATCAAACTACTAAAAAAACTTTAAGGTATCAAGTTTGTCTTTGGGGCATCAACGTGTTGAAGAAAGTTTGGGGTATCAAAGAGTAAAGAAAGTGTAAACTTTGGTGAATCAAACTACCAAAAAAATTAGGGGTAACAAAGTTTAACAAGTTGCAAAATTAAAATTCCCAAATTGCAAATAACCTGTTGGACAAATTTTTTTTAACTGAGGGTGTTTTGGTCATTGAGGGACAAAATTGCAATAACCCTAGGATATGAGGGACTAACAATCAATTTCTTAGACTCGACGGACTACTATGGAATTGTTGAAGATGTGAAGGACTAATATCTAAATAACCCTATTAAAAGAGGCAAAGGCCCAAATGGGCAAATCTCACATCTGTTGAGGTCACACCCAAAATTGACAAACCTCACGATAATTCCTCTCTTCCAATGCCATTTTCTCTTCCATCTGAAGCTGAAGATTTCATCGTAAAACCCCACAATAGAGAAAACGGCATGCTGTATGCATCCAGTGAACTATTCCTAATGTATGATTGTGTTCATTTTAGGGAATCATGCAAATGTCAACATAGCTCTACGAGGCAATGAAAGAATAAGCAATAATAGCGTACTCTTTTCTCAATTTAGAACATACCATCCTTTAACTGGCCGCATTAAGAATAGAGAATCCAAGCTCATTGCACCATGAAAAATGTTCCCCCCTGAAAAAGTTTGCCAGATGCATACATAAGGCATCTAACTCTCATTAACTGAAGATTATTTATAGTACTTCAAAATTGGTTTTAATGAAAGAAGGTAGGCATAGGGGAAACAGGTTTTCTCTAAATTCCAAGCAGACTATCGTAACTGGATAAATCCAGCTAGTGAAACTTACCCGTAAGGCCAATTTCCCTCTCAAGGTCAGGTGGTGTCAACATGTCATAGCCAAGAACAGATGAGCTAAATCCTGCTGCATATTCATCGATCAAGGAGAAACATCTCTGAGCAAATGATTCCTGTAAATAGCACCCTGTAAGTCACTCAGATGCTGGGGCAACTACTAGTAACAAAAAATTTAAGCATACAAAGCAGTGCCCCTTTTTTGTGAACAGCCAAGTCCATCCAAGATAAATTGGGACACTACAAGTCTATATACCAGCTTTTAGTATGAACAGATCTTGAGATCAAACGAAATAAGAGAGCTTAGCAACACCCCCTCCCCCCCCCCCCCCCTTCTTCCCCCCCTTCCCTTCTTCTCCAGCAGGGCAAGATGCAGTACGAGGGTAGCACTAAATTTAAAATGCCAGGCCCATGTTAAGCATAATATTCATAACAAGCAAACAAATAAGTAGCTCACTTGCTCAAATACAAAAATGTCTGGAAAAAAGGTGAGAAAATCTTATTATTCAACAAATTAAATACATAATGCAAAAAAGATCTACATACACATAGAGAATAATGGATTTATATAGTTTAGTTGCTATGCAAATAGATAGTATTCGCACTAGCTTCATATTATTAGAATGGCCTGAAATTTGTGGAAGCACAAGTAGTCGAAACAAGGAGAGGAAAGTTGAGTGATGAACAGTTTAACATGACGAGTAACAGGTATCAAACTAATTTAAACACACTTTCATACAGTCGATTTTGAAGTTCTCTTGTTATAACTGTCAGTAGAAGACAGCAACAACAAGGCCTTCATTCCAAATTACAGGGGAGGTGCAAGACAATGACTCCCCAGGATGCCACGCATCCCAGTGCTGCTCTCACCGAAGCAGGGCGCCAAGAAAAACATGCATAAACTTCTTATACTACAGTTCATACAACAATCACATAATTCTGCTGTGCTGAAACTATTAATCATGAAATGATATATGAGGGGATATCAAACCTACCCTGATTTTAGGGTCCTGCCAGCTGCCTTCTGAGAGTTTGTACGGTGTGTACTGGACAAAGAGATTAACAACGTGTTGACCTGCAGAAAAAATGTGTCGCTTACAATAATCATGTACATTAGAATGGTCATAGGGTTGAACAAGTTGGTTTCTAATAAATTGAGCAGATTCTTCTATTAAAAAAAATACGTACCCTGGAACTACTTCCGATCAAAGTATTGCAAAGGATGTGGCTTTAAGCCACACTTAAATTTACAGTTTTCGCAAAATTCTTATATCTAAATTAGAATTTCATCTTTTACGCAAATCTCTAGATAGCTTGTATAATGATAGAATTTTATTTTTCCTTATATAGATAAATAATAAGCAAAACTGGATAATAGTTGATAAATAGCTATCTAAAGACCAAATTGTGATATGCTTAAAGTAACTCCAATAGAAACTTAAGCACCATGCATTGCATCAATAAAAGAATATAGATAGTATTGAAAAACAATAAAAGAATACCTGGTGGAGAAATGGTCTTGTCCAAGACAGAGGGAATTGTCATTTCAATAAGAGGTCTCTTTGAAGGTACACCATTCAAAGCATCCTTGTATGCTAAATCAATCTCCTCCATACTTGAGAAAGACAATAATAAATCAGGAAGACAGATATAATCTCTCGGAGCAATTCAACAAAATTGTTTTAGGATAGGCCAGCAGAAAACTATAAGAGTGGATTAGTTTCATTTTTCACTTTCTACATATTTTTTTATTTTGTTTTAGTTTTGGGGTGTTTCTTTTATTTGAGTATTTGGCTTAAGTTACAAATTTTGGAGAAAACTTCACAATTCATACCTAAGTGAAGAGGAATAAAAGAGTCAGCTTCATGATTCAGCTACTACTGTTGGTGTGCAAAATTACCAGTGATGTTACCATGTAGAAATATCAAAAGTAGCTTCAAGCATGAAGTTTTCCTTGAAAATTAACACGTGGATAAGACAAAAATATGAAGTGAGGTGTTACCAAGAGTAACTTCTAAATGTTGTTACTTAAAACAAAAACTTCTAAATGATGTATCCATAAATGCGAAATGAATTGTCAGAATACCTTTCAGAACCAATATGTATGGTGCCCACGTGTTGAGGGCCAGCCTCAGGATCACTATTGCAGCATAGAAACTGAGGCAACCTATCAACAGCCAGGTTAATCTTTGTTGTCCCCTGTCATTGGACAATGTAATGTTAGCTAAGGTATTTTCATTGCATAACATGTTCTCAGTGAAGTAGTTTAATATAGTTTCCACGAGGGAAAACTGTATAAGTAAGCATATTAGGGAACTAAGCTCCAAGGTAGGGTAAAGATTATTGAAGGGGAAAGAATGTGATACAATTATTGAACATAAGAATATCTAATCCAATCACATAAGAACTTATTTACAGTCATGTCCAGAAAACCATCTAAAACTGAAAATTGAGAGCAGTATAAAATAAAAACATTAAAACTGTGATTGTAGTTTTTCCCCCACCAACCCAAAAGAACTGTAAATCGAATTGCAGGGTTCCAATTTCATCATCCGGTACTAATATCATATGGACAACTCGATAATAAGGTTTCCTACGTCAACATATGTTTGGTACACAAATATCATAATAAATTTGTTCTGTCATCTAAAAATATCAATAAGCAGAAGTACCCATATGACATAAATAATGTGAGATGCCTTTTTTGGTATGCTTATGCATTTGATTTAAATTACAAGAATAGGAGCATAAATATGAATGTGATCACATGTTATGATATAATGCACTATACATACATGATGATTTGTGAAAAATTAAATATGCATATGGTCACATGATATGATACAGTACATTACACCTACATGCTGATCTCTGGAAAATAGAATAAGCCATGACATAGATACACTACGAACAAACATCATTCTGTGCATTTTGTGTTTGTTCATCCAGAACGTGATCAATAAAAAGCAAAGGACTTAAATCGCAGAAGAACGGAGTTCAAATACTGTCAACTTACATAAATTAGGAGTAATTCAAACAACGATTATTTATTTTTTTAAAAATAACAGAACAGTCAATGAAAGAGACAATTCCACAAATTTCAACAAATCATACGTATATTTTTACCATTATCTCAACTTATTTTTTTAATGATAGTCGCATCAATACCTACTATCCAAATTTACAACATATAATTCTTATAGGTGAATTCTTTTAAACAAATAATGAGAATGAAAGACCTGTATTTGATATGCATATTTTAGTGTTGGAGATTCTTATGTGTATCAGAAACAGATGAAGTACGTCTTTCAAAGTATCTAATATTCCACATCTAAAAATCACTAGAAAAGGCCTTATTACTTTGTCAGCCACTTAAAAATACTTTAAAATATGGAAAAGTAAGTATATGTATAGCCAATAATACATAAGAAATAAATTATTCTGCAAGAACTTGGTTGGATTCACAACCATCGCCATTTCCATACTTCCTCAATCTAATTATTATCACATACAATGTGATGTTGAATTCCAGTAGTCTCAATAAAATTTTCTCCTTCATGATTTCAGTTACTAGTTAGTGCATTTGGCATTGATGTCTATAATTACTTCACAAAGAGTTTTGGATCATTTACATCCATGTAATTGAATATCCATTACTTAATTCACCACCCAAGAAAATATATATAGGCAAGACTAATAACTATATAGGTATAATATCTCCTCCAAGGACAATTTATGCTACAAAAAAATTTGCATATGTAAACTGGAGAACTGTCAATTATTGAAACCTTAAATGCATTAATAAGCAGGGTGTATTTACAGATTTCTATAACACAATACGGGCAATAATAATATGTTTGTCAATTACATTCAAGTATTTCTAAGAAAGCATTAGCTAAATTTAGGATTAGAATTTAAGTAAAACACACTGATAAAAGATGAAGACGTTAACAATAGTGAAGAGAAGTATTATGAGGCTGAGGGAAGTTTTTGTTGGTTAAGACATACAAATGAAATTCTGCTCTTACCTTTTGACAATAAAGAAATTATGTTCTCCATCATCTTCCTCAACAATGTTACTAAAACTGATAGATTTTGGTCTTCTTTAATTCAAATTTAAAGGGTAAAGACCTACATCTTCTTGTTTGCCTATAAAATACTATTTAGATCTATCAAAGGCATGTGAGAAATAATCTACTAAAAACAGCAGGATTCCAAAAATCCCATTTCATTAGACATTTGAAACATAAACCATGTTGAAAGCTCAAATGCTTTTTTAAAAGTCTCATATGTTAATATCTAAACATCAAAAATAAATTCCAATAGTTTATATTACATTAGCCCTCTAAAAGAGTTCAAAGAAGGGAAAGGCATGACATATGTATCAATATCTTGAAGACAAGGCATCCATTACTTGGCAGTGAAAAATCTTTCAGTACGAGAATCTTACTGAGCTGTAGTCGATATTTTTAACAGCAGAGAGAAATTCTTCGGGAAGGCAATCTGGAAGCAGTAACTCCTGCATAAGTGAAGGGGTAATTTTTTTTTTTTTTAAAAGCCACTTTCTAAAACCATATCAACAAACCAAGACTTAGTAGATGTGTATCAATAAGGTATACAAACACAAGGCAACTTCATCTCAAATTCTTGAGGTTGGCTAGAAAATCTAGTAAGGGCAAAATTTACTGGTGAGCATCATAACATGGATTCTGCAAATATATTTGAAAATGATAATCAATACTTAACCTTACCACAAAAGTCTTATATGGGGTTGTGTTTGACAAAACAACTGAAGAATGCACCTTTGTTCCATCAACCAGTTGTACCTAGGGAATTGTACCAAGTGCATGAAATTATAAGAAAATAAAAGAAAACAAAAGAAAACCAGGTTCTGTGATTAGCATGAAACAAGACTGACCCCAATTACTTCACCAGTTTTCTCATCCACTAACATTTGGGAAACCTAATAACAAAACTGTAAAAAAGTTACTGCCTTTTGACAAGATGTTAGTAAAGGAACAGATAGGATATAAACATATTTGCGGACATGCTAAAAATAATTCAAACATGAAATAATCAGGCAGTGAAATTTCTTGTGATAAAAAGGGTTGCAGAAGACCGGTGTACTAAAAGTTTGAAAAAGTATTCTAAAGGATGCATGCATGAACCAACAAATAGTAGAAGCATACCTCCGCATTGGTTAAAATGTGAGCTCCAGCTTCACGAGCTGAATTACTTATAGCCAAGGACACTGAGCCCATGCCGCCTTCAACATACCTACACAACATATTTACCTTCCTCAGAGAGATATTTCCATTAAGATGAAGAAAAGAAAGAATGTGTCAAGGAGTATATTCAGATTTATACTTTCACTGATTTTCCCTCCAACTTATCTCATTGACTCCTTATACAAACATTTTCTACTAAAATCGTCTTTTTTGAGGCGATAAGCATTTATCTTTCTTACTTTTGATTGAGATTCTTAATTTAGAAATATTTACTAAATTTAGCACCAAGTGCAAAGTAGCACCATATTTCTACATCTATGATTAAGATTCGGAAACTATCAACTATATTGCTACTTTTATCTGTACAACCAGTAGCTTTAAACCCTATAGTCTTATTGACAAAAAACACTTGGAAATAGAGCCAAGTGAGAAGCCACCATAGCCTTATTCAGCCTCATCTTTTATTACACCAAGCGAATGTAGTTGACATGTTGTCCATTAGGCATCCAATTTAAATTAGTAAGTTTTCAGTATTAGAATATCTGTATCATCTTCTCTTTGCATACATATTTCTACTGGCACGGATATCACATGGAAATGAAGTTCCACTTTAGTACTCGACCAAACACATGCGTAACCTAAATACAGCTTGACCAAAAACAAAAGAAATAAATCTGACTGCATTTCTACCTAGCCACAGAGAGCAACCATATCCCTGGTGCAACCTCTTGCCAGATTTTTCACGCATCAAAGGTTCTTCAATTCTCAACAAATCATTACTTTCGCCCTGTTATAGCCTTACTCTTACTGCTCCTCTACATATTAGCAGGTTATTTCATCAGGAAGTATATCAATATATCAATTTTGGGCCTGTTGCAAATTGTAATGCAGCATATGCTCTCCATAGTTTGCATCGGCTATATGATGGTACATTGGATATGTATCACATCTTGCTTTGGTGCACTTTACAAGAAAATTTTGTCCTAAATGAATCTTATGCAACCATGTGCCTTTATTTGACATTTATATCATACTGGGATATGATGTCTCCATATTGCTAACTCAATTCATGGACTGAACTAGAAAACTTACACAATGCATGCATCAAGAAAGAGACTGTGCGCTAATTACATGCCCTCAGAAGCCCATCCTTCAACAAGTATATATCATGGAAAAACAAAAATTAAGCCAGAGTTCAGGTACGTACGACCATACTCCATGCTCACCATCAGTTTCCCCCATTACGTGATGTAGCAAAACATATCCCGAGCCAGGAGTGTGAACACTTGTCTGAATCAAAGTTTCAGGAATCAGATGGGCATTCCTTAATCAGAAAAATGAAAAAGTAGAAATATGGCAGATACCTACAAGCGTTTTACAAAGAAGGTTATAAAGGTGCACGTATGCACGTATGAAAAAAAAATTTGAAATATTAGGTAGCAATCTGATTAACGAAACAAATTGATTTATAACTTAGTTGTTTTCTTCTATACAAGATGAACGGAAATGCCAAATATCCAATAATAAGAATGAAGAAACTAAAGATGGAATAAATAAGAACCTAAATGGAAGTAGACCTGCATGCCACTTCATGATAATTAGATAAGAATAAAGAGATCAATGAGCTGCTACCTACTAGTTTAAAACTAGCTATATGTGCCTGCTTGGGAAGCTAGGTATTTTCTGTCAGAGAGTTAACCGTTATGCACTTGTTTGTAGAATTGTCATAATTAGATGCAATTATGGAAATCGTGTATGATAATGTTTCTTCCACTAACAACTCCACATCCAAAAGTCAGATTTGATCCTTGATTAATTTTTCATTTGGAGGTGTTTATGTTCCATGAAATATGTCGAAAATAGGTTGTCCATCAAAATGAAGCCAAACCTTATCTAGGCTAGAACTACTTCGTGATTTTGGTCCAATCTTAGTAAACTTGACCTTTACCTCCACTATGATTGATAAATTTGCTGGTGATTAGCAATACTTGTTCTATATGATATCTATTACCTAACCATACACATTTACCATCAATAAGATACTCTTCCTTCCATCATGAAAACAAATTGTAAAAAGAGGCTTGTTCTACATCCCAAGTTTAGTGTACCTAAGCCAAACATCTAAATTCGATGAATTTGGATGTAGCAGAATGCACTCAGCTAGACCAAAGAAAAAGGAAACCATAAATTTCAAATAAAGATGTTTTACCAATAAATGGGAACTGAATTTAATCAAAAAATTTAGTTTCCTTAGGGAAGCACGAAACAAAAAAAAATGCTGAAAAGAGAAGAAGCCAATTTCTAACGATATACTGAGAAATGTTTGAGGAATAATTACCATACTCCCAATCACTGCGTCAGTAGAAAGTGTTGCCTTTAAAACATCTGACTGCAAGAAGCAAATAATTCAGTTAGTACAGCTTTTTAGGTTAGTGGATGTGGCTGAGGCGAGTGGATTATAGAAGGAAGGTTGTGGAACACCTTACAATTCCTAGGACATACTATGTTGATAAAAGATGGTGAGTTATTAATTCATTTAATAGTGAGAAAAATGAACATGTGGTACATCCTTTAGCATGAAGGCAGCTGTTCGTACAATACAAAGCATGCATGTACAAAGGATGGGATGTGTGCATGGTCAGAGAAGTGGGGAGGATTGCTCAATGCAACTAGAGACGGACTTATGATGCAAAACTGCTCAGGTTTGCGTTCTTAGATCATTTGCAGTTGTGTAAGAAAAATTTTATGTTTTAAGGAACTGAACTTAGAAACGATGCAAACTAAAAAAAAGAAAGAAAGAAAGAAAGAACAGCGGAAAATAGAACTGATCATATAATAATCTACTGAGAGGAATAGTATAAACATTTAAACTGGCATATAAAAATTTAAACTGGCAAAGTATGGCAGAGATGAAGCGTGACAACCTCAAACCAGTTATTCAAGACCTTCGATGATGGTGAAACTAAAAGATCTACAAATTCCCTGTCGAAACAAATATGTTAGCCCACAAAATAATGAACATTTCTAAGCATACAAAGTATGGTAATAAATGCATCTTACATATATCAACAATCAAATTTGCTGAGAAGGAAAGGTTGTGACTAAAGAAAAACACTTACACCATGTCCTTCTGTCCCAATTTATAAGCATGTTGGAGAAAATGACTCCAGAATGCTGACTTATGCAACTTATCTTTAACCTGGTCCATTAAGGATCCTCCGTCGTGTCTAATTTCTGGGGTGTGTGAGTCTAATAGAGACTCCATAAATTTACCAAACTTCTCGAGCTGTTCCTCATACCTGCATTGCAGGAAACCATATGTACATATGTAAAGTAACCTATAACTATCTTTCTAAAACTCACAAAACTCTATTAAATAGAATGAAAAAATAAAATTTTCAAGAGTAGCTCTGAACTATAATGTTAGAAAACATACTATCAAAGTAAGTTATCACATTAGCAATCTAATCAGCAGCTCCATCTCCATTCTCAAATCTATCCATACATACTATTTTACTCAAACAATTGTCACTGGATGGAGAAACACGACATGTGTCAGTCATTCCTAAACTATCTCCCTTGGAAATAGGTCAAATAGCTATTAGTTATGTATTTCTAGCTTCTATGTTATCATCCATATCTTGAGATGGTTTAGGTTGAAAATCGTTACACAGATATTTATTTCATTAATATTTTTAGTTTCCAGTTAGAAAACAACACTCATAGGAGCATTTTGAGTTAGTATTTATCCAATCATAATATTATCACAATATGTGTGCAATAACACAGATATTAAATTTCATGCATAACTACTAGTTATCTACATAAAACATCTTCGATAGTTGGTCATCCTTACAATAGAGTTTAGAAGTTAATTAACCCCTAAAAAGAGAAACTTTGCACCTTGGATAAGCATCCGCATCCTTTTTAGAAAATTTTGAAATCTCCGAGTGATTCAGCTCTTTATCCGGCCCCAAAAGCAAATACCGGCCATCAAGACACGGCGTAAACGACGACGGATTCCTTCGAAGAAGCTTTAACCCATGCCTCCCCAATTCAAGCTCCCTTAACCATTAAAAAAGCAAATAATAAAATAAACGAAGTAAAGAAAAGGCAGGGATTTTCGCCGGTGAGATTACCGGATGACTGAGGGACGGAGGAGGCTCTGGAGGTAACTGCACCGAGAGAAGCGAAAGCCAGGGATGATCTCTTCTGTGACGGCGGCGCCTCCGATGACGTGGCGCCTCTCGAGGACGGCGACGGAGAGGCCGGAGCGGGCGAGGTAGGCGGCCGCGGTGAGGCCGTTGTGGCCGCCGCCGATGACTAGGGCGTCGTATTTCTTGTTGAGAGTGGCGGCGGCGGAGGACGAGAACGCACGGCGAAGGGAGAGGAGTGACATTGACGGAGAAAAGGTTTAATTATTAGTTTGATGGGAGGAGGAAGGGAAATAGTACTGAAGAAAAGAGGAGGGTTGACGAAGAGCGCAGCAGAAAATAAAATTTATTATTTATTGTAGGTGTACGTATCACCTTGGTCCCATGGTCTAGCGGTTAGGACATTGGACTCTGAATCCAGTAACCCGAGTTCAAATCTCGGTGGGACCTTTCTTATTTTGTTATTTCTTCAAATTCTGTTCACATTTTGATTTGTTTTTTTCCTTCAAATTCTGTTCATAGCTTGATTTGCGTAGGATCAAGGAAATTTCTTTTTTTTAATGCGTAGAACCGAGGAAATTCAAAATTATATATATGATGATGCTATCATACTCGGGTTTGATGAGCCTGAGACATGAGGTTCGTGCAAAATTGCCATGAAAGCAAAACCATAGTGCTTGACGCCTGTGGGCAATATAAGGGTTATTCTTATAAATATTATCCAATAATGTCTCCTTTTGTAATCATTCTTAGAACAATATTATTATGAAAATTCTCCTCGATCCGAAACACCTTTTTTTAAGCTCTCAGTCCTTTCTGTTGATGACTTCAGTTACTACTTACTACAAGATGATTGAAATCTTATCAACTTATGTCATCTTATATAGTGGACAAAGAAGAAACGAATACCATCTACAACCAAAGCTGAGACAAAAACCCTATATTATATCCAATTTTTCCTGTGGAAAGGGGCATGAAAACCTCACTCAATAATCCATTTACAGAAACCAGCAAGCACACCAGAACAATCAGATATAAGTTACACAATGTGCAGTTCTAGCCTGAGATTTCACCAGTGAGAAAACTGCACCAAACAATCAATTTCTCTCTCTCAAGTCCTCATCGCCGAGAGCATTACCTATAGGCTCAGGAAAAATCTCAGTCGAATGTCTCTTTCTCGAAAATGAGCACTCACCCAAACTCCCCTGTGACCTCACAGTACAAGACCTCCTCAATGTTACATCTGATGAACTCTGACGCCAACTTCCAAAAAATGCCCCATTCCATGAAGCCCAAGATGATGTGCTTCTCAACCGAGCAGAATTTGAATTCGAACAGCTATACAATCTCATTATCTTTAAAGGATTCTCTAAAGCTTTGAGTACATATCTTGCTAAAGGACGTCTAGATGGTTTTGGGTCTAAGCAAGTCTTCGCTATGTATGCTGTCGCCAATACCTCTTGGGTGAGGTCCTCGTCTAAGACGAGGGAGGGGTCTATGATTTTTGTGAGAGTTTCTTTGTCGTATAAGCTGATGCATTGAAGTGTGTGGTTGAGCCAATCGATTGTTGTGGATTCATTGGATCCACTGAGGCCTAGCTTTCCTGTGACTAGCTCGAGTAGGACTTTACCGAAGCAGTATATGTCATAGGCGCATGTCGGAGCTGGAGAACCTGAAAGTAAATAATTAGAACAAAATGTCAAAGGAAATAGAATTTTGGATATCTATAGCTCAACTGTAGTTTACAGGTCCTTGCTTTCATTCATTCTCTATAATCCTTAATTATCTGTTTATTGCTCCCAAAACAAATTTAGAAGATAGAAGTATATTATGTGCAAGTATGCGCACCAGAAGTGCCTTGATCAGATATCCTGTGGTCAGGTTTCCTGCATACAACCAAAAACAATTGAGTATGAGTATAAACGCATGTCATGCCAGAGAATTGCATACAAGAGAAGATAGTTTGTATTCTGAAAGTAAACCGTAGATAAATGACATTTTCATCAATCATCGAGAGTAGAGATCAATTGAACTTAAACCATCAAGGTTAAATTTCTTCTTATTATTTGCAGACATTTTGCTAAAGATGGAGAAGACACTGAATAATCTTATTGATCAAGTTTGAGCATATCCATCTAAAGATGGACGGAGCTTGATATGCTCCAACATGCACAAGTAGCACAAGTAGCACAAGTAACACAAGTTCATGAACAACAAATGTGTACTTGTATACTGCTAAAAGAGCAACTGATTTTCTCTTTTAAAAATACATTGAAGTATATGGCAGATTATTAGTCTAAGCTGATTAATAGAGAACGATGATAGAAAATAAACTTACTGTGATCTTCGCAAGAACCTAGTGAAGACATTCTGATATCCATCACCTTCTTGCGCATAGACCTCACTTAAACTCCCTAGACGGACTTCAAATTTGTCATCAAGAAGGATACTGCTTGCTTGCACATCTCTGCAATTATAGTTGAAAATTTGTGAGAGCAGCCCTAACTTGGTTTTATTTCTCTCCAGGTTTGCTATTCATAACACTATATATGAATCCTATTTTGACGCATTAATTAAAAAAGAGATGGGTAAATAAGAAGAAAGTATGATTCACAATTAGATGACAATTAACATAGTTATATAAGCAGACTGCGGATATGTTCTTTTTTTTTCCTTATCCCCTCTTGGTAAAGCTAATTGATGGGCTACCTTCCTTCCCCATAGACGACATTGAACTACTCATTTCTATACATTCTCTGCTCAATAGTTTACAAGTGCTAGATATTAGGATACTAAAATTAATGCATGTTTCGATATATGTATGCAAAAGTAACAGAAGACAGGCAACTGGCATGGCGTGAAACACATAGCTGTCATATCCTCGAACATCCTTAGCTTTTATGATTGGTAGATGAAGCAAAACAGTAGCAAAAGGGCCTTGTGAAACACATAGCTGTCATATCTTTGAACATCCTTCGCTTATATGATTGGTAGATGAAGCAAAAGAGTAGGAAACAAAAGTTAAAGCCAATGTGTCTAAGAATGAAAATTGGAAGATACATATGGAGTGCGGATTCAGTCAGAGCCAAATTCATGACATCCTATATTGAAAAGAAGACACACAAACAGAGTTATATGATCATGATAGGAATCGCACAAACTTGGAAGCGAGCTTTTACCTATGCACCAGTGGTGGATTGCACTCATGATGCAGAAAACAAAGAGCCTCAGCCACGCCAACTGCAATCTTTAACCTTGTAATCCAATCCAATGACGCCAACTCCTCCTCCTCTGACTTAATCTCCTTATACAATGAACTAGCCAGGTCCCTATGCGGCATACACTTATAAACTAAAAACCTCTCACTTTCCTTCTCCGAACACTGCCCAAGAAATGGAACCAATCTCGTATGTGAAGCCTTCGCAAATAAATCTACTTCTGCTACATACCCTTCATGCTTAATCGTCGCCAGATCAATCCTCTTCACTACAATCGAAAACCCACTTTCAAGAACACCGCTGTAGAGATCACCAGAGTGCCCTTTCTTGATAAGGTTTCTATCGCTAAATTCTGATGTTGCAAGAATCAATTTGTCATAGCTAAACACTTCTCCGGCATTACCCTTGTTCTCTGAAAGAACCCTAGAAGGTGGTGGTGGGGTTATTTCAGAAGACACGGGTCTGATACCGATCCCGCGTTGATCAGCAGTTCGAGCTCCAGCTCTCATTAAGCAAACTGCAATCAATAGAACCAATATAATTGACAGACCAAGAAACCCCAAAACCCCAGCTAAAACGTACTTCCATAGCTGGCTTTTCTTCTTCCCTTTGGAAGAAGAACTCGGCGGTGGACTTGAAGGGCCATCATAAGCAATCCCTCTTTCTCTGTAGAAATCCTTGCAATCAATTGGGTTTCTCTGATTCGGCTCGTTTCTAAAGCAGTTCAATCCAACAGATTGATTCCTACTCTTATCATCCAATGCAACAGTGCCTTGAAAATAATTCGACGATAAATCAACAACACCAAATCTCTGCAAAAACATCTGAAACCCAACCGAAACCGATCCATAGTACAAGTTATTCGACAAATTGAACACTGCAGTGCTCACATTAGGATTTGAACCAGTCTGAACTGAATCCGGCAAAACCCCAGTAAAATTATTAGATGAAACATCAATTATCTGCAATCCTAAAGACCATATAAAATCCGGAACCAAACCTGACAATTCATTGCGACCCAAATTCAGACCCTTCAACCTGTGCAAATCCTCAAGCTGAGCCGGAACAGAACCAATAAGCTCATTATTCGACAAAATTAGCGTTTCCAACTTCGTTAAAATGCCAATAGACGTCGGAATGAACCCAGAAATCAAATTTCCGGCCAAATCAAGAACCGATAAGTTACCTAGCAGTCCCAGACTGTACGGAATCGACCCATTAATCCTCGCAGACCGAAGAACAAGCACAGCAAGTGACGGAGAAAGCTCCGAACCGAACCAGGCCGGAATCGGACCGGGGAGCGCGAACCCTGTCGAATTGAACAACTCAAGGCGCGAGAGCTTTTTCAGACCGTCGACATCGAACTTAGGGTTGATACGACCGAGCCGGGTTCGTCGGACGCCGGAGAGGTTTAACCCGATGACGTGGCCCGAGCGGCACGTGACTCCGGTCCAGGCCGAGCACGGGTCGGTTTTCCTCGGCCAGTCTCTCGACCGGAGGCCGAGAGTTGACCGGAGACTGTAGAGAGCGGTTAATTCGGTTGTTGAGTTTAAGGGTTGAGTTGATGCAAGAGTGAAGAGAAGGGGAAGGAGGAGTAAAGGGAGCATTTTTTCCCCCTGTTTGCTGGGTTTGGATTCATTCATCAGCTCGATTCATTTTGTTTGTTTGTATTTTTGCTGTTTTTGAGATGAGAGAGGAGTAGTAAATGCGAGGAGTTAATGAGAACAGCAGAGGACCAACCGCTGCTACCGTTGAGGCTACTTAATTGCTCCTCTGTTGTTCTGTGCTCTGTTAGAGGGAGAAATTGAGGGAGAAATGTTTGGGCTTGGTTTTGGATGAAGTAGGGGTAAAGAAATGTGGGAGAGAGAGGAGGAGGGTAAATGAGATCACGTGAAGAAGTTTATGGAAGTAAACTGTTTCTTTTTAGTTACTTTTATGTTTGATTAAAGTCTTACGCCTACTTTTAAGGGGGATATGACTGAGGGCGCCGCCGTTGACTCAAATTATTAGTTGATTTATTGATAGTTTGAACATCAAATTTGGAATTGGAATTTTTTGTCATATTAGACCCTAATTTTCTTGATTTTATGTTAGAGGTCTAAATTTTCAGATTTTTATGCTCTTGATAGGGCACATCAATTATCAAATCATAATCAGCTCAGTTAGCAAACAAGTATCTCGCATTAAGATTCTCATATCAGTTCACCACCTCGAGGCAATTTGAACACCTAGCTCGGACAACTCGAGGAGCCGACGTCTCACATGGCCGGCTCAAAATGCGGTACTAGTCGAACTCCTTGCTGAGCCGACCCGGCAAACAACCCACATGGCGAGTTAGTCGACACTTTGCGAAGCCGGTCAGAAAGGCGGAACGTCTCGGCATTCCACCTAGGATATGAAGACGACGACATTTCTTGAGCCGCCCACTAACATCAGATTGCCATCGCATTAAATGCCAAATCAAAGTCATCAATTCTCCGTGCTCGTAGATCTTTAAAACACGTCGGCCCACGTCCCTCCTATCACTTCACATTAAACGCTGAGATGATTTCCCCACCACTCGGTGGCTGATACATGTAATGCATAGGCTGACTCAGCTGCCAGCTCTTACTCAACCGAAGTTACTGAATCACCCCTCTATTGCCACTATAAATAGGGGGACTATTCCATGCATCAATGTGAGCAATTTCTAAGTAATTTTCTGTTCACTAAGTTTGAAGACTGCTTCAGACCATTAGTTTCTTCTCCACTCAATATTACCAACTAACTTGATCGTCGCAGGAACCACCGGGGAACCTAACCCCAACCTCTTACGATTTGTTACATATGCAGTACACATCAGGGAATAGTCAGAACTGGAAATCAGGAGGAGTTAGTGGCCCCTAATCACCTCTAACACTTCTCAATTAATCAACTGTGTGTTTCTGTAGCATCAACAGCTCTCAAATCCAGTAGGCTGTTTTAAATAATCTCCTTTAAAATAAGAAGTTTTTCATATTAAACTCTGAATTATTTCAATAATTTTATGTTTGAACCACAAATCTTTCTATTCCAAATAAATCTCGAAATCTATTAATTTTAAGAGTTAATCATATGTTCTAAAGTTAAGAAAAGATCCAATCAAAGGGTATTATTATTAAAAAATAAATAAATTTGAGGGTATGTATTAGGACTATAAACTACAATGGTTCTAATATAGACTTAAGAAATAATTTAAGATTTTAATATAGCAAAACTTCTTTGAAATTTATGAAATTGGGAAGCTTTAGTTACAATTACCTTCAGCGTGTGTTGTTTGCTGCTCATCTTCAGGTTATGAAATAATCTAAAGTCAAGTATATTACCAACATTCTCTTTTGTATTTATTTTGACATGTATCTGCAATTTTGTTGAAAACATGCGATACAACACGATAAATATTCACTGTCAGTTTTGATGGAACCAACATGTAAGATACCATAAACTTTCTATTTTTATTAAGAAGTATAACATGATATAAATTTTTAACTCATGTTCCAGGAGCTTCAATGTTTTGAATAAATCAATTATTGTCAACTCTGTATACATGTTGATATTGTTTTGGAATTAAATACATACACATTGAACTCGTAGAAAGTTATACAATCAGAATCCTACAAATATGCAAAAACAACCAAAGGGAAGAAACCGAAATCCTCAAAGACACACCAAACTCTTACACCAATCTCATCATGCGACACAGGATTCAAATGCATTCTCCAGTCCGGCTACATAACATTAGCACCTGGCGAGCACCCACAGGAATTTCGTAAAATATTTAAGACCGTGCATTTGGATGTCATTTAGCTTGAGAGTTTAATACCAACGGCCTTTTGGATTGTGGAGAAGTTTCCTCATCAAATAAAAAAGTGACGAGTGAAAAAAAATTAGCACCATGACGCTGAAGTTAACTATTGACTAACCTCTTTGGGTATCATTGGACAATTAAGAGTGCAGAATATTTTCTAGAGATAGCGATAGATGAACAACAACAGACGAACATTTTGCTTCTAAAATCAAATGAAATCTTTACAAATTAATATGGTGGAGGCCCGCAGTCTACGCATACTGGATCACTACAAGGTTACATATATTATTGGTCGTTGAACCACTTAAATGTGTCGATGACCTGTATGCATCAATGGAATAGGTTTAGGGTCTGTTTGTTTCCACTTATTTTGTGGGTTTTGCATTGAAAAGAGGGATCCACAAGCTTAAAATTCTAGCTTGCTATTAAATACATTATTTGTTTGCTATTTTCCATGCCTCGAATTTGAGATTGACACGTGTGATAGATGCATCTATTGTGAACCCCTAAAATTATGATGATTTTACTCGGATATGTGATTCTAGTCACATATCCTTAATAAAATGCATGTGCAACCAAACAATATTTGATTGGATTTTATCTCTTATACAAATATAATTTAATATCAATTACAAAACAAACATGATTTTGAGTACGAGTTTTCCTAGATCCATGACAAGCGTCAAAAACAATCCATCAACCAAACAGCCCCATTAGCAAGGCAGCCACTAGTTAAGTTAAAACTATAATGTATTTTCCTGTTTCATTTTCCTTTATTAAAATGTTGATTAATTGTATCATGAGAAATTCTCAATAGCAATTAGACCAGTTCTGGTTCATGGTCATACGAGCTTGAGAATGATGTTAAGAAAGGAAGTCCTTAAAGTTCCTTTTTTAGAAAATCCATGTTATATTCTCAATTAATGGAATTTTAAAATAAGTTGCTCTAATATCATTTTAAAATCTCTGTCCCTATGCCACAACTTCGAGATTGTGGTGAGGATCAAGACAATATTTTTATAGCCCAACAGCTTTTGCTTATATCTGAGGGAAGCTTAGACTTTGAAAATGGGAAAGAACTATGTAAACAAATAACTATAAATGGATAATTATGCTATTAATCCTAACTTCATGCAGAAGAATAGTCAACCTGAGTGCAAGATATTAGCTAAAAGAAGAGCCGTAAATATTGTTAGAGAAATTCGCAGTCCGAGAGAGACAGAGCATTGAAACATAATGTGCAAGTGAACGATCATAGGCACCACCGTATCAAGGACACTTTGAGTTAATATGCGATAAAATATATATGACTTACATATCATAACAGTGTTGCAAATGAGAAGATAGCAACAATTTTATAAATGTGCAAAATAAATGAAATGCATTAGTTGGAAATTAGAAAGCAAGCATTGTGGTTTATTGTCAGGAGGCAAATGCCATCCTCAACTAGTCTTCTGTGCGCAGAATACTGGTGTGAACGTTCAAACCAGAACGAAAACCAAAATTTACTGAATTTTCCAATAACCCATAATTTAATTGCAATAAAAATAGACTAATTCTTTATAGTAACTTAAACAAATCAATTAAGATTCTAATATGGAAATGTAAGCAGGCTAAAGAGTAATATGAAGACATATTGAGATTTTCCAAATATATTATGTTAAGCAAATATAACTAAAGTTTTCCCTAAGCCTTCTCCGTCCAATTTATTTGGTAATATATTACTCTAGCGGTGCTCTTCAAAAGGAAGAAAGATCAAAATAAAATGGTCAATACATGAGTATGAACAGGCCAACTTGTCTATCACTTTCCAGTATGAAAGTGTGTAAACTATTGAACTCTTAACTCCATAGAAAGCAACAACCAGTCGGTCAACATATAGAGCCATTTCTTATATAGTGTCTATGAAAAATCAATGAGTTTTAAATCAGTCTAGCATATTCTTAATTAATCTAAAAATGTGCGTTTTCTGGGAATAATTATAAGAGTTGACATTACAATCCCATTGACAGCAGCAAATAAAGCACACGAAGAGGGATAGTTCAAAGTTTGACAAGCAACCAAGATGCTTAGTTTAGTTTTTTATTGATACGCTTGGGACTTAAACATATCCTAATATGGGTCTTGACTATGATCTATGTATAACTAAAAAAAGCTGATACGCATCAAGCTGCTGTTAGCAAGTGAATTCCCTTTGCTGTTGTGATTCCAACTAATTTAAATTTTGGAAGAACGAGTCGAGTCAAACAAAACAAAAAAAAACTATTTCTTTCTAATCTTTTGTACAAATAATAGCAAGCCAAATATGAGCGTGATCACTCATGTGATTGTCTCCCTTGATTTGATTGTAAGGGATGTGACCAGCCGGGGGAAAGGAATGGGCGTAGGAGCGAGAGCAATATTGTCTATTTGTTGGTGGAAACGCTAAGAAAAGTCTAGGTTGCGGAATCTGAGCAGATCCCACGCGTATCGGTCGTGAATAATGTTGGACTGTCTTAATCAGTGTCTACACCAGCATGTAAACAGAATGTTCTTAATTATTTACTGATCTATTTGAGAATTTTTACCGTTCTCACAAAAGTACAGATAAGCTCATTACTATAACATATCATACTCCCTTTAAAAGTACGAGTTCTGGAAAATCTTTCGGTAGACAAAAATACCCTTTACCTTTCTTTAAATATCTTTAATATATATTTTAATTAATCTATTCTAATTGTCATTGATTATTCTTTAATATGTATATTATATCTATTTGTAATCCTTAATTACCCGATTCCTATTAGGCATGCAATTGATAATAACTAACTAATTGTAATCCTATCTATTATGCCGTCTCTTACCTTTCAGGTTTTAAACAATTTGATATTATATCTAATCGTAATCCTTAATTACCCGATTCCTATTAGGCATGCAATTTATAATATAATAACTAACTAATTGTAATCCTATCTATTATGCCGGCTCTTACCTTTCACGTTTTAAACAATAGCAGATCACCTCTCTTGCGCATGCCAACCTCATACGTGATGTTATATCTAATTGTAATCCTTATATATCTAATATACATGTCTTAATTAATCTAATATATCTATGTTATCCTTATATATCTAATATATATGTCTTAATTAATCTATCGTAATTCTTATAGGTGTCGAATTCTTTGGATATTATATTTTAATAATTGTTATCCTGTCACATGCAACACCTCATGCCTATATATAAACCAAGAAATCACACAATTTTCATAGTAACTTCGTCTCCTTCAACATGTATGTTCCTTTTTCATCTTCATGATTATTCTTTAGTAATGCTGTGTATTTGATTCAATGGTCCTTTTTTATCTTCATGATTATTCTTTAGTAATATTGTGTATTTGATTCAATGGTGATACATGTTAATTGTTTATAGCGATTTCTCCTTTTATTTCAGAACCTCTTTTGTTAGTGTCTTCTTCAACAGGTATGTCCTATTGTGTCTTCTTTTGTAATATTGTCTTCTTCAACAGGATAGTCAAAGTAGAGAGCGAGATACCTGCAGGATGAGTTTCATGCCTCTGCTACTTTCTTTAATTTCAAGCATCTACCTAAATTCAGTCTTTTCGTAAATCTACTACTGTGTTTTCTTTCTGTAATTGTCAGCACCTGGATCCATAGTTACATATATAGTAATGTAAAAGTCCGAGTGATGTTTGTTTCATTAGCGTTATATTCTTTCTCTATTGTGCACTGCTTAGCTATCGGGTATTTTTCTGATGTGAACGTTGTTCGCCGCGAAAGTTGCTTTGATTTCCATTGCAATTGAACTCGTTACAAATTTATCTTTTACAACGAAATTCAA
>JBAKGM010000139.1:7414687-7424987 GCA_037177215.1 Asparagus racemosus
TTTACTATTTAATAAAAAATTTAAAAATTAAAAAATATATGTTCACGTGCAAAAAAACGTGTGTCATACTAGTTACAAAAAGTAACCGGACTTTTTGGTTAACAAACGTTACAAACCAGACTGACCAGAGACTTTGCACGGGCCACCAGCAACAGGGGTAAAAAAGTAACTTTTCATGGAAAAGAAGAAGTGGGGTGGGACGCATATAACAATTAAAGGGCTAGAGAAGTAATTTTCCTCTCTAGATATTTTCGCAAGATATTCTTAAGACTTAAGGCCATCGGGAATCAACGTGCACGTGGCCCCCAATATTGAATCCTATCTCAATAATGCTCCGCTACTTGGGCCCAATAATAATATAAATCCCAGAAGAAACTAAAGTAGAATAATTGCCCTCAGATTTTAACAAGGGGGAAAAAGAATAATTCAAATTTTTTTTTTTTTTCCAATCAGAATATTCCAAAAAAGATTATAAATTCCCTCCCTAAAAGCAAACTTTTTAATAATTTGCCTTTTATAAGTAGGGCTGGGGACCACGAAGAAAACATTACTAAAACAACCTGCAGGTAACCAGACCGCGGTAAAGTCACCGCCCCTATCTTTTCTATAAAGCAAGGGTTAGGGAGCCTAGGGTTTTTCGTGCTCCCAAGAGGTGGATTTATCTTATCCCCTCTTCCTCTCGTCCTTTAGGGTTCCGATCCGTTTCGTTCCTTTCTCCGATGGCGGCTTCCGATGTCGAGTACCGCTGCTTCGTCGGCGGCCTCGCATGGGCCACTGATGATCATGCGCTCGAGAAGGCCTTCAGCCAGTACGGCGAGATCCTCGAATCCAAGGTCTAAACCCTAAAAACCCTACCTTTTAACTCATTTCTATGTTTTAACCCTAGATCTGTAGATCTGATGTAATTTTTGTCACAGATCATTAACGATCGTGAAACTGGGAGATCTAGAGGATTCGGATTCGTTACCTTTAGCAACGAGCAGGCCATGAGGGACGCGATCGAGGGGATGAACGGGCAGAGCCTTGACGGGAGGAGCATCACCGTCAACGAGGCGCAGTCTCGTGGTAGCGGCGGTGGAGGTGGTGGGGGTTACGGCGGTCAACGCCGTGATGGAGGCGGCTACGGCGGTCAACGCCGCGACGGTGGCGGTTACGGAGGAGGTGGCAGTTATAACCGTGGTGGAGGCGGCCGTTACGGCGGCGGGTCTGAGGGTGGTGGTTATGGTGGTGGTGGATCCCGTTATTCGAGAGGAGACGGTGCTTCTGATGGAAACTGGAGGAACTGAGCTTGGGTTTGCCCTAAGATTTGAAGTGTGCTAGGGTTTGGTTACTGCTTTTGTTTTTGATCGCTATGAAGATGTGTGTTTGGGTTCTGGTTCTATGTTTTTGATCTTTAGGTTTAATTAAAATGTTCTGTTTAGTGTCTAAGAGAGGGGTTTGGTACTTTGAAACAGGGAGCAATGGAAATTGTGGTCTCTTGTTAGTAAATCTGGGAGGGGTTTGGTACTTTGAAGCAAGGAACAAATGGAAACATGTGGCCTCCTTTTAGTAAAAGAAGAATATTGATCCTTTCTTGTATATCTCTTTGTCAATCGATCTTTGTGTGTGTTGCCTTCAGAATCTTTTATGCATGGATCCGAGATTGCAAGCCTTGGGGGTGAGGAGGGTTGCTTATTGAATGGGTTTGTTTACTATAATGAAAGTTCACTTGAACCATAAATTCGCTTCTTAGTTTGAGCTTGAAAACTTTAGTTTCGCCTAAAATAAGTCATCTATCCAATAACAAAGTGAGTAATCTTAGCTCTAGGTAATCGAATCGATCTCTCAATCACTTTGGCTTGAGTATGCCGTCACAATCACATAACCAATTACAAGATTGCAATATAAGTGTTTTAAAACAAGATCAATATCGTTAAGCACAAATGAAAAATGCTGTCGAAACTGAGATTCAAGGGCAACACTCATTGTAGATTGATGATCAGATGATAGAGAGGATGCTATCTGAAAAGCTCGAGGGAGATGGAGATGCCCCATCTCTCAATTCGGTCACTTTCTTCTTCGGAAACACTTTCGAGAGGGATGATCCAATATCACAGTTGCATTGAATGACTGTGATTCAAGACAAAGAGGCTCATCGAGGAGCACGCCTCATCAATGAGTAAGAGTTCTCATTGATGAGAAATTGCTCGCCGGACTTTTTTTCTAATCAATGACGAATTGCAAATCGATGAGCTTGAATCATACTCTTCGATTGAGGAAGGATGCTCATCGCCAAGTATCTTTGCAAATTTTGCATTTGAGAGGATTCTCACTCTTTTTAGCGTCAATCTTGATTTTAACTTGCTATAACCCGCACAAAACATCTCAAACATATATTAAAACTATATGAACATTTGTTATTATTCAAACTAAGTTAATTGTACGGAAAGGTCCTAATATTTTATTTACATTCCTTACCCTTTTTGGGCAATGAACAAAATATTTTGGCGTTTGTCAAAAGTGTTATTTTGATCATATGAGTCCGACGGAAGTATAATTTCTTCAAGTTGTGTTTGTGTTATTGTCATCAAATGATTGTGTTGCATACAATATCATTACACTCGAGTGAATTGTAAATAGCCAAAATCATATGAGTCCGTTTAATTCGCTGCAATTTGTTATAAGGAGTGCCAATTTGTTATGGGAGTTATATTGTCAAAGTCTTAATTTAATTAGATTTCAGGGGTAGATACAAAAGCTTATTCGCCGTTCATCCTCTTCAACTAATCCCTAGACTCTCCATCGGTCCACCCGATCAAGCGCCTTCGAGTATCCACGAACCACTACAGAATTTTTTGACAGATCATCTATCTCAAGCACATATCCTCCGACAATGGGCGGTGAAAGAGGCAGAGGAGTCGTCCAATTTTTTTTTCCTTCTCTTTGATTTACTTTCTCAATCCAAGTTCTATAAAATTTAGCAAGTGCTATGCTCATTCTCTGGCAGGCGGGTCTGATTTCTTTGGTTCGTATATCTGACTTTTTTGTTCTTTACTAGTTTTTTTTTTTTTTTTTTGATTGTGGCTGTATTTCTAAAAGGGATAAATTACACTTAAATTCTCAAAGTTTGCCTCAGATTACACCAAAACACCATAAGTTTAAAACCCTACACTTAAAAACTCCAAGTTTCTAAAAATTACACTTTAATACCCAATTCAAAGCAACATGAGAATTTTGCTGCTGCGAAAATTCTCATATGACACTCACATGTTATTTTTAGAATATTTTAACCTTTTTTTTTGTTAAATCTATTGTTAAACATTTAGAAATCCTATTTTAAGATAGAATTAAGGTAGATTAAAAGTAGAATTTTGAGCAGATAGATTTAATAAAATGTAAGGTTTAAAATATTCAGAAAATAGTAATTTAGTGTCACATGATAATACTCACATTTGCATTGCATTGGGTATTAAAGTACAGCTTTTAGAAACTTTGGGTATTTAAGTGTAGGAGTTTAAACTTAGGATATTTTGGTGCAATATAGGGGAAACTTTGATAATTTGAGTGTAATTCACCCTTCCTAAAAGTTGAAGTCTACTAAATACTTTTTTTCCCTTGGGTTTGTACATTGTGAAAATAGTAGTAATTAATCTATTCTTCACTAGATATAAGATCTTCACTAAACCCCTAATACATTTGGGCATTTGGCACTAAACCCCCAATACTTATGAAAATCTCATTAAGCCCCCCAATTTAATGCTGTTAGTTCATATATGGGCAATGACCAAAATACCACTAATCAAATTTGGTTGAAAATGCCCAATAAGTTTTTCTCACTTAACCCCTAATAACTTTTGGTAGAGAACCTTCAATAACCATGATTTATAATTTTTAGGTGGTTTTGTATGTAATTTTCAAATTTTAAGGAGGCTCTTAGTATTTTTGGGATTTTTAAAGGGGTTGTTTGTAATTGGTTTTCGCGGGGAACTATTTGTACTATTTAAAATTTTTAGGTGGTTATTCTTAATTTTCAAAATTTCAAGATTTGTTTGCAATTTTTAGATTTTCAGAGGGCTTTTTAAATTTTTTATTTTTCAAGGGCGTTGTTCGTAATTTCAAATCTTCAAGGGCGTGGTGTCTAATTTTCATATTTTTCTGGGATCTACTTGAAGCTTTTCAATTTTTTCAGGGGATTATCTACAAGTTTTGGAATTTAAAAGAAGTTGTTTGTAATTTTTAAATATTTCAGGGGGCTATCTACAAGTTTTTTCAGTGAGCCATTTATAATTTTATATTAACACCAAAAATATCGAGAAGGTAATACCCACAAATATCAGAAAACCCCTGTTTTCTGTTTTCGGAGTGGTGCTAACTGCAGGGATGAGCTTCAGATGATACTTACAGGGACGAAAACCTGATATCCTTGATACTTCTCCAAATGGGGTTAGAATCCAAAAGTCAGTGAAACTGCTGGCGATCAAGTTATTAAAGAGTTCAAACTGTAACTTATCCACTCCGAATACAACAGAACCATGCCAATAACTTGTTTTGGACGTTGGCTCTACGTTATCAAAAGGACACTGGCATTACGGAAACAAATATAGGACTATTGTTCACTATATATTCAATGGAAAAATCTAATCAAAATAATAATATTAGGAGAAGGATTTGAATCGTCTCTGACACCTCCTTTGTATATTAAAGAAAAGAGAATTAAAAATATGGTTATTAGAATTTTTTAAAAATTATGAATACCTATGATTTGATTAGAATACTAAATATTTGATTATAATGAGAATTTTCTAATTATGAATAATTTTAATTTGAAGAGGATTCTTATATGCATGTACGATTATGTGTCTACATGTCAACTTCTAATGGGATAAGGTGTCCACGTGTCCTTTTTTAGATATGACACATCAGTTTTTCATGCATTGAGAAGTATCACCAATTTCTCATTATATATGAAAGAGATTATATATGGAGGAGGGATTAGTGGATGTGGGGGAATAAGCTTGGAGTCTGAGATTTTTCAAGATATAAGCGATCAATTATTAAGATTTTACCAAATATTAACATTTTACTGAGCTAGAACGATGGTTTCGAAATTATAGGAATTTCGAGAATACAGGTTTAAAGATTCTCGACTCGTTAAATCAGAATTTTACTTTATTCCTCAAAAAATTGAAAATTTTACTCGCTTTTGTGGCTTATGTGTGGGTTTCTCCAGACTTGTTGATGAATATGGTATAAGAATTTGATGAACAAGGTTGGAGAATATCAGGTATGAAAGAGTCAGGAAGCATATCGAAAAAGGAAGAAGACAACTGAGACAATACAAAATTATCCTTAGAAACAAATTATGAGGGGTTATCCGATAACCGTGCAAAGGGGTTTTTCTGATATTTAGCCAACTTTTAATCGTAAAGATGTCTAGATACATCAACAGCTACTGCAATCATTAACGATGTGCTCATTATGTCGACTCTATGGATGTGCTCATTATGTCGCTCGTCAGCGGAGATATTATCGGTGTGCTCATCTGCATTTATGCATACTTAGAATCAATTAGTGAGTTTTATATAGGAACATTCGCAAAACAAGAGAGGGCATGTGCGTGCAAAATGAGTGAAACTGTAAGTTAATTAAGAGCTATAAGGCTAACAAATGAACACTTGCTCATTTCTTATTCAAGAAAAAGGATTAGACTTTTTAACGGCTTCATTATCATGGCACGTACAGTATCCAATCCAACATAGCACAATTCCTCATTATTATCCTTACTAAAAGCTTGCCAAAAACAACATTAGTTATCAACTGTAGATTTCTTCATGATAAAATTGAGAGGAGAGGAACAAGAACATGGAGGTTCTGAGGCAAGATAATACAAGCAACACTAACTTGAAAAAGACATTAAAAAAAAACCAAACATCCATTGATAGCATACATCACATAATTGTCTTTTCTCTATTTATGCAGCATTAATCTTTAAACCATCCTGAGTCTAAAAATGATAGTACTCTTTGTTTATGCAAATGAAAAACGTCCAGGCACATCTAAGATGTTGATGTTTGAAGGGGCAGCACACTTTCAACCTCTTTGGCCTTCTCTGCTTCTGAAGCCCTCTCAGCAACAACCTTCGACATTCCAAACATCTGAAACATAATCCATCACAGCATTTTAATGTAGTTACAGGGATGGCTGAAGAAATAAATCAATGAAAACAAACAATTAAGGAAAAAGATTTGTTGCCTTCTTGATGGTCTTTTGGAAACAAGTTTTGTGTTCATCCATGGAAGCATGAATGAACTCGTCGATGTGATCCTTAACATCCTCCAAGAAAGTAGCACTTTCTGACTTCTTCTTCCTGCAAGATTGCAAAGCTGGATCGATTTTCTGAGGTTGCTGTTGCCCTCCAGACTGAGTCTTCTGTGATTCCATCTACAAATCGAGGATATTACTTGTTGAACCTGACTGTAGGAAAAGCAAACAAGTAAGAAATTTGCTAAGAGGTAATATCCTAAAATATAACTGCAACTATAAACCAAATGAAATTTATTTCAAACGACTCAGGTACATTTCAGAAGGAGTCTATCTCTGCATCATTCTTTCAGTTATTAGAAATAAGCAGATTAAATGCACATATAATTATCAAATAGTACCAGTTGTCTGAGAAGATGGAACTCCCAGCACTTTTACAAAATCCCACAAGGCATAGTTCATATAATAATCAGTCAATTTTCACATTATGCCTTTGCTGATTTTATGTGACCCTCTCAGCAAGCACTGTGGTTTTCTTAAGAGAAAAGGGCCTCTCCATGTAATGAAGTAACAGACTGATAAGCGCAACCAGAACACTGGATCATATTTGCACAACATTCTAAATGAGAGAAAGAACCAGAAGAGCTCATTATTAATCTACATAAAACATTGTTTGCATAATCTACTATGTTTTCAAAGTTGTCCAACACTACAGGCAATCTACTGCAGGATGAAGGCTCATGCACACATTGAAAGAAATCAATATCAGATATCAGGCAAGTTATCATAAGTGTCATTCATCATACTCATACTTCTCCATCACTAGATAGGAATCTACAGCAAAAAGAAGGCTAATATGGGCATGGCAAAGCAATTAATATCAGCTGCAATTTGCATTGTCCTCTGTAATTATAATAACTCGTACAATTACGAAGGCCAATATGCTTTTCTCTAAAAAGAAAGCCAAGATGCAAAATTCAGCAAGCAACAACAATCAGGAGCAACCATTCCCAATTAGAACCATAATTCAGAAACTTCTTAGTAATACCTATAAAACTGCTTAGGCTAATATGCTCTCGAACAATCAAGCACTACATGAAAGCTGCCACAAAACAATGCCATGGGGGCGTAACAGTAACAATACAAGTTTCTGTATTTTCAATGTCTGCTTTAGTTCCATTGTCATGGACAACAATGAATGATGTAACCACGCATCTAGAGAGATTCAAACAGAAGCAATTAATAAAATCTCACGGCTCCTTTGATAACAATATCATATGGTCTGCAAGGCATCGGGGTGATTAGTGTTACTCCAAAATTTATAGTTCTTCCTTTATTAGGAATATCACATACTAGCTTACCCTGAACTAATCACCTAATCCATAATCCATATGTAAAGCTACCATACTATAGCACTCTCCTGCCTTTTGGATATCAGTGAGGTGATAAATAATCTTTTCAAAATCTTCTCATTTCTTCAAATATTAAATAATACGAAAAGTAACAATAAATCTGCTCCTCACGGAAATTTATTCTAACAAAGGGATTGCAAAGGACCATAAGTGCAACCGGAGGAGAATACAGCTTAGAAGAAACTAATTTACACAGGACTTCCACAAAAACCAGTTCTTCAATTAACACATTATAATTGGACAAGAAATTGAATACTGCATAATTTATTTATTTTTAACGTATAGGACACTGGACATTTTTGTGGACACAAAGGATAACCACCGCATCAAAGAAGGTATCAGTTTGCCACTTGTTATCAACACTTCCTGTCTCAAGTTACACATACATCACTATGGCCAAATTATAGACTATGGATGGAATAAATTAGTTGAAATTTGAGTTCATACACACATTTGCATAAATATTGATAAAAAATATCTTCGCTGTAACCATCTCAAGTTTCTTGTATAAGGAGAAAAATAGACACCTATATCCATGTCCATATGACATGGACTTTTTATTACTACATCAAACATAGTATAAAAGCTGATAATACAAGAGGAAGTAATTTCAAATGATGAAAGAAAAAAAAAAAAAGGTAAACTCTGTTTCAACAAGTCACAAGATCCAAAGAAGAGAGAATGAGGATCAAGTCATACATGGATGTACTAAAGTGGGTTTGGGTAGGTACAGCAGAAAATACAAGCAACATTGGTGACAAACAACTACTCAAATTACCATGTGAGAGTCACATGAGAATATTTTTACGAATATTCTGATGTCAAATTAACAGAAAATAGTAAATTGCTAATTGCACTCAAATACTAGTACGGATACGTAAGTGCACACCAATCTTACAGAAAGCGTTTTGCCTATTTTAAAAATTATTTAATTACCTTGAAAAAGATGGCTTGAAGAGAAGAGGAGGTAGTTGAAGTGATGGCCGGAGAGGACTGCAGTGGCCTCCAAGAGAAGAGAAGGCGCTGAATGCAGCGGTGGGGATTCGTCGAGAGAAGAGGAGGAGGTCGAGTGGTCGGTGGCGTGGCTGCGGTGGTGGGGATTCGTCGAGAGAAGAGGATATAAGGAGGAGGAGGAGTGGCTGCGGTGCTGGGGGTTCGTTGAGAGAAAAGGAGGAGGCGGTGACCAGTGGGGTTTCGCCGAGAGAGATAAGAGGGGAGAGCAGAGCTAGGGTTTACCAGTTTGGGGATTGTAGAGAGAGAGAGAGAGAGAGAGAGAGAGAGAAGGGGGTGGTTTGGTTAGCGGGTTGGGTTTGAGTTTGCGGGTCGCGTTTGTATTGAAAATCTTTTTTTTTTGTTTTGTAATTGGATTGGGCTGGGCCGAATTGAGGTTTTTTTTTTATCTCCAGTGGTTTTTTAAAGAAAAAGCTAGGTGGCCCGCTTAGCGCCTAGCACTAGGCACCGTAGGCAGTTCCATCGCCAAGAGTGGCCGCTCCGATCAATTTTAGGCAGCTGGAGGTCCGCCTAATTCTAGGTGGCTTTTTAGAACACTGAGAAACTATAGGGTATATAAGTGCAATTTAGTATAAAACCGGCAGCTGGTCACGTGCCTCTAAAGCGCTAGGTATTATTCGGCTGAATAAAATATCACAGAAAGGAAAAAAAGAAGAGAGGGTGTGGAGAAGCGCTTCTCTATTGTAATCCCTCCTCTCCCTCTCCCCCTGCCCCTCACGAGTCACCCAAGCTATTTATTTTTCAAGGTTTCACTTGCTGCTAGCTTTGAGATTTGGGTTTTTGTAATTGAAGCACGGTTTTGGGTATTGTGTTGAAAAAGGTGCCCTGCCCCTTTATTATTTAGATCCATCATTGCATCTAAATTGTTACTCGTTTTTGTTTAATTTTTGGATTGGCGAAAACTGAGGGTTTTATTTTGACCCCTTTTAGGTTTCATGTGCTTGGATCTTGATGAATATTGCATGAGTGAGCAAACAGGGTTGCTTTATGTTTTATCTTATCCGATTGGTTTCAAAATATTAATCTTTTTTTATTCGGGAAAGAGGAAGCTAGTTCGAGTACAACTCTAAATAGCAATTGTTGTGTAATTTGAATTTTTATGTGTAGAGTAGGCAAAACTTGCAACACATCTGATCAATAGAGTAGGCAAAACTTGCAACACATCTGATCAATTGATTTTTTAATTTTCATCCAAGCAAAAAGTATGTTTGTATTTTTTTATTGTTTTTCCTAGTTTTTCGTTCTTAGGGATAAAAAGTTGAAGCTTTCCTCGTTTTGAAAGGACTAGTATGTCATACGTGCGTTGCACGTGATGCATAATACAACTATAGATTAACATATATTATTAAATTAGTTTTTAAAGTTAAATTTATAATTTAAACAATAAGTTTTAGGAGGTTATTTCAAAATAACAAAATTTTAGGGATCCACTCTAATATAGTATCAATATAGGTTTCCTATAAAGAAAATGACTACCAAAGAGTATTCTTGTGGTCCCGACTCTGCAAGTTTTTACGTAGTGGTTCACTTTAGGTTATAAAATTAAAGATATTTCAACATTATTTAATTTCTTATATTGTTAAATTGAGTACACATTATTTTTATTTAACTCTCAATATCTTGTAATTAAACTTTCC
>JBAKGM010000139.1:7441662-7471381 GCA_037177215.1 Asparagus racemosus
TATATATATTGCAGTACTATCCTAATCCAGAAGTTTCAATTATATAAAATTAATAAAGATCAACAGCAGAAATATATAATGGTTTATTACAGTTTTATCCCTCATTGGATATAAATGATTGAGGGAGTTTATACAGTTTTATGCTCATGCATTCAGATGCACCAACGTACTGACGTTGCGCATAATAAGAGAATTTGATGTGATGCAGCAACACCACCAAGCTCCTCAAAGGGCCTCAAACAACTCCAAACTCAACGAACGCATTAGACTTTACAATCTGAACTCCCTGAGCCCAATAGTTTACCAGTCATTTACACTCAAAAAGATAAATAAAATCATGATTAAAAAAAATACCATCAGACATGATTTTCTTGCCTGATCCTTTTGTGATCCCTCTCAGCTCTCTCTAGCCTTCCCATTGCACGTGAATCATCAGAATCACGGTATTTTGAAGGCGGGTATTGATTCTGATAATCATAATCCTTTCTCTTTCTGCCAGAAGGCTCTGGAGAATGGAATTCCCCCTCTTCAGCATTCTCAGTTTCTTTCTCAGTCACAAGCTCTCCATTCTCAACGCCATGGTCTTGGTTCTTATGTTCTTGCTTGTATTTAGACCAGCTTTGCCTCCTCTCTTGTTTTACCTTATCTTCCTCAGTTGCCAACTCAATACCACTTTCAAGCTCTCTCTCAATAAGGTCATCATCATCCATGACGTCCATTTTCCTTGCAACTTCACTTCGTTCCTTCCTTCGTTTCTCCAGTGCAGCTTTCACCTTGTCCTTGTCGATCTTGTTTATAGCATCCAATGGAGAGTAGCTTTTGGGGCCTTCATTGTGTCCTGAACTTTTCTCTCTCGAATGATTAGTTTCCACTGGATCTTCAATCGGCCCTTCTGAAGCATTTCCTGGCTCATGATGGCGACGATCTTTTGAATCCTTATTGTCATGGTCATTTCTTTCGTTCTGTGAAAGCCTCTGGGGTGGGTTTTGCCTATCAGTGTGCAAACTAGAATTTCCAGCAGTCTGATTTTGTGATGGTGTCTCCTCGATAGCAGATGATGCTTTCTGGGGAGCCCGATGATTGACTACACTTGCAGAGCTCCCTTCTGTTTCGTTTCCATGGGATGGTGCTGTCCGGTTCTGTTCGTATAATTCCAACATTTGATTGCTAACCTCTGCATAAGAGAATAAGTTGGATAGTTAGTGAAAAGATAGCAGTCAGAAAGAGGCAGCTCGAGGCCGTACTGCTCAGACATAAATGGCCAATAAAAAGAAAATTCTCTTGATAAATATAATTAAAGGCAACTCGAATAAAATGAAAAGATGAATAGGGAATTAACAGCTAAACTAAATATATGACCGGATTACTTTACATTGGAAATCTCATCTCATTAACAATAGGTTGATGAAATATGCAAGGCCCTTTCAGGAGCAAAATTCTGTATTCTCGATCATTTGAGTGGGAACAAACTTCCAAACAAGGAAACAGATTCATCAAGATGGAAATGAATGCTACATTCTAATTATCAGGGAGAACTCTGAAACTATTACAGAGTAAGCAGGATGAAAGAAAAGACGATAAGGTTTGCTATAGGATGTCGTGTTACTTCTTAAAGCCAAAGAGCCAAGCAAAATCTCATTGGGAAATCACCATATCCACTGGTTCATTTTCATGACCTTTCCATGAAATAAGGCCCACTATATAGCATGGCATGACGTGTAAAAGCTCTGCAATAGAATCAATCAAGATTTACTGAACTTGTAAACCAGTCACTTAACTCCATGGCACCAAGTCCCTAGCAGCAGTAACTACGTGTGAGAGGTGGTTTCAATCAAGATTTAATGAACTTGTAAACCAGTCATTTAACTCCATGGTACCAAGTCCCTAGCAGCAGTAACTATGTGTGCCAGGTGGTCAGATCACAACTTTATTGTAAAATAACAGGCAAGTAAAGGAAGTGGAAAGACTGGCACACTACGCCATAATCAGGAACCTTGATGTGCTCGGTGACAGGCAAGGCCATGGTTAAGCAGCATGGGCTTAGGTTAAGTGGCCCCTTCAGTTTTTGGGATTTACATTCACAAACATTTACAAAAAGTAAGTCAGGTTTAACCTATCCATAGTATTTAATAACTGAAATCTAACCCTAATTCTACAGCATCCTTCTGTTGGTATCTTTCTTTTGTAGCCCCCAATTACTAGTTAATTGTACCTTAGAAGTTATTATCTTAGTCATAAATGCTGAATATTTGATTAGACTACCCTTTATAGAGTTTTCCATAGTTATTTTCCAGTAATTTGTTGAAATTTTCTCATAACCTTTTGCTTCTATTAAATCTAGTAATTAGAAAAGGAAAGGACTAGACAATTAAATGTTAGGCATTGGTTCCACAATGTACGATGATTTTCGCTAGGAAAATCATAAAAGAAAAGATGACCAAAGAAAAGCAGAAAAGATGAAGACCTCCTTTGGTATTAAATTTTGATTTTATTAGGGCTTTTTTTGGGTAGCCTTACCTACAAAAGACATCATTACTATTGGTTAATTGTATTTGTTTTTGCGAATATTTTTAGAACCTGATTATTAAGAAAGTTTTATTTTAGCATGTCTAGAGTTCATTCTTCCTGTAAGTCTATAAAGACTAGCTTTTCTTTAAAAAAAACTACGAATATATTAATGAAAAAGTTATGATTTCTTCAGATTGCACAGTACAATCTTGGGTGTGAAGACTAGTTTGAGGGTGTGAACCTTAATTGGCATGATGTTGTTGATCCAAGGGCTCAGGCATGAGACAATTATAATTGAGATTGGTGTGATACCAAACAAGTGGTTAAGGAAAAGTAAAATAGAACAAAATAATCATAATCTTCTTTCACTATCTTATGTCTCTGCTCCCAAATTTCCTTTCATATTTGTTGCCATACTGCCTTCCAAAAATTCAAACTGCACAGTCCCCCATCAGTTCGCCACCTATTTCTGTCTACTGTCTTCTAACACACTGGTCAAAGCTAAAGGGGTTGATGGTAGTAAATAAAGAAAACAAATCTTTGAAGGTCATGAAAGCAGGAAGGAAATCATTCGGAATCCGCCGGCATCGGAAAAAAAAGGTTTCTAATAAACAGACAAGATAATCCGATTGAAAATATATTGAATCATTTCATATCTGAGAATTATTAGTCTACGCAAAAAATGTTAAAAGGTGAAAAGAACAGGAGACATATCTTGAAATGTTGGTATCTCACCACGTGATATATGGAATGATAGATACGATAAAACAATCCTATAGCAATTCTCATGGTATATTTTAAAATTCTTCATGGGAATGGAAGTTTCAATAACATAAAGGCTGAAAAATCCAGTGCCAAAAGTTACCAATAATAAGGGAATGGAACATGTCGAAGTATAAGCAGCATGTCAGAATATCTAAGAGGGGTACAAACCTTCAAGTTGCCGTGGGGTGACATCGAATTCTTGCCACCAGACCTTGTCGCCATCAGAGGGAAGCTTCACTTTCAGAAATTTGGCAGCGAGAAATATAGCACCAGCAGCTATATGATGAGGCTTAAATTGCAGGCAAAGCGAAGTACGTAGCCTGCACACCCCTTCCAATGCGTAATAAATACACATTATTGAGAATTCAAAATTAGAAAAGAAAATGTAACTTGGCATACCCATCATTAACAAAATTCCAAGCAACTTGTGCAAGGGCATTTTGCGCAACCTTGAATTTCTTTATTGCTTCCACAAGGGGTTTATATGGATGATGCACATTAAGATCAAAACCAAGAGTCGCTAGTACTACCCGTTCCCCCAGTAAGATAAGTTCTTTCTGTTGTTCATACACTTCCTACATGCAAAAAATATCAGCTATATATCACTTAAAGTAGACAGTAACAGTAACATATTTTTACAAAATAACATTTTTTTACAATAACAACAGGAATCATGTGTATGAAAACAAAAGGTGCAAAGAAAATACAACTGCAGTTCATACTTCTTTTAATTCCAGCTAAGTGTTACTATCCAGGAAAAGAATGCCATGTCTGAAGTAATCAGAACTTTAGCATTGAATCAAGTGAATATAACAAGAAAAACGAGTGATTAAAGGGTTACAGCAACGAAAGAAAGTTAGTTCTAATGAACTCAAATTTATTACCCTCTGTTTGATTCTCTGAATAGCAGCAGGATCCTTTTTGTGGATAATTTCATAGGACACAAGAATGACATCTTTTAAGGGTCGAGGAGTTTCTTCAACCTTTCCAGCCAAAAACATGCAAACAGTGGCTATAGTCTGCAAACCATATTGCAATAAAGTTAACCATCAAGATCAATGACTTAGAAGCAGACTACCCTAGCCTTTTGTTAACATTAGTTCCATCAGAAGTATTTTCTGTCAGGAACAATTAGAATATTAAGCTATAGAATATAATAAGTATCGATGAACCAATTGCAGAGAGGCAGCAGCTACTTAAGGAGTAGAACTAATATGTCCACCACAGAAAACCTTAAACACCACGTTACAAATGAAGCACAAAATAGTATCCAAAAGCATGAAATAAATAAATAAATAAACCTTGTTTCAAAGAATGTTTGAGCCACAATTTGGATGAGATAAAGCACTGTGAAATATGTTTACCTCAATGAAGCTTTCAAATAGACAGTCGTATCAATGCATTAGCCCATTAGCTTAATTGCAGAGGTGAGACTTGAAGGAAAATCAAACATATTCAAAAAGAAGCACATAGGATATATAAGCATGACAAAGAATTATCTAACTTCCAGGAAACAAATATGAATAGGTGGAGATAGGGATTTGTTGATAAGGAGTAACCTCATCATGATAATAACAAAGGATAGACCAAGATGACTGCACAACCTAAGAAAGAAGGAATGTGCAAGAAGGTGCAAACAGATGCAAGGTGTCAATGTAGAGAAACTAAAAACCAATAGAAAAACCAGGTAAACATTATCATAACATGTGAAACACAATCCGACCAAGAATACACATGTATGCCTGCAAGAAATGAGGGGAAGTGCAAATAAGTGAACATATTTGAAGATTTTGAATTCCAGAAATGCTCAAAAGAGAAAAGGAACATCTTTAAAAATGTAAGACAAATCTAAATAAAGAAGAAAAGAGAAATGCATGGCAGACTGACAGGGGCAGAACTGACCCTTGACCTTATTGGGACAAAATTTTCCTTTTAAAGGCCCGAAATACACTGGCCGGACACAAGCACAAGTGTTTAGTATTGTGGGCCTAAATGTTTTCCCACCATGAAATTAACTTGTAACTAGTTTTATATCATGTAATTTTAGTTCAATATGAAAGTAATAGGTAAGGTCTCATAAGTTTAGAGTTCATATGTCTAGTGATAAAATTTTGTTTTTCTCGTGCCATTTGTACCCTGGTGCAAACCCACCTTGCAAGGGCTGTTGGAAAAGGTTGGTTGGCCAGAGACTCATTAATGAGTACTGTTTCTAGAACATGTAATAGCTATCCTACACAAGGTTCAAAGTTATTCAGGCCCAGGCGATGAGCCCGGTGTACTTCAAAACTCAAATATAGGCATGGTAGGAGAGTTTCAACTGAATTTCACTCGATTTTGGTGAGTCAGCTCTTTTATAAGAATTATGGATATTACAACAAAAACCTAATACCTACATTGGAACCATGTATACATTAAGTCATTTTTACTAAAAAACAACATTTAAGAATATCGCATTACATAAATATCCCAGGAACTATACATCAGCAATAAGAGAATACATATCAGCAACTAAAAGTATAATCTTTTAACTAAGTATATGAAATCCATGGAAGAGTGGTATTTTAGTATAGTAGAAAAATGAAAAATCATTTCAGGCACCTGTATAATAGCAAATGCCAAGCAGTTACTAATACTTCTGAAATCATTATTCAAACACAAGTTACATTTCGAAGAAAACATCAACAGAAAATATGACAACTTGCCAAAAACAGGTGAAAGCATTAAACAACATAAATGCTGGACGAACCTAATTCTTACCCTCCGATCATTCTTTGCGTGAGACTGGCGAAGGAAGAAGCGATGGCAGAAAACAATAGCAGTGGCGATTGTGACCTGAGGTCTGCATTAAAAGCATTTGCCATCACTACCAAGTAAATCAGATCTCACTTGACACTTGACATAATGCATTCTCACAGAACCAAGAATACAAATAAAACAAAGGATAGTTAAGAGTATGCATATATAATGTAACAGCTCTGAGGATATCTAACAAAATAACCACAATAAAGCAATCAGCTAAATAGATTGGCCTATCAAAATTTATCATTATACAAGTTTGTTAAACTTCTTCTTGAAACATATTTTTTAGGTTTTCGCTTAACATTAAACATATACCTTATTTGGGTTCTCCAAGACTCCACTACTAGTATGATTTTCCATGGATTACACTATGATAACAATATTTGATATAGATGACTAAACATCTGAACGTCAGCCTGACTCTTCAATAGTTTTGACAACTCGAAACTCTGAACATCGAGCTGTTTACTCATTATCTCTCATCATGCGTTGATGCAACATGTGGTTACCCTAACAACCAAGATGAGACCAATAGTTGTATTGTATGACAGGAATATTCTCCTTCAAAAGGGACCCCTCTTTATCCACTCCTCCAAATAGTGAATAATCTTAAAATATGTTGGAGCTCCTACTAACAGGTCAAGGCTTTCAAGTTTGAAATATCTCATTTTCTTGCTTTCACATGTATAAAATAAATTCAAAACCATTTTTCCTGATTCAGTTGTTAAATTTCCACAATTACATATGATGATACGTATAATTTAAGATTTCATAACCTAACCTTAACAACTCTTGTATATTTGATGTGCTTAACTTTGCATTGTAGGTTTTAATATTCATTATTAGCAGCTATCCTTCTAAAATTTTCACTTAGGGCATGCACATTAGTTCCATCCAGGTTTTCATTTCATATCATCCATGTAGACCTGTGCGCATTGATCATTTACATAATTACATCGACAATTTATGTCATCCTACATACTCGTCCTCCATCACAAAATCATTCAGTGATTCAAATCTCATTTGTTACCAGTTATCTTATTGGAATGAAATTATGATGTTATGTTAAAGAAAATTGCCTGAATGATTCTTAGGCACTTCACCTGGCCAAAAGTTCCCTAGACCTAACACATCTGACTGGCCACCAAAGTTCTTGATTCAGGACAAGAATCTGCTTCAAGACTTTTCAGTTCAAGATAGAGTTAAAGGCCAACCAAAAAAATGATATATTGTGGGGACATGACAATTTATTTAAGCAACGGATCAGATGGAAGATGAGCAAATTAAAGTTATCTCCAATCAGAAGAATATTAACATTAACAGGGAACACACTCCACTTATCAAGAGGAGGGTCTTCAGTCATACCTGGGTTAGAATTCAAAACATGCTGTAAAACTGACTCTGACTAGTGACTACGTATTAGGATAATATGACTCCATAGACGATATATAACTAGTTAAACATGAAAGAGTTGTATGCTCTACAAAGCCAATAAATTTATTGTATGATAATAAATAAGATTTTACATGCATATTTATAGTTGTCGTTTTGATATTACGATATGAGTTGTCCTTAGATTACATTGCATAGAAATTATGTTGGTAATAGGTTACTGACAAGGAGACATAATTTTCTATTTCCTTGTGATCTTAAAGTTGTTCACAACCTATGAAACATTATTAGGACAAATTCTCTTTTATGGTTGCCACATGTTGTAGAACTGGACCAATTCTAGAACACTCTTAGACGTATCACTCTCAATCTCTCATGAAGGAGAGTTATTCCAATCACAATATACAAAAAATCCTTTGACTTGAGAATGTTATTGAGTCTTATGTATAAATTATATAGTTCTGATATTGTCTACCGGTGCTGTCTAATCAAAGGCTACACATGGACATATTGGACCATTTAATGAGCACATGAAGGGTCATAGTCATTTAACAGAGAATCTGTCACTTCCAAAGTAGAAGAAAATATCCTTGATTGTATCTCTTATATCTTGGATTAAATCCAGCCAGTCACTTTAGAAAAATGTTTTTCAAATACTTTATTTAATATATTAAAACATATTAGCTATATATATTTCATTAAAAGGGTTTTCTAAATTGTTTTTGTCCAAATATATTTAAAAAAAATACACATATAAGTTTTGGGATTGACAGTGACTATAGAGGTCTAATCCAACAAACTTATATGATATATTAGTCGACAGAAGGATTAATATGTATATTATTGTGATATAGGGATCTCACAATTAAATCTCTATCCTTTGTGTGAAAGTTGCAGCTTGTTCATGTACATGATTACAACCCAAGGTGGCAAATTATGACCCGACCCATCAACCCGACCAAACCCGACCCGACCCGTTTGTAATGGGTATGGGTCGAGTTATATGGGTCAGGTCATAAATGGGTCAACCCGAACTGACCCGTTTATTAGATGGGTAAATTAGGGTTGACCTGATCTGACCCGTGTAACCCAATAACTGACCCGTTTAGTTCTAAGTGGGTTGATCGGTCCAGACTCGAGATATGAAGAGATGAAGAGCGATTCTCACAAAACCCTACTCTTTCAGAAACCCTACCCTCTGAGCTTGATACTGCAGTGGCGAGTGGCGGCGAGCGGAGGCGAGCGACGCCGCGCAAGCCACAGAGAGCGGCGGCGAGCAGAGGCCAGTGACAGCGAGTGACATTTATAAGACTACTGCAACCCTGCTGGACTCCCCCACCAATTTTGTCTACTCTCACTAATCATGGCAACATCAGCAAGAAGCGACAGCGGTGGAGGAGTCTAAGAAGAAGAGGGAGAAGAACACCACAAAAACCCATTTCTATCTTCCGTTACCACCAAGCCCTACTCATCCAAACTCCAATTCAGGTAATGCCCACAACTTGTTTGATTAAATTCCTCCATGAAGTATTTTACATTTCTTTCTATTGAAATTTTTGAAGGAAGGAGGTCTCGGTAGCTCAATGGGAAGAGGTTATGGGGATGGGAGAGATTCTCAAGAAGGGAAGCTTGTCGACGACTACGGGGATCAAAACACATGGACGCTTCAATCTTGTAGCAATATCGTGTACATTATCATATCGTGATTTATTGAGAAATTTTGAGTATAATTATTTGTTGGTATAGTTGAATTGATTGGTAATTGAGCTAACTCTAGTTTCTTGTTGATTTTTTTGGAGAATATTGCTGCAATTCTTTGTTGAGTTGTTTGAATTGGATGCTTGATCTAAGGCTGAAGCTGCTGACCCCATTTTTATGGGTAGACTTGATCGTTGTCATGATAAAATAGGTTAAAAGTGCAATCACTTGAGAAATACAATTGTTTACATCAAGCAATGGAAATATGATAATGGTGCTCCATTCTAATTTACAGAAAGAAGCAATAGAAATAAGTGCTCCAGAACTTGCAAAGTTGCTATATTGGCTGATGATAGTCGGATATAATATCCGCAACATTGAAGTGAGGTTTGACATAGAGAGACTGCAAGCTACAAATGGGTCATTTGGGTATTACGGGTCGGGTCAGGTAGCCCGTTTAATAAACGGGTCGGGTAGCATTGACCCGTTTATTAAATGGGTCGAGTCGGGTCGGGTCACACTTATACGGGTCAGGTCAACTATGACCCGACCCGACCCGTTTGCCACCCTGAATTACAACTAATTAGCAAGGACTAATTTACGGAGCAGAGAGGTCCTAAATGAATCCCACGCCACATGCTCTTACAAACCCTAGTCATTGAAATGATTGCTTTGATTGCTTAGAACGAATAAAGTCATGACATTAACTAAATGTATCATAAGTCATGAATTACTTTTCATGACTTTAATTAAATGATATCATAATGCATGAAATTATTTTTCATGTATTTACGAAGTAAAGTTATGAATGTTTGACCTTAGTAAAGATATGAAGTTCATAATAAAGTATTAAGTTCATAGGTGAAATGTCATAATTACACAAGGGTCATGACTTACCTATATAAGGTTTGAGAAACCTAATAATAACCATTCATCTCATCCAAAAACAAAAGCCATCACTTTTGAACAACTAATTAGAGATGAATTAGATTCATCAAGGAGCACACCGTGAAACTTTGGAGGTTTTGCACTTGTGAAATTCTTGTGAGGTAACACGTTTACTTTCTTTTAACAAGTTCTTGTACATTGCGCGTTTGATCTTGGTTCAAGTTATTATTCTTTTATGAAAAGATTAATTTATTCTTAATATGATTAGGATTACATATAGACTCAAAACAACTTGCATAGTTATAGTTTGAAGTTATTTGCTACCTGCAAGGATTATAATCATACTGGAGTTCTTACAACAAGGTCTACTGCTCTCTGCAAACAGTCCATTGGACTTATACCAATATAAACTATTTCCACTGACTTGCATTTACTATTGCTTCAGTTAGTCAGAAAGTTATTCCTCAGTGCAACAATGCTACTTCTACAGCATAATCAGATATGCTACAGAGCAAAATTAAAAGAAAGAATAATTAGCTGTTTGTTACAAAAACGCATAACGAAAATCAAGAGTCAATTTTCAGAAGATGAGATGACAAACAAAAAGTTACAAAAAATGTGGAGATAACAAGTGAACGAAGCTATTTTCTGAAGCCCCCCAAATTGTGCATGAAACCTACAAGGCTACAACTAGGGGCTACCAAATATAGATAAAAGAATATTATCAATTAATCTAGCTTACGAATAGAAAAAAATTAAAGACAATTCAATTTTTTACAAAATTGTCCATAAACCAGATGTAAGAAGTAATAAAAAACAGTAAGAATGAAAGAAAACTTACACTTTAAGTCTCATCCCTAAATCCTGCAGAAATGTGCAATACGACTTACGAAAATATGCCTCTTTCTTAAGGTCAATACCATCTCTTCGAGATGGAGAATTTTCTTCAATTTCCTTCCGGTTAAGATACCAACTGGAACCAATGCGATCACCTTCCTCCATCTTATCGTGAGAAAATCTGTAGGGACTACTTTCTACCATTCCGTGATGTGAAGGATCCCCTGGTAATATACCAGCCATATGAATTTGTATGTCCAATACACTGGGTTTAATTTAATCTTTCTTGGCTTATCATATCTCTAGCATTCCTGTATGTAACAACAAGAAACATAAGAAATACTATCAAAGCACAAAGATTCTAAGAAACTAGGAACATTGACAATGAGAAAAGACTCTAAACAATTTTTTTCAAGCAATCCTGTTCAATTTAGTACCTCGCATGAGTTACAGAGAGAAATCTGCTTACAAGTAATAACTTCAGCTAGATGACCTTTTATCTTTTTGTAACTTTTAGTAAAATTGTTAGAAACCACCTTTCCTTTGTTATTATTATTATTATTATTATTATTTTATTATTATGAAAACCACCTTTGCTTGATGGTATCTTTGCAATCTCACGCTTTTTGAAACTTCTGGTTATATGATAATCCCTCCCTCCCTCCCTCCCTCAAAGTTTCAAGGAGGGATATAAAAGTGAGGAAAGAGGGAAGCAAACCCGAACTCTAATCCTAACATTTGCCCTAACCCAAACCCTAAATTTAACTCAAACCCTAATCTTAGTTATGGGTGAGTTAAGAGGGGTCTCACGTGCTTTGCACATGCTTTAGGCGGGGGTAAAATGGAAGCGCTCTCTTTTTAGACCAAAAATGTGAAAAAAAATTAGTAGCACTGCAAAGATACCATCAAGTAAAGTGGTTTTCATAAATAAAAAAGGAAAGGTGATTTCTATCAATTTCACCAACAGTCGGGTGGTTTTCAAGTAAAAAACCTATTAATTATATCCACAAATCACTGTATACATCTTTTTCGATGAGGCCAAACCACATGGTTCATCATAGATTGTAGAAACGGCTAATGAGAGAAATCTCATGACGTCGATTCGATTATGGAGGGAAATATGACGATTAGAATTAGATAATTAGTTGAGTTCATTCTCATAGCTTCTGCAGTTAAGATATTCTATTACTAAAGAATTGTTCGTGTGTTGGTCCATTGTAACCTGAATATACGTCAGCTAGTTGTGATAACTGGGGAAGCTGATATCCTATAAGCATGAGGAATGAATCTATAAAATATTCTCCTTGATGTGTAAATATATGTATGGATCGAAAGGCAGGAGAAATTTTAATATATAGATCCTATGTCATATGACCTATATAGTTTTGAGTTTTTTACTTCTTTCTCTATATTCGATATATATCCATACATGTGTCTCTCACATCCAGTTTGTAGCCATACCATATGAGTTTTCGTTGTCGACCATATTTGCACATCCACTCAAATCTATAGTTAAAAAATAGATATGAATATAGTAATTAGTAAGTCCTATATATGAACTACATCAAGTTGTTGCTCCTAAGATCCTGTAGTTAAACAGTTGGCTTCTTTCAAACCGTCATGCACTAATGTATACTATATTGTCAAATGATAGCAACTTCAGAAGAGGTTCATTTCAACCCAATGGTGTTCAATATTGACGCTATATAATTATAATAAATCTATCAAAGTAACCAACCAATTGGCTCTAAACTCCAACAAATTGCTCCATTAACTGCTCATTGACATGTAAACAGTTAAGTTCAATCTCAGAGAAGTCAAGTGAAATGTTCATGCATAATTCTCACTCCTATTGCTCTTCCTTTGTTTTCAATGCAACTCGAAGCTCATTCTCCCCATAAATAAATATATTACGTGTATTTCATCATGATTATTTACAAATATCGACTAACAGTCATAACACATCAAGATAATTAGCGAATAAAGAAGATAAAACAATATTATCTAGCAACAATCCAGTTAACAGTATTGTAAACAAACATATCCAGTTCATAAGAAATAGATGATACAATGCAATAATTTTAAAAATTATGGTTAGAGATAGACGATGGAGCCTGACTTCAAAAATCACAAATCCTTTCAGATCGATGAAATATTAAATTTTTTTATTCCTAAGAAGAATGAAACCGAGAAAAAAAAAACAATAAACAAGAACGAAAACATACTCTTTGCTTGTAATGTTGCAGTTTTTTCTATTGCTATTTAGAATTATACACGGACTAGCTTCCTCTTTAGCAGAAAAAAAAACAAGATTAATCCATTAAAACCAACAAGATAAGATAATAGATAAATCAGGCCTAATCAATCAATTCATGCAAAATTCATCAAGATCCATGCATAAGAAACTTAAAAAGTGTCAAAACAAAACCCTAACTTTTCACCAATCCACAAATTCAAAAAATCAATTGACAATTTAGATGCAACGATGGATTTAAAAGATAAAGGGGAAAAAGAGGCACCTCTTTGAACAAAATACCCAAAATTGTGCTTCGATCGCAAAAACCCTAATTGCGAAGTAAGCAGCGAGCGAAACTGTAATAACTGAGAATTTTAACATTCATAATATATAGAGGACAAATATTTTTTATCAAATATGTTTTTGCAAAGGCCACAATCACATTTTTCTTCTTCGGTTTTGTTGAGGCCCATTTGCTCCTATTTTCCTTTTCTTGGAAGGCCTAAATATCCCTATGGCCCAATTTTATAAAGTTTATAAACAAAAAAACCAGATAATCTTTTATCATAACTATCCTAGATCAATTTTTTTCTCACGAAGCCAAAAAAATGTACAGGAACGTTTTTGTTTTCCCCGTAACCACCACATCACGATCCTCAAGTGGAATAGAAAATAACAAAAGAATCCCTAAATGTAAGGAAGTTCTAACTAATCCTATCTCTTTACAACAAATCCTTTTTACCTCTCGGTTGTCATCACATTTTTTCCTAACGTGAAAAAAAAGAAGAATACAGAGAAGACCTTAGGAGTTGGAAAGGAACGGATAGAGTTTTCTTTCCTTTTAAGAGCTCTTTGGTTGAGGCAAACATTTTCTTATCCTTTAACTCTTTTATTTTCATGATCACCTTATCTAAATACTAGTATTTCTTCCTAGAAAATCATGAGAAAAAATTATAGTTAGTTTTTATATATTTTTTCGGATGCGGTAGGAAAAATCTTTACACTTCATGTAAGCATTTTTCTCTTATTATTATTATTATTTTCCTCTAATTTATTATAATAAATGACACCTCATGAGTTAGAGTTTATAGAAAATTTTCTAACTAAGTTTGCTTATTTAATAAGAATAGTTTATTTGTATAAATTTCGGATATGATATTCAGTACAAACTAAATTATATGTTTCCATAATATTTTAGTAGGCAAAGGATTTAATTTAAATTAATATTCAATACTTATAACACAAAGTTTTACGTATATAGTATCTGCGCAACCATTCTCCATCCTAAAGGAACCTTAGACTTGGTGGTTAGGTAGCTTGGTTATACACCCTAGGTCATGGGTTCAAGTCTCTTGGCCATCATTATTTTTATTTATTTATTTGTAGTTAGAAATCCGCAGGTGTCAGTTATGTAACATTTCTGTAGATATGTTGGCAACTCAAATGTTTGGGATAGTGGTTAAGGGACTTATGTAGTTAGTCCTTGGTCCCTAATTCGAATCTCATGTCCTCTATTTTACAAACTTTATTTTGGGTCTATTGTGAATTAAACCCGACCCATTTCAGATCTACTATGACAAATCAGACCCGTTTTGGGTCTAAAACACATAAATCCAACAAGTTTGGGTCCTTAACTCACCAAAATTCAGTTTTTATGGTTGTTTATTTATTTTCCTTTTGTTAAGACGAATGAAGATATGTTAAATCATTTGCTGATGTGTTGATCACCTGATGCTATGTTTGATCACCTAGTGACATTTAATAGGGTCAATTGTGCATGAAGACGACTTCCGTTAAAATATGATTCATAAGTGTGCTATCATAGCATGACTATACCCTTGACATCGATATCCTGGTGTGAGGAGTTTCTCTTGATTATTACTATTATAACATCAACTAGACGATACACCCAATTTGAATTGGACATGTTCTGAGTCACGTTATTTTTCATAATTTTACAAAAGCCGTTCCACGGTAATTTTGCGGTTAGTGAATAATATTTCATGCACAACCACTTAAAATCAATAAGTAAATGTGGGTTTTATGAAGTGGAATTAGACGGAGAATATAATGCGTATATAAGCGGCCTCATGTGCATTCTTGATATCCTGAGTTATATATAAGGGTCAATACTTGACTTGAAGTTGTGTTCCCGGGACGGTTTACAGGAATCCGGTTTATATACTTGATAATATTCTCCTCTAATTCAAATAACATCTAAATAATGATAATGTGCTTATGTACCTTGTGATAGACTTTATCTTGATTCCTAACCCTATAATTAGCAAGTTCTTTTATCACCTGTAATTGAGATTTTATCTTTTCCTTATACCTGTCACATACACTTACACGCGCACAAATTCCTTCATTTTACATGCTTGTTTGGAGTTTTCTGACTCCCCTGGGGTTTGCGCACCTCAGATTCGAGGACTGTTCTTTCTTCGCAGGATCGAGAGTATTTTGAGGGGTAGGCTCAGCGGCAGCGATCACCGTTCATCCTATCAGTTCTTCAGTTACATTCGGGTTAGGTAGTTTTTTATTCAGACTTTTTCGTGAGCCGCATGTGGCCTTCTAGACTATAATGTATTTTTTCTTACTCCTTTTCATTATGGGTAGTTGTGGACTTGTAGTTGAACTCTGTAATTCCAGAAAATTTCTTTATCTATAGACTCCTTTTGTTGTCTTAGTTACATTCTCTGTGGGGTAGTTGTGGCTATACATCTGTATACAAAATGACCTAGAGGCGTGAATGTGGCTGAATGGTTGTATTGCCAGCAGAGTCACGTTCCCATTATTACGTTTTGGAACTAGAGCGTGACAGAAACGCTAGAAAATAAATAGCTTGGGTGACTCAGAGAGATTAAACGGAGACACTCTTCGCCGCAGCCCCTTGCCTTTTTTCTTTCAGTGGTATTTTATTCGACTGAATAATACCTGGTACTTACGAGGCACGTGACCAGTTGTCGGTTGACTAAAAAATGACTGATGAGAAGATTGAATAACTAGCAGGTTATTCGAGTGCGATTATAAGTTTTTTGTACGTTTACTATAAGGATAAAATGCACTTATATACCTTATACTTCCCCCCAAATGTGCACTTATATACCCCCACTTGTATTTGTGTGCAATTAAATACCCTATTGTTTTAAAATGGTGCAGTTTAATATCATCTATTAATTTGACATCAGAATATTTACAAAAATAGATGTTTGCCGTCAATGTTGCTTGTATTCACTACTATACCTACCTAAACCCACTTTAATACATGTATGACCTGATCCTGATTCTCTTTCTTCCCATTTTACTTGCAGGAAAACATGAAACCGACCCAAAGAACTTAAATCCAAAAAACACAAATTGTATTAGAAAAACCAATTTAACTGAAAATAGTTGAAACTCAGTAACCAAAAATACACCCAAACTACACAAACTCATCATGCTTGCCCTTTTATTCAAAAATCAAATTAAAAAATGATTAAAGTTAGAGATGAAAGGGAGTAGAATGATTTTATTAAAAAGTTGATCGCTTTGGACAATTCCTTACGAGCGTAGTGACGGGAATCAATATAAATTCAATGAACTAATAAGTCAAGAATACTAGCCAACGCTATTTTCTCCTCTTTTCATGGATACTTTTAAAACAATAGGGTATTTAATTGCACACAAATACAAGTGGGGGTACATAAGTGCACACTTGGGGAAAAGTGTAGAGTATATAAGTGCAATTTAGCCTTTTATAGTAAACATATAAAAAATAAATAATTGTTTTGAATAATCTTGATAGTTATCAACCGCCTCATCAGCCATTCAGCCGGCAGCTGGTCACGTGTCTCACAAGTGACAGGTATTATTTGGCTGAGTAAAATATCTCAAAAGAAAAAAAGGCGAGGGTGTGGCGACGTGCTTCTCAGATGTAATTTCTTTGTCTCTCCAAGTCGCCCAAGCTATTTATTTTTAGGGTTCTGCACTACTCGCTTCGTGATTAGGATTTTTTGCGATCGAAGCACAATTTTGGATATTACGTTAAAAATGTGCCTCTTTACCCCCTTTATCTTTCCAATCCAGCATTGTATCTAATTTGTCACTCACTTTTGTTCAATTTGTGGATTGGTGAAACTTAGGGTTTTATTTTGACCCTTTCTACGTTTCGTGTGCTTTAATCTTGATGAATATTGCATCAATGAGCGACTAGGGCTGCTTTATGTTTTATCTTATTCAAATTGATTTCAAAAGATTAATCTTTTTTTTTGAGAAAGATGGAACTAGTTCGAGTATAATTCTAAATAGCAAGTGATTGTGTAATTTTATTTTTTTGTGCAGAGTATACAAAAACTGCAACACATCTGATCAATTGTTTTTTAATTCTCATCCAAGCAAAGAGTAGGTTTTCACTTTTTATTGTTTTCCTCGATCTTTGTACTTTAGGATAAAAAACTGAAGTTTTCCTCAATCTTTAAGGATTTGTGCTTTCTAAATTCGAGCCCCATTGTCTCTCTAACCCTAATTTTTTTAAATATTGCATTGTATCATATGCCTGTTATGAATTGAATATGTTTGTTTATAATATTGTTAAGCCTGGATTATTGTTAGACAATTGTGTTTATCTTCTATATTAGTTAATTATCTTGATGTGTTTTGTTTACTAGTCAATATTCAGAATTAATCATGAGGAAATCCATTGTAAGACTTTTATTTATGGGAAGAATGAGCCACGAGTTGCATTGACAATAAAGGCAGGTAATAGGACTGAGAATTATGCATGAATCTTTCACTTGGCTTCTCTAAGATCGTCAAGGACCCGTTATTAGAGCAATAAAACAATGTTAATGTCGGAGTTCAGCGCCAATTGGTTGTTTAAAACCTGGATTTATTGCGAACGCATCCCACGAAGTATCAGTGAGTTGCACTTACTACCCCTATAGTATTATACGTTGCACTTACACCCCGTGGTACCTAACACCATCTAACCTCTGTTATCTTTAGGTTGCATTTATTTTTTATTACCTAAAATGCCCTTATATTGTTGGACTTCCTTTTAACCCAACTCCTTCTCTTATTTTGCTCTCATATCTCCCAAGAAGCAATTGATTAACCTCCTGAATGAACTCTTTAATGATGAAGGAACAGTTGAACCATAGTTTAATTGAGGTTCTATTTATAAATAGTATTGATTTAGATGACATAAGTTTAATAGAAAATCAACAAAATAAAATCATTGGCAATGGCATACCTAAACAAATGACATAGATCAATTCATCAAATCATGATAAAAGATTCAACTGTCAAATAAATCAGATCATTTAAGAACATACCTAAATACCATATTAAACTAAACTTAAGTTAACAATTAAAAAGTGACTGAAATTGTGTCATTTAAGTTCATCACTTCATCTTATCAGTCAATTACAGTGAACATCAAACACAAAATCCTAAATACTTCAAAAACTGAACAAAGATAGAATACAACTGAAATAAAAATCTAATAGTCTAATAGATTAATAGTTCAATACCACATTGAACTAAAAGTCTAAAACAATGAATTAAACTAAAAGTCTAAAAAATTGAACAAAACTGACTAAAGTTACTAAATTAATACCTAAATTAACTAAATCAGTGCAATTTAACAAAAATATAATAAAAATTGACAAAACAGAGATTTAATAACAGAAATTGAACCAAAAAAATCGAAAAACAATAAATTTACCTAAATTGAAGGTGGCCGGAGGTAAGGATTTGGGGAGGACAAAGAAGTTAGGGTTTGGGTTCGGATTCGGGTATTGTTTGGGGAGTACAGAGAGTTGGGGAGGATAAGAGGAGGGGCTCCGGCCGTGGAGATCGGCCGAGGAGGGGCTCCGGCGATGGCGATCGAAGAAGACGGGGCTCGGTCTTGGAATTTCGGCGGTGGAAGAAGAGGAGAAAACGCGAAAGAGAGAGAGAGAAGAGGGAGAGAGGAAAGAGAAAGATAGGGTTAGAATTTGGGTTTTAATAGTGAGTCGGGTTTGGGTTTCAGCCGGCTTCGGATTCAAATACATTCTTTTTGGGTCATTGCATGTTATTTCCTTAAATCATCTTTAATTGGTAAAAAATGTCCGTTAATCTCATTATTTGCCAAAAAGTCCTTTAAATAATGTTTTTATTGCCAATTCTTCCCTTTGGTAGGTGCAATTATTAATTAGGCCGTTAATTTTGATGAAAATGGATGAAAAACTTGTTATACCTCCACGCTACCGTTTAGAATCTCACTGACACATTCGATAATGAGCTTATACCCGCAACCCAAAACCCACGAAGCCTTATTCTTTAATGGTCATAACATCCCTAAAACCCACCAAATCATTTTCCCCCTTCTTGAAAGCAGATTTTTTTTGAGAATAAGGGTATTTCAGTTGCTTGGGAGGGTAAAGTATACTCTGGGGGGAGGGGGAGGGGGCGGAGTTAATTTTACACAGTGGGTTAAGGGTTCACCCAAATATAATTAGAAAATTTAACAAAATCCCTAACATAGGGACAATATGGCAATAAAAATATGATTTGAGGGACTTTTTGGCTATTAAAGATAATTTAAGGGACTATATTAGCTTTTTTACCTTTTTATTTTGAAACTGGGTTGGGTGGTCCTATATGCAGAGAATTTTATGTTTGTTTTTTCCTCTTAAAAAGGTAGGTGGCACAGCCTAGCCGCTACTACCTAGGCGGTTCGAGAGCCCAAGTTGGCTGCTTCAACCAATTTTAGGTGGCTGGAGGGTCGCCTATGCCTAGGGGCTCGCCTAGGGCGCTTTTTAAAACATTGACAAGATTATTCCAAAAGCATTTATAAAAGCACCATACAAGTTGTATGAGATGACAACCTTGCAGATGTTGCTTGTTTCAAAATTTTCTCAAACTATTACCAACACCAATAATCCCGAACTCGGCCAAATTGGTTCTTAGGGTAAGAATTATATCTTTGGATAAGCAAGTAATCGTAACCTTTATTCTAACTCCTCCTAAAGCCCTTTGATATTTATTCCTTAATTAAAATCAACCAAGGAAAGTCAGTTATCAGTTAAATTCCAACCTCTTACTGAAAGAAATAAATTTCCCGCATTCCATGATCAGATCTTCAATAATCGACATTGAGATGATCCTTCAAAACAATAACTTCTCTTTCAGTAAATCCCTCTTTAAATGCATCTAAACATAAGTTTGCATCCATCCATTCGATTTTACAGAATCCCCCAAGTAACATTAAATCACTAAGGCTTCCATTGTCTTATAACAGAGATGTTTACTATATCTGTGTGTCAAGATTAATTTATTTGGCTAATAATTCAGGCTTAGATTTTTACAAGCTCTATTCATTCAAAAGCAGATGAGAGTTTTCACAAGTTGCCGTTTGTTATATGCGTGTATTCACTTTTAAGTTCCTCTATTTTCTGATTTGACAGTCACTGGATCACTACTTGTATACTCACAATGCACAAGATAACAACTGTACGGAGGAAACAGAGAAAAGAAACCAAAATTAAACTTCAAGATGAAGAGATTGCATCCCTTATTCATGTCCCTTAACAAAAAACATTGATACACCATACGGGCCAACAAAATTTAGTCGTAATCAAATATCTTCGAGACATCACTCTTGCAAATAATATAAGCCTTCTTAGACTCATAGGCCTCATCAAAGTGTTAACCTTCTTTGTTTGGATGCTATACAATTTCTCCACTACTGATCTGATCTTCTTGTTGTCTGCTCTCTTGTCAACCACAAAAACAAGCGTGTTGTTAGTTTCAAGCTCCTTCAGGGCATGCTCGGTTATTACCGGATATTTCAGAAACTAGTAAGGATCTCCACTGTTTCTTGAAGAGGCCTCACTTCTTCTGGCATACTCTGAGCTCCTCTCTTTCTTCTTCTTCTTCGAGGCCTTGGGCTGTGCTGCCTCAACCTGAGCAACTTCGATGGTTGCGGCTTTAGTATTTGGTGCCATCTGTTTACGTAGAACTAACTTCAATATAGATACTTGAAATACACCAATCCAAATGATGCGAACATTAAAAAAAAAGTCAATTAACGGACAAGAACATAAAATCAGATTCATGGACCAAAACATGACATCACAGGTTACCCCCACCCCCACACACCAAAAAATGGAATCATACAGATATATATTAAGTTCTTGCGATAAACTAGAGAATCCATAGGTTCTCAGTTTCAACTCAGGATAGCAGTCACACTAATAACGACTCCCCAGAAGGAATGCACCTTTCGATTAGTTTAGCTCATGCTTCATTTTCTCCATGATGACCTTCAGTGCATACTCCTCCACACCAAGATAAACAAATAACAGAAAAATCATAAAAATCACGCATTAAGGGGGAAGAGAAAGCAAACTTTCGCCAATAACATGTGACTGTCACACAGAGCATATGATATAAATGAATATACAACAGCTAAAGCAAAATAATAAAGGCTCTATAAGAGACATTTTCCACATTGTCTTTGTAGCATGTATGTTTTCATGAGCTGGGAGACATAATCTGATTGTCTTCTTTTTTATTTGACTTACTGTTTGTTAACTAAATGCTCATTTTTCTACTTAAATATGCACTAGCTACTGATGCTTTGATTGCAAAACACAGAAACTCAATTAGCAATCTCCTATTTGGTTCATCAATAAGAAATCATGTCAATCGCCTCACGTCCTGTATATCTGTACCACTTATCTTACAAGAAAATTCAGATTCTAGCTACACTGGTATTTCAACTTAGCTATAATAGAATGGCACAAGTTGTATACCCCTTCTGATTCTCTGTAATACTAGCAGACATTTTACACACTTATTGCTTTTGTTGCACATCTTGACAGAGGGAATATCTTGCTTTTCCATTTGTAGAATATGTTTGTATATATAGTCTCAGATGACAAGTATCGGCAGACATCTTGTTTGGGAGGGGAAGGGAAAGAAGGGAAGGGGAAACAAGGTAAAGGAAAGGAAATGAAGGGAGGAGAAATGTAATAATCATGTTTGGGAGTTTAATTTGCTTATGTTGGATTTGTATCACGATGGCCCAAAATATTTTACTTCCTCTTCACCCCAATTTGGTGGGGACCAAATTATATAGAATAGATGGAAATGGATGTAAACTTTGTCACATTCATTTTCAATCCATTCCCTTTAAAAGAAACTCCCAAACAAGGTGAATCGATTTACCTTCCTTCCCCTACCCCTCGTTAACACTCATCCAAACAAAGCAGTAAAATAAGCAGGTTAATCTCAACAAGAATCCGGAAATCTTAGCTTACTTTTTAGCCCTTACAAGCTTTCGATAACTAATCCAGTTTCCTTGCATGGCAAAGTATTAAATCAACAACAGAGGGCGGAAGGATTCATTTGTCAAATTACCAGCCATAATAACCGGTCAATATGCCATAATAGCATTAGCATCACACCTCAACTGAAGCAAATAGCATCCTAACTTTCCTAATAGACCATTTAATTTGTTCTTTATTAAGAACGAACATGATTAAGATGGAACCAAATTTTATTTGTTTTTTTAAAAAAATTTAGAAAAGGGTAAATTTTACATAATGCCCAAACTAGGACCTATTTTCAGAACCCCCAAAAAAATAATAATAATAATAATAATAATCATGTTGGTTATCTGCAGCACACAAAAAGTTTAGGAAAATTTTCTCAAATCAAAAAAGTCGAGCAAATTATCTGCAACAGCCCCAAAGTTCAGGGAAGATTTTTGAAATTAACCCTAACAGATAGTCAAACAGAGTGATCAACAGAGTAAGACTCCCAATGCTTTCTAATAGTCATGCTATTATATAATCAAAAATACACTAAATACACGTCTAAGATCACCAGTGATTTCGTCTCAATAGCAGCCTGCAACATGCCTTTGATGTAAAATTACAAGACACTAAACTTACGAAACTTCTTGGTAAAAAACTGCTAATAAAAATTGACATCATTTTCTAGCTAGCCCCTTTTTATACAAGTACAAGAGCTTCATAGTTTACAAATGAATACATCTTTGGATCTTTAATTTAAATAAAAAATTGTTACTGTGAAAAAAACTGGATGCTACATTAATAGCTACCCAAGCTATGGATTACAAACAAACGTTTCTCTAAATTAAATGTTATCATTGCATACACAATACAGTGGTATATAACCAGATTTCACTACAGCTCTTTCACAAAGCTCAGCCCTCTGTCATCAAAGATTGTATCAATTTTGCCTCGTGGCACCTACTAAGGTCAAAAACTTGCCAGGATGTGGCAGTAGTTTACTTGTCCCGAGCTTCTTTTGGGAGCAAATCATGTCTTCTGAATCTAAAGTTGAATCTTTTACCTGCAAGAAACCAAAATAGCTCTTCTTTTTTCAGTAGACAAGAAATGTGCATTAAATAGATTTTTTTTGGGGGGTGGGGGGTTGGGGGGTGGGGTATGGAGGTAATGGAACAAAATATAAGCATAGGTATTACACGTATGTTTGTAGCAAATTATTCAGTCATACAATTGATGGGCGCACCAGAAAGATTCACTTCCCAGGAAAGTGAATATATAGGATGTTTCTTTTTCTTTTTTTGGGAAAACATATAAGATGTTTCATAGACATCATGTAATATAACCATGGCCCTTGTAAAGAATTTGGGAAAGTGAAATATCGACATTAACCACAGCGTAGTTTGCAAATAACATCAGCATGTTGTTTATTGATTTTCCTTAGAACAGTGTGAGAAGAAAGTTGCACACTGCTGGCAAAATTACCCAAGTATATAAAGAAACACTTGCAGGCTGGATGCAAAAATTTGATAGAAGAATAATAAAAAAGAAGAATACCTCCAGGCTTTCTTGAGAAGAACTTAAATATCTCATCAATTATTATAACCTATAAAAAGATAAAATTCACAGTAAATTAAACAAAATAAACGGACAGCGAGAGATAAAGCTAAAGAAATTATACACACGTCGCAAATACTATGAATAATGAATGTCGTGGAAATACACAATGTGCATTAAAAAATGTGAATAAGAGATTCTAGAGACTACACATCACCAAAGTCTATCATGAATTATGCACTCGACCGGGAAAGATTCATAACACATTTTTCGCATGATATCTAATTGCACAAAAAGGATTAGTTACAATGTAATTGATGTGGATACAGAATAATATTGGTATGTGAATTTCAAATGCAAGCCTTTCGTAAAACATGCACCTCAGAAAATAGCTTCAATACCTCGGCACAACTTAAAGACTCATAACCAAAAGGAAGTTGGAAAGCAATCAGACTGTGTGACACCTAATGCTCTAAACAACAGGACACATCTTTAAATGTTTATGTTTTTGGGAAATTTTCAACTTCATGTGTCCCTCACACTACAATATAGAGCAAAAGTCTGAAATGGACAAGAACAGTTTCCTGAGTCTTTGATTTGAAAGTAATATACTTTCCTACCAAACAGCGTGGATAAGTTGACCAAGGCATCTGTTTCCGGGAGCTCATGAACTTGAGTTTAATATACTTTTCTAACCAATACGATGGTTAACATGGCAAATGAATCTGCTTCCTTAGTTTTTGGTTTCGAGTTTAATTACTGCCATATGCAGCGGGAACATCTCAAGGGGATTTTTCTTTATCAACCAGTGTACAGCTGAGGGTGTCACAACAAGCCCTGATGAATGAGGTGAATGCTCTAAGAAATCCGGCTTATTGAGTTACTAAATAGAGGTGAGTGTGGCTCACACATGTGAACCAAAGTCATAGGAAATAGAATTCCAAGATTACTCACTGCACTGATACCTAACAGACATATTGCATATATTATGCATGTATCCACATCAATATGTGTGTTTCCATCAGCTTATCAATGAAATAGGTCCAAGATGGTTAGGTTTTTACCATCACCTGTCCAAGTGAAAAAAAAAACTATGACCAACTAACCAACAATAGGCGTAAATAATCTACTCTTAACCTCAAAAAATTAAATAATAAAAATCAAAGTAGATTTTGGAAAGAATTAAATACTAACAGGAATGGACAGATATAAGACAACCCTCCAGTCAGCCCAAGTTAATGGAGTCACCTGAAAGACAATGGATAAGTCAGTTCAAACAGTTTTCTTGTTTTTATATCGTAAGTTCTTTTTCGGTAATCAGACCAAGGGGGAAAATTTTGATGGAAATGAAACATGGACTTACAGAGAAAAGTACGGATAGAGGTTCAACATACAAAATTAGTACATGGAGGAGCATAGTCAGCACAATTGATCCCACAAGCCAAAGATTACTCCAAGGAGGTATAACCCTGGAAAACATAACGATAGCTGGTCAAAAAAAAAAAATTTTTTTTTTAGTGAAAATAGCTGGTAAAATTTTCAATATAATTATTTCTTATGGAAGGAATAACTAACATCTTTTCCAAATAAATTGAATTACTAGCTTATTGGCAGTCATATTCCCAGTGACTGTGGGGTAAGCAAAAACGTGCCAAAAGATCAAACAGCACATATTGTTAGTTGAGAGACAATAATGTCACAAGTTACAACATAATTATCACCATTTCCTCATAATAAAAATAGACCATCCTCCAAAGCACGGCAATGGAAATGGTCCAATACAGCCTCAAGATCAAAAGGTCCACTAGAGCCTCAAGTTCATGAAGCCATTCCAATGTCTAAGCAAATGAACATAATTACCAATATGGTCACCAAATGTTCTTTATGATGCTTACAAACAGTTGCAGGAAGCAGATAATATCAGATATAATTAAAGGTTACGAAGCATCCAAGTATGCTATAGGCCTATAACTAAGTCATATGCAAGTATGTTATAAGGCTTTCCATAAAGAGGTATGCTATGAGCCTATGACTAAATCATAGAGAGAGATAAATGGTACAGATTTTCAATTTCCATGGACAGCATTATTTTCATGGAAGTACTACGTTATTATCATATCTGCTTGCAACCACCACAAATTTAGGATGCCATACATCTGATACTTGTTTAAAGTACTTATAAAGGCAAGATGCTAAAAGCTAAACTGCTTGTCTAGAAATGAGATTAGAAAACACCTCTGTCAAATCATCCTGTAAGAGAATAATTTACCAAGAGGGAAGTAGTAGGATTTCAACCTACATAAAATGTGATGAAAATCTGAGAAAAGGTTAAGTATCTAGTGGCTCTAACCAGAACTTTCCATACAATCTAAACTATATGCTTATGGATTAGCTGGTTTCGATGCGGAGAACATAGATCATGACAATGAAACTGAGACTCCAAAACTAATTGACTTACAGAAGTGACTGATTTTCACTTAAATTATTTAAGGCATTGAACATTTCCACAACTACGAGCACAGTCATTGACACGGTGGATGGATGCCGATCATCAAATATACTGCATGGATATGCCGTATCCCTTGTTGAACAAGTATCAAAGTTAACCTGAGATAATCAATACATAGAATAAATATTATGTGAGATGATTAGAATGAAATCAGGCCTAAGTATGAAAAATAAAAAAATAAAAATAATAAGGAAAAGAAAAGAAAAGAAAATTATGATTTGTGAGAAGAAAGGAAGCCAACATCATCAAAGGAGTATCAGTAGAAAAAGGACATTATAAGCAGAATAGACATTAAGGTAACTGAAACATGTCACCGAGAATACAAATAGAAATAGATTAGAAGCAATAAAATGGAAGGCAGAAGAATAACACAACACTACAAATGCATCCATATTTATGATTTCTTGAAAGAAAAGTCAAAGCCGTTAGTTTACTAAGTGCTTCAGGGAAGTCAATTCTAGTTTTGCCTCTATGAAAGCCAGAACATCAATACCGCACTGAGAAACATTTAGAGATAGCAATTCATGACTTAAAGCATGCTGTACACAGTAACTATGAAAAACAGTACTTGAAAATATAAAAACAATTTATTTACTACATAAGAAAGAGTTAGGCTACAGTAATGGTAACAAACAGAAGATGACCAAGGAAACTCAGTTCTCTCAAATGACATTCACAGAAATGATAAGATGGAACATTTCTAAATGCTGCTGTGATTATTTCATCTATTTGATGTGCTTAATTAATGAATGTAACTCAGTCTGAAATGTGAAGTGATATTTTTATAATGTGCATCAAACACATGATGCATAGAGCTGAGATCACGAGTAGTCATGAAACTTGGTATTGTTTCTAAGAGTACCAGAGCTAATATAAACTTCGCCAATTCTACTTTAAATATTATTGTAAATTTAAACAAAAATAAACCTGAAAGACAAACTTACCAACTCTTTATATGGAAGTTTGGGACCGGCATCAGAATAAACAAACCACCAGACAAACCCCACAATTGTAGCAAGACCAACATAAGCTGGATAACAAAATAAAGAGTTCATAAGCATTTAATGAGACAAGGTTTAACTGTAAAATAATACTGCCTTATACTAAGTTGACAAGGGTTCATCTAGAATCCCATAATAATTTTTATTTTCTTCTAAGGTCTCATAACTTCAGATCAATCCAGGTTATACAGCGAAGCCCCTTGGCATGTCGTAAAGATGTTGCAGTCAGAATGATGAGATCGTTTGGAATACGATGTTTACAAATTATTGTAAACTCAATCGACATTGATTTCAACTTTTCAAGTTAAGATACAGAAGAAAAAGAAGCAGAAAACATTTCGAATATAATGTTTATGAATCACTGTAAACCCAATCAATGATGATTTTCAATTTTTCAGTTAAGATACAGAAGAAAAAAAGCAGAGAAAGATATCAGGAGCTGCAACGAGTTGATGGAAAACAAGATTTATGAATCCACAAAAGAAAACTGCATAAATATATGCAGGTCACAACCGCGTTTTGCACTCCCATTATGCGACAAGCCATAGGACCTATACACTTTATGCAGCCAAATACCAATTACATGAACAAAGATGCTTTTTAATTATTTTAAGTTTTTAACCAAACCCAGTACTCAATTTATTTCAGGTCAATTGAACTATCAAACCAACTAAATAAACTGTAAGGTACTAAGATGCTAGAGGGTATCCTCTTAGTTTATGCAGGAAATCCCCTTTTCCCTTTTACTCTCCTCATAGAGCAGTGGTCTAGTGATACAGAGAAGTGTCTCGCAGACTTTCCCTTCTTTTTTTGTTGCTGCTACACGTCATTAGCATTGCTGCAATTCCTCCTTGTTTTTCTCCTCTTCATTGTTAAAGTCATTAAAAATGCAAAATTCTCTGCCAACTTTGTAAATTCCTAGACTATCTTAAGAGTGTTCCTAAGTTTTCGATATTTTCCTGATTTTTCTGAACTTTATGAGCTTTGGGGTACTTTCCATTTATATACAACTTCAGAAATAGCAAGAGAAAAACACTTGAGCACATAAGCAGCTACGGACTAGGCGGTATTTTCACTGTCCAGATCAGCCACGAGTTTCTTACAACCTTGAAAAACAGTTCCAAGAGAGTATTCAACACGGGGAACGCCCACACTCTGTGCAATGTAGGTCCACCCATGATAGCATAACTAGTGAATAGGGATCACCTCAGAACCACCAGCATGCGAGCAGCTGATTCTGAGGTGCACATGGGGATTGCCCTTCTATCTTTCCCATTTGCGGTTTAGAACCGCCCGCTTGCATGCAGGCAGTTCTGAGGTGATTCAGACCCATCTCTAGCGGTCAACAATGATGAAGAGAGCCCGATGCAGATTTGCTTCTATATTGACCATTATTATCTGAACTACTGCATTATTACCAAGTTTGTAGTATTTGCAAATGAAAACTTATTTAGTATGCTGATGTAACATCTACATATCAGGTGCATTAGAGCCAAACAAGGAACATTAACTATACAAAATGGTCACGTGGAATACTTCTGCATAATAAACACATTTGTATATACAGACAAAATTATAGCTAAAAGAGCTTTGAGAGTCGACCAATGAACTGCAAAATCTATCATTTAATGTAGAATATGAACAAAAATATAAATGTCCTCCTCATTCTCTAAATAGAATCAAGGTCTTTAATCATGACTAATATAATAATACAAGGTGGCTTTTCAAAGGGCATGTGAAACGACACTTCAAATTTCTATTTAAAAAAAAGACATACACGCTTAGAATTCGAAAAAAAATCGAGAAAAGTTAAATAAAAGACAACTTTCATGCATATCTTGTATACTCCTATTTCCTGTTTTCAGTTGATGAATCTTACATAAAAACAAGTTAAAGTCTATGTTGCACGGGTACGGGTGAAGGTACAAACACAGACACGGGTGCGGGACACGTCAAATTGTAGAAGGAAGGATACTAGGGACACACACACACACACACACACACACACACACACACACATATATATATATATATATATATATATGCGCAATATGCAGGAACTTGGTACCAAGCACACGTTTTTGTGCTTGATAGTGAGGTGGCTCATTCCCCTCCACTCATTCAAATGGGGGACCAGATTCACATGGATTGGAAAGTGAATGAGAATAAGGCACCTCACTACCAAAAACAAAATTTGTGCTTATTACCAAGTTCCTACCTTTATCTCTCTCTCTCTCTCTCTCTCTCGATA
>JBAKGM010000139.1:7482186-7523993 GCA_037177215.1 Asparagus racemosus
GTAATTAATAATATGCATGAGATCATTTATGTTTTTCAATTCATATGTTATTAGAATTAAAATTCCCATCACATCTTTAAGTTTCTTTTATTACTTTGACTATTATAAATTGGAAAGTGCTCGTTTTTGAATTGGGCACCCAAGCAATCATTTAAAATCATAGTTTTGAACTAGGTTATGGGTTGAAACGAACCCGGCACATGTCAAACCAGTTTCAAGAAATGAAGTGAAGTGTCGGATATACATCCAAGAAGTGTATGACAAGCATTTTAAATTAAAACATATATCGTATATTGAGTACACGCCTAAATATATGTATGCATATACCCAAGGAGCGTCCGTGAAGTTTTGGTACAGGCATGTGTCGGGTATGGATACGGCTTCATGATTGAAGTACACAGGTAATATAGGTGGTCATAAATTCCATAAATCATCTACTGGTAATTGATTCCTCTGCAGTTATATTTAAATGAATTTGTGTCTTCATTAAGGTGTGCCACTAGATACATGCATGATATCAGCATTACTTTTTAAAAAAATTCAATCCAATTTCAAAAGGTTAAAAGGATTAAAAATGGTCTTCAAGGAAAGTTTGTTAGCATGATGGCATCCGTACCCTGTATATCATTGGTCATGATTGTTTGTTATTAAGAATCAATCTGCCGCTTGATCATGGAAAGAAATGAAATGCATGCAACCAGGGGCGGATTGACATGGTGCTCTAGGGGGGCAGTTGCACCCCTAGAATTCTTAGAATTATCATTAAGCCGCTTGTAAAATTCAAATCTGCCCCCAAAGTTTATACAATTTGCACCCTAGCGGCCCAGCCCTTATCTAATCACAAAAGAGCCAAGCAGCTCATTTAGATTTAGCCCATTTCAAATAAGCAGTCCACATCGCTTCTCAAACAATTAGATCACATAGGCCCAGACAATAAAACCCCAAATACTAAGAACTCAAAACTCCAAACGAACACTAAATCATCAATGAGAAAACTCTATTCTCTTTTGATTTCATTAGTGGAAGTAAATTATTAGGGAAAATACACATGTTCGTTTATCTATCACGTTGCATGCAAAATCTAATGCAATGTAGTGTTCAGATGAATAGCAAGGTTACAATCACATGAATGGTGGCTAGTAATTTTAGCAACAGTTTTTACTATATTCATGAAAAAACTTAAAATCATTTTTCCTGATTACCTACTCAGCTTCAGAATGTCTTTAGCTATACACTTTTTTATATAAAATTTGAAGCCTCTTCTACAAAAATAATAACTCTCCAGAGTCATTCTTAAGCAAAGAGCTATGCCTTGTAGTCTATACAGTGGAGTATCCTAATGTATTAAATAACCTTCTTATGTTCTAATAAATCAGTTTATATCTAAGTGAAAATTCTGAAATTATTCTGCAGAAATCAATATCTTCCTTCAATGATTACTGTAAATCAATTACATTGGCAGTATAACTGTACTGATACATGTTTTACTTTTCCCTTTTTTTTGGCAGAAGGTTCATCTGAATATTCCTCATTTATCACATGTAGATCCTCAACACTAGTCATGTACAAATTCCCCTGTAGAATTCAGTTAATTAATAATACCTAATTATATTTTAGATTGTTGAGTGACAAATCCAGACGAAATGATAGCTTTTTGTCCTTTGTGTCTTCGTTGGAAGTGTACAGTGGACTCGGAAATTAAATCTGGACTTCTGCCTCTCCAAATAACTATCATGACATAGAACAGGAGAAATCTTGGAGGTTGAACCATGCTGAATGAGCTATGTTGTGTGAAATTCAAGAGATCTCAACGTCTTTCCAACTATTCCTCAAGGTTTTATTTTGCACACACCAAAAAAAAAAAAGAAAAAAAGAAAAAAAAGCGCTTGACAATAATTTGTGTTGTTACAAGAATATTATATATATCTGGTATCATTTTCTCAGATTTCTGTTTAGCACTAATTTTTTGTTCATAATGAACATATGCACTTATGATTAGCATTTTTATGGTTTCATCCTCACCCACGACAATGAAACAATCATTTAAAGAAGTTAGCAAGCTAATAGCACCTATCCCCACACTGTAATAAGATAAATCAAATCTAGTTTCAGAATCATATTTAGCATCCATCCTAGTGCCCAAAAGGAAACTTATAACCATTAAAATATAAAGCAGAAAAAAATTTATCAAGAATTTAATCATATATAGTAGCGTGCAGCAATAAGCAATCCACTATGTATCAGATTAACAACCATTGCTGATACACATTTCATGTACACCTGAAGACAAAAGGAGCAGTTGATAGATTAAGAAGCGCCAGTTGTTAGGCTAATCCAAGTTCTCTCAATCTGTATGTATCTGTGTTATCCAATATTATATTCTGAATTTATGGTGATTGCTATATAACATATATGAATATCCATTTAAGTTTATGTTCTAAAAGTTGAGCAGCGTGTAGAATGTCCATAACATTTTTTGTCCAGATTAGGGTGCTTTCTAAAGTCCCCCCCCCCCCCCTCACTTTAGGGGCTGGTTGGCTGCCAAAAAAAAAAAACAACTGCTGAAAAGTGGGGAAAGGTGCTAAAATGCAGGGCCTAGCTGCAGCTTTACGAAATTTACGGTGTTCAGCTTCAAGTCGAGAAGCAAGTAAATGTGGTGAAACCTGACAAGTTTTGCTGAGGTGGAGGGTAAAGTGAAATCACTCCATTTTGGAGTGAAATTGGAGAAAAGCCGACATCATGTCCCCAAAAAAAAAAAGGGTTAAAAAGCTCAACTGCCCCAGTTACGGCCCTTTATGAAAGCTTAACAAAAATAAACTCTCTTTTAACTTTACTCCCTTATATTTTTCATATTTTAAAATTAGCCCCTCAAATTATTGAAATAATTATTAGGTTCCCAGTACGTGAAAGCTTAACAACACTACACTATAGGTCTCTTTCAATATTTGTCCCTTAAATCTTTCATATTTTGAATTTAGCCCCTCAAATCTTTGAAATTACCATTGGGGTCCTAAATTATTTCAAAATTAGTCCCTCAAATACTTCAAATTGAAATTAGGTCCCCCAATTCTTTGTTTCAAATTAACCCCCTCAAATTGCTACTTCTACTCGTGATTTGAGAGACTAATTTTGAAATAACCTGACAATTGGGGGACCCAATAGTAATTTAATGATTTGAGGGGCTAATTTCAAATTTATGAAAGATTTTGGGGACAAATATAGAAAAACTCCTTAAGATTATATTATGGGGCAACCTTACCTTATGGTAAAACAATCATTTGAATAGGGTCCATATAATTATTGCTTTCCAAAACTACGACATCCAAACCAAACAATGTATTTTTTATCATTTTAGGATTACCAGTAGAATCCAAATGAAACAAAGGAAACTCTCATTTGAAAAAAGATTAGGTGGATAACCACTTTCCAATCTGTGTCATAAATCCTCAAATTTCACACAGACATCCGAAAAACCCCTTATTCAAACAAAATTTGATATCAAAACCAATCATTCCATTTCTGAAGTGAATTTTCACTTACATATTTTTTCCTTCTAATGGAAAATGTTGACGAAAGACTTCAAGGTTGTGTATGCCTTTGTTAACAAACTATCAATCATAACAATACCTGAAATTCAAGTATATATCAACTCACAAACATTAAGAATGAGAATCTGAATCACGGTTCTCCTCAGGACTCATAATTTGAATTAGAAAATAGAATGCATCATCGTGTATCTTAATCCTGTGATTTATAGGGTAGATAATTCATTAAAAAAAATAGCAGCCATGTATACACGTCACATTCAAAAGAAAGGAAAAAAGGGTCACCTTTGCTACAGCTGTTCCTGAACCCATGGCAATTCCAATATCTGCCTTCTTCAATGCAGGTGCATCATTAACACCATCCCCAGTCATTGCAACCTTGTACATCAATAATAACATTTCAAACCCGTCACTTGAACAAAACTATTTCTCAGAAGTAGTGAAATAGAAATGAGCTTCTATAAGCATTCATGAAAAACCACTGAAATTAAACGAGAGAGCTACTAACGAATAAATGAGCTTTACGAAGGTACAGTAGGCTAAAATTTGAATCTCCATACAAATACAATGGTGACCAGAAAATGGGATCTATCAGACAACTAATTCAAATAAGCATAAGGCTTACCACTTCACTTTGATTTTGCAGTGCTTCAACCAGCATCTTTTTATGAGAAGGTTCAACCCTAAATATAGTCCAGTTAGATATTCAGCTTTCATAAAACGTACAATAGAATGAAGGCGCGATAGGACATATTTCTCTTGAAAATACTATGCGAAGAATATCAGCAAATGTCATCAAAATACAAATTTGAATGACGTCCACTAAACAGAACTATACCTTGTAAAGAGTACCATTCTTTGCAATGCTAGTGTCCGCTGCATTGGAGGAAGTTCTTCAAACTCTGCTGCTGTATATGAGTATCCAGTAAAATCATCTAAGTGCTCAAAAGCACCAATTTGCCGACAAAGAGATTCTGCTGTAGACTAGCATAAAAATAGAATGTAAATCAACATGCCTAAGAATGAAATAAAGGATATGGAAGATGATCCTTTTCACGTACTTTATTATCTCCAGTAACAACGATAACTCGTATGCCAGCATGCATACATGAAATCATGGCACTTTTTACTTCCTCCCTCGGTGGATCAAGCATTCCGACCTTAACAGAAACCACGTCTAGATCAACTCTATTAAAATTATAAAAGAATTAAAGAGTTTATATTTTTGGGAGAGTAATCCATAGCCTGGTGCAAATGGGCTATGAATCTCAGACATTTTGTATAATACAGTATTACTGGAAAGTTAAAGGGAAGGCTCCATCACAATTTTTTATTTTACAGAAAGTCAAGGAAATAATCCAAAACATGAAGCAAAAGCTTTATAAAGGAAAAGTTTCAACAGTTTATCCTGTAAGAATTGAATGCAAAGGCAAAACCAAGAAGAATGCATACGGAAATTGACAAATTAATCAAGAAAATCACAACTCAAGAGACAATGTGCAGGAAAGAAGGAAAAAAAAGTAATTAAATGTAACCACAACTTATTAGCTATATTTACTAACTATTCTTGATACTGCCACTGTTTTTTTAGAAAAAATTCCTGCCATTGAAAAGGAGAGAATATACCAATATTTTTGCAGAACATCTATTCCTACGCCCTTGCTTCTTTGCCCTTCAGTTAGTGTTGCCTACTCCCTTGTCCTTAATCCACGCTAATTTTAAGAACTTCTAGTTGACAGACTCTTACAGACTTTTACTCAAACTTAGGATGACAACAGCATTTTCTAGAACTCAATTGTAAGCAAATTCTCAACTTTATACATCATGATATCACCACAAATCCATGAATTCTCAGTAGTATTCAAAAGTAAGAAAGTCATCACTCTATCTCGGTGTCCTGCATAATGAGTTATCATGTTGAGCATGACCAGAAACAGAAAGTTAACCAAACAAACACTTCAAGTGCACATGTATGTGATAGAAATGTGAACAGGCAGGGAAGATTGCTACGAGTGCATGATTTTGTGCCATGTAAACAATCCAGAGCAAAAATGACAAACCAGCCCAATAAATGTAAGGTTCGTCTCATCCTCATAAGAGAGTGTCTGTTGACCGGTGGGCATCCGCTTTAGAGCTAATGCTAAACATCTTAGACTGTCTTTTCCTGCAAAACTGGCAAATTAGATAATGTTAGAGGGTCATACTGATAAAATGTAAAATTGTTCATTTTCAGTAGGTGTCCATCAAAAATTTTCAGTCCTCAAACAAGATATCAGAGCATTCAATAGCATCATTGTAGCATCATGCAGGTTAAAAAGATTAAGATGCACTGTCAAGATCATAAACCGAGGTCTGAGTTATTTTTGAATGGATACCATAAAACTAGGCATTATCTTCTGTGAAAGTCTCTCTAACAAATCTATCAAAACTTCGAAGTTTATGATAAAGCTTGAGAATTATAGATTTATATTCTAACATACCCACAGGTTGAAGGACATTTTTTTATGGGCAAAAACCTGGACTCACGTGGAGGTAACAATTTTTTTTAAAATCCGCTTTACATTTGTGGCCAGCAAGATTCGAAACACGGGCTCTGATACCACGTGACAGTGCCTCTACCCTATATATCAAAACTTCAAAGTTATGATAAAGCTTGAGGATTATAGTTTTATATTCTAACATCTTCTAACTACAAAATATAGTATTTTATAAGCTTCAAATTGACAAAGGCCACTGTCAAGAAGTAATTTGGCGCAAATATAAGCATCAAAAGAAATGAAAGATGAAGGAATATTATCAGCATTGACAAGGAACACATTGTAATATGAGCAACCGAAACTTTTTAAGGATGTTAATGACAAATTTTCATCTCATATTTTGAACCACATTTTCCCAAGAGACTAGAATAACGCAAATATCAAATCATGATGGAAGCCCCATCAGAAATTTGATCAGGAATAAACACATAAAATCAATTACAGACTAGAAAGAAGGAACATACAATTGTGAATATTGCTTTCATTTGATTTATATTCTTTGAAGAACATTTCTGCAAACCAACACTTAATCGGTAGTAATGGAAGACTATAATCTGCTTATCTTTCTGCTTAAGACAAAAGTTCAAGAGTGACTATCTCATTCAGCTGGCAGGACATAGGACCATAACTAACGAAAATTATGAATGAAAAATAACTTGTCTTTCTATTTTGGGTCCTTAGTGGGTATCATTTTGTTGAGAAAATGAAATACAGTCAGTACAGACATAAAAGAATAATATCCTAAAAGGACCAACTCCTCAACATAAACCAGTATGAATTGTAAATTAAATAAGAAGAAAATTTAGCTCTATGCCTCAGGTTTGAGGATAATTTTGTATAGCAAATTGTCTTCTTTTCCCTGGAAATTATTAGCATTGGTGAACCTTCATGGAGCTTAGAATTTAGAAGCTTGCTGCTCGGTTGCACGAGCTTAATCACATGATATACTACATCCTGCAGGCTTATAGGATTTGTGGCAAGCCCCTCTCATACTTCATAGTTTGGTTTAGGCACAATTCCGGCACTAGTTTATAGGATTGATGTAAAGTTGACAGCCATAAACAAAGGATTTTTCATGGGATTCAGAAACCCTCCTCCTTTTGACAAGAAATGGCTAGGATGACGATGATGAGATAGCCAAATAACCAAGGACAAACTAAGAACATATAAAACTGCTCGACTACATTGAGCAAAGAAAGCTTGTTAATAATGATGTGAAATCAAGAAAGTTAGCATGCAATGCTTATCTAAGTGATAATAGGACACAATCTGACCTTTGGAATCGAGCCTCCAACTCATTACGGATGTCTGTAGTTAATGGAACAGAGGAAGCATCATCATTGCACAAAATATGTGTGCATCTAGAGATGATGGACTCAGGTGCACCTTTGGAGAACATAATCTCCTGTTGCTTTCGACTGCAAAGCACACTCATCATTTTGCGGTCACGAGAAAACTCCAAAAGCGAGATCTGAGAGATTGCAGCAAGTAGAATATAACTGAAATTATATGGATTGATAGAGGCATAGCAAAATCTATAAATGATTAAGTTTCAACAATTTGGGTAGTCATCATAAACTTCCCACTAGGTAATTGTTTTCATTGAGTATGTTCATTGTACTCTGCTTTACACATTATTCCACTCTCAACACGTGTTCAAGACGTTTAGATTAGGAGAATGGAATGGGTCAGTCTATTTGGATGGCCCATCATGTACTCTCAAAGGTGAGAACAAACTCTAAGCCTAGCTTCAATCTATTAACACAAAACACAATGATAGAGGCATATACAGGAAAATGTCTATGTGACCATGATCTTGTTCATCTAGATACGACCTTCAAAATAAGCTCCAGTAGGAACTCCATACCAAGTGTACTATGGAACTATCCACTCCACTCATTTTAATCAGCATACCTTATTATTCTAAGGATAAGAGATCAAGTGATCTGGAATATTTTGCCAGTGCATTAGTGCCATCAAAACAATTAACGAAGATCCACAAGTAGAACCAGTTTGACAGCAGAACATACAGGAAAATGGGGAAGCTCTAAAACCATTTAAGCAAACCCCCCCCCCCCCAGGGCCCCCCTTCTTCCCAACACATCCACACACAAGATTCAACAATTTGTTTCAACTAATCCTTTAACCTTCAAAAGTATTGTACAACAAGAATGGAGCGAAATAATAGTAATGTCCTAGTTTACATAGTAAGCATTAGGAATTGAAGAAATCATTTTGGGTGAAGAATACAACTTTGTTAACAGTAAGACTGAAGAACACAACTTTATTAACAGTAAGACGATAACAATTGCATAGATAAGATATAATATGGCCTCTCACAGGCCAGAAATGTTATTGCTACTGATAGAGGTATCATAGTAAAAGATTAGAAAAGAACGGGCCGTTGAGCGAGAGACTTCAGGATAGAAGAATACACAAGTATTTGCAATCTAGATAGACTGCCCTTCCAATAGACATGTTAGAAATAAAAGGATAGAAATTAGAATCACGTTTCTTCATGGAACACAAACTTGAAATGTGGAAAAAAATTTCAGAATGTAGAAGAGAACTATCGAGATATATGGTAAACTTCAGCATTATGGTTAGCTAGGACAGAAGGTGAATCAGCACAGATCCTTTTCTGCCATGACTTTGCACGACTGAATTCTAGATAGTATCATAGGATCAGAAAAAATATCCTTTTGCTTTCTTACAAAAGATGCAAGAATCCCATTTTTCTGACAGGGTTATGTTAAGACACGTCCATAAAAAAAATTCATAGCTCAATAGGCCCATCACATCGGCTACCTATATTGCACGCTTATGCATGCAGGTACTGACACGCAAACGGGTGGGGATATGAGACACGGCAAATTGTAAAAAGGTAGGATATAGTGACACGGGTGTGGGTGGGTGTGTGTATGTGTGTGTGTGTGTGTGTGTATTGAAATTAATAATTTATATGAGATCGATATTGTTTTTTCATTCACATGTATGAGAACTAAAATCCCTTAACATTTTTATGCTTCTTTTATTGAGTGGATTACAATTTGAAAAACCATTTCTTTTTTAACTAGATACCCAAATGACCATTTAAAAATCATACTTATGAACTGGGTATGGGCTGAAACGAACCCGACATGAGTCCAACGAGTTGCGGAAATTTGAATGAAGTGTAAGATACACATCCAAGAAGTGTACCATGAGTGTTTCAAACTACAACAGGTATATATAATTGAGTACACGTCTGAATAAAATGTATGTATATTTCCAAGAAGTGTCTCACATGGGCATGGATATGGAAGTGTCGGACAAGGATATGGGAGCCCAAATGAAGTGTACGGTTAACCTAGTTGGCTACCAAGTCCAAAAACATAAACCTGACTCGAAAGATATGCATTCTGGAGGGACTCATATCTGAGTTGGGTCAAATTGGCTCCATAAAGGACCTAAGTAATAACTACAGAATCTGTAAAACTGACACAAGAACAAACTATCATGGTGCAAGCATATAACTTAGTTTCTAATAATATTATTGTGGCTCATGAAGTCTACAAACAATAATTTACCATATGAGCTTAAAAACTATCCATTACATACTTTTAGATCACGCAGATGATGACTAAATCATTTAATGAATATCAATTGCACGCTTTACTTGATAAACAATACATGAATAAATAGAATAAAGAAATATAAAAATACTGTGAATCTCAGAAATTAGAACAGAATACTGCACATGAAGTCGATCGTAAAAATAGTGAAAGTTTTATATGAAATTACATGATTGCAGCTAATAGAATTTGGTGATTTCATTTTAGAAACAAGCAAAAGAAAAACCTGATTGAACCTACTGGATGACCGTCATATTACAGAATGAAAAAAGCAGCATAAGCACAAATTCAAATATGGGTTAAAAATAGCATGGCATTGATCGAACTATTGTCATATTGTTTACAATCTAATAATTTAGCTAAGACAAGACAGACCTTTTTGAACTGATGTTCCCAATATCGGTTGCAGTATGATGCACGCTCATGCTTACTCAGCATATTCAGAGCTGAAGGCATAGAATCAAAACCAGGAAGACCGACCTGACATAGATTAATATAAATAGAACTCTCTGCAACATATTCTTGATGAAAGAACTAGAACATGCTTTTACATATAATGAATGCATGTAATGGCTAAGGATAAATTTTGAAATAGACCAAATCACAACTTTTATTACCAAAATCGACTAACTGCATATTTATTTATCAAAATTGACCAAGTTTCAGCCACACCAACAATGTGCACCGAGACTTGGTCCATTTTGAAAAAGATTGCTTTCGACCTCTTCAGGACTGTCCCCTAAGATTCATGGCCTACACTAATCATACGGGATTGCCAATTCCTTGTTATTAGCAGACTGTTAAACTCCACGGGATCTCAAATCTCGTGTAGTGTTGAAAACATTTTTTAACTCTACAAGATCCGCAGTCCCATAGATCCCCACAGGATTCCTAATTTAATCTGTTCCATCAATGCTGATTAGAAGATTCCGCCCTGTGAACATCAAAAGAGGGTGTGTCCATTACTCTCTTACGCCGAAACTGCACCATAAACAAAGAGAACCCAGAAAAGGAAAATCTCAGCAGCAGCAATAGTTAATCAACGCAAGCCTAATTTAAGGAAATGATGATCAGATAGCTACCAATCAAAGTATTGAGCTCACTGTTTCAAGTGAAAAAGCTAGGTTTTTGAAAGAGGGGAGAGACTTACAACAGAATCAGTGAGATCGGGATGGGAGTCGAGAGCTGCACGCTTTGCTCCTTGCTTCACTTTTTTAGCTAGGGTTTCGAATTGGAGCTAGCGGAGGTTTGAAAACTAATTACAAAAGCTCCATGTAATTGACAATCCCGTGGAGCTTTGCGATGAACAAAATATCACGGGATTGGCTACGAGGCTATCCATGATTTTTAGAGAGACAATTAAGTCTACGGGATTGCCAATCCCGTGTGGTTAGCTTAGCCCACTAATTACACAGGATTGCCAATCCCGTAGGCTCTCGAAGCTAGTGTTTTTCAAAATCGACCAACTTTCAGTGCCATACTGATGTGGCTGAAAGTTGGTTAAGTTTGATAAATAAATTTCAACTAGGTTGATTTTGGTAATTAAATTTGTGAATTGGTCTATTTCAAAAATTTCTCCAATGACTGACCTTTTCTACTAGCACTCGCAATGCAACTTCAGTCGACTCGCCAATTTTTTCATAATTTCTATTATCTGGATTGTATTGCAATGTAGATTCATTGCAAAGAGCTGAACACATCGCTATGTGAAGAAGACACGGAAACTGGGCAGGAAACTCTAGCTGCATAAAGGAGGAAACTGTTAGTACCCCAGCAGAAGAGATAATCCAAGAAGTAATCTTCTTCTTTATTCATACCGGTAATTCCTACTCTCATGCTAAACCAAAGTACATTAAGAGGATAAAGCCAGATTCTCTCGCATCGTGTGTTTCACATGAAGCAATAGAACAATATGAATACTTAATAGAACAACATAAATACTTAATAAAATAAACATATGAGAAAATGTTCATATTTAAGATTTTTTAAGTCAGATTCATAAAAAATCAGTTATTAAAGACCACAAAATATGTCTAAAGGAGAAGAAATTAGAACCTAAATATCCCCAAGATCATTTCTTTGCAATAATTAGGATATCTTGCCCTTTATCTCGAGAATATTTCATTGTTCAGAAAGTTGAATCCTTTGCTTTGCAAATCAGGAGCTTAATATAAAAGACTAAGACTGTCAAAAAGACGATTTTTCCGCATCTTCCCTGTGAAAGATATTCATGTTCAAATTTTGTAAGGATGTCAGCAGGTCAAAAAACTCAGGAGGAAATTAGGATAACGGTTGATTTTTTGTAAATTTCTTCATTATGGTCACCCTCCGAAGCACATATGTTTGGAATAGAAATAGTTATTTCAAATGGCTGGAAAAGTTTATAAACCAGTATATGTTTCCACATTTTGTACTCCCACAACAGTTTTTCTATAGATTGATATATGCTATTTTGCGACAATTAAATAGGCAACTAACTTTAAAGATGAAGTCATTAAATTAATTACTTCATCTTTTGATGAACTACTGCTAGTTATAAGGATCTACAATCCTCTAATAGATTGCCAAATAGTATTAGGCATAGACTGGAACGATAAAAGATGTAAAATAGTAAGAGATTTTTACAGATGAATATAATTAGGTTAGCTGCTTGGAATATAAGTTACACTTACCAGAACGACAATAGAATTAGTAGATATCATGTTTAGAAGAAAGATAAGTATAATTTGTTTACAATAAACTAAATTGATAGGTGAAAAATCTAGAGAAATTTAAAAGACCGCATATAAACATTGGTACACGAGAAAAAAGAAGAATAGAAATGGTGTGAGACTTCTTGTAGATAACATAATAAAAGATAGCGTTGTAGATATAAAAAGAGTTGGAGATGGAATAATGCTAATAAAAATTGTATTAGGAGTAGAGATTATTAATATTATTGTGCTCACGCACCACAAGTTGGGTTGCCCAAGAGTACTAAAAGGAAATTTTGGGATAGCTTAGATGAATTGGTACAAGGAATTCCATTGGGAGAGATTATTTATAGGAGGGAATCTTAATGGGCATGTTGGTAAGGATAATAACGGATATGAGAGGAATAGGATACATGGAGGTTTTGGGTATGGAGATAAGAACAATATGGTAGAATCAAGTTTAGAGTTTGCAGCATCGTATGATTTGATAATAGCAAATACACAATTTAGAAAAAGTGATGAACACTTAATAACCTTTAAGAGTGGATATACTAGTAGTCAAATAGACTTTTTTCTTACTAGAAGGGTGGATAGATTAATATGTAAAAATTGTAAAAGCGAAGATCAAAGGAGGGAGAGAAAGATAAATATAAGGCTTATGAGAATTTCTATAAGAAGTTAGAATCTAAAGAGGGAGAGAAAGATAAATATAAACTTGCTAAGATTAGAGAAAGGAAGAGTTGGGATTTAGGTAATATTAAGCGTATTAAAAGCGAAGATCAGAGAGTTCTAGTAACCGATGGGGAAATAAAAGAAAGGTGGAGGAGATACTTTGACAAATTGTTTAATAATAACCAAACAAGCAACATAGAGAACTTGACCATATAGTGAATGATAGAAACCATAAATATTGTCAAAAAATTAGGATTAGTGAGGTTAAAGATGCTCTAAAGAACATGAAAAGTGGAAGAATCGTGGGACCGGACGGTATTTCTATTGAAGTTTGGAAATGTCTTGGAGATATAGGCTTAGGATGGTTAACTAAATAATTTAATAAGATTATCGAGACAAAAAGGATGCCCAATGAGTGACGGATTAGTACTTTGATACCGATATACAAGAATAAATGAGATATACAAAGTTGTTCGAATTATTACGGTATAAAACTCATGAGTCATACTATGAAACTTTGAGAGAGGGTAATTGAGCAAAGACTAAGAAATGAAATAAGTGTATCTGAAAATCAATTTGGTTTTATGACCGGGAAGTCAACTATGGAACCTATATATATTTTGCGACGGTTGATGGAGAGATAAGAAAAGAGAAAAAAAATCTACATATGATTTTCATAGATCTAGAAAAAGCTATGATAGAGTGCTTAGAAAGGTAATGTGGTGGGGTATAGAAAAGAAACATGTATCTAGTAAATATATATTGATGTGATTCAAAATATGTATGATAGAGTAACAATTAGACTAAGAATTAATGAAGGAGCGAAACTAGAAAATGTATAATTTCTAAAGCATAAAGGTGAAAACAAGCTCTTGAATCTAAAAATTTTAGAATTAGTAGAATAAAAACAGAATGTATGGAGTGCATTTTTAATAAAACTAAGAAAGGAAAAGAGCCTATAGTACATATTGATGATCAAGAAATATCTAAAAGTAATTATTTACGCTATTTAGGATTAATCATTCGGCATGATGGTGAAATTGAGGATGATATTCATCGAATCAAATCGGGATGGTTGAAATGGAGAAGTGCTTCCGGAGTCTTATGTGATCGTAGAATACTAATGAAACTAAAGGGAAAATTCTATAGGATAGTTATAAGACCAACAATGTTTTATAGATCAGAGTGTTGGGCAATTAAAAAGTAATATGTGCAAAAATGAGTGTAGTAGAAATGAGAAAATTGTGATGGTCTTGTGGGTATACACTAAAAGATAGGAATGAGCATATCCGTAGTAAATAAAAGGTTACTCCTATTGAGGATAACATGAGAGAGAATCAACTAACATGGTTTGTTCATGTACAACGGAGACCTCTTAGTGCATCGGTTAGGAAAAGTGATAGTAGTATAGTTAATGGGACTAGGAAATCTAGAAGTAGACCTAAAAGAACTTGATTGGAAGCAACTAATAATGACATGATTATGTTTAACTTAACGTAGAAGATGTCACATCATAGAATGGAATAGAAAAATAAGATTCATATAGCCGACCCCAAACATTTAGGATAAAGACTTCGATGATAATATTGTTGTAATAGAATTACCTACAAACTAGACGAATAAAGTCTCAAAGCTCTTTTCTTTAATGTCTAATCAAGTTAAACCAGAAAGAAAAATTATCTAAGAATCGTTCGACCGTTGGTAATCAAAATATTCAAAATATGAGAGAAGTTAATTCTCTATGCGAACTTAATTTTATGTATGAACCAAATATTAAAACAATCGACCTACTTGCATAAATTGCAAAGCAAGATCATCAAAATGATCTAAATCTATACAATAGAGATGCAGCTACTACAGTATATTTTAGAGTGCCAGCAGGCATAACAATAATTTGTTTATATATGATCCGTGTAATAGACACAACATCAAGGAGCTTCAAGAATCCCATTTATCAAATTTTCTTCCATTGGTCCAAGCATCTGATCTTGAACAGCATACCCTTATAAAACTTCATTTTGATGATTTCACAACAACAGTAATAGTAAACAACTGACTGATTGCATTCTTGGTAACCAATTGATGGTCGACTATGACACTTGATACCTCTGCCTTCTTATCTGCAAAGGAAACTGTCGATAGTTTATCATGCACAGGTCTTTTTTATTTCTTCAATTTTTAGAAAGAAATCAAAGTCCTCTGGTTGCATTGGGAATACTGCACAAATTGTTATTTTAAAATTATTTTTCAATGTAATAAAGGGTTATTGCTATACCACACACTTTTTGATGTATTTAAATAAATAAATAAAAAGTTGAAATTCAACGAAAACAATGTGACTGGTTTCGTGTCTTGTTCTCCCACATTAATGTGCTTCATTCAACTTTTTGATTTCAAATTTTGATTCGTCATAATTTCAACTTAGTACCCTACCCATTAACATCATTTATGAGATTTTCCTATGGTTCAGAGGATGTAGTTGACTTTTGAAAGTTCAAGAGGACTATCTTATTTATAAAGTTCAATATGGTCTCGTGCAAAGCCCCCTATAGTTCACACAGAAAAGAAAAATGTTTTGCCCCATCAAACAGAAACCAGCATGTAATACAACTTCTCCTGCAAATACCTTTGACAAAACTATGACAACCTATGATCAAACAACATGCAGCACATAATTTATTTGATTATCAAAAAATAGAAATTCAACACACCTGAATGCCTTCAGTATCAAAAATCAACCCTTCCGGCGCAAATGTTGTTCCACTAACAGTGTAATCACTGGTGATAGGACCACGATGCACAGACCGAACAACACAGATCTAAAAGATATTGAGAGAAGAAAGAAAAAAGATCTGATTTGCGTCAAATGGGTATAAAATCAACCACCGTGAGAACATAATAATATCTTCCTTTCTTCTCATCAGACAAAAAACAATAATATCTCAATAAAAGCTAACTTAATTATCCACACATAATCAATAATAAAGGAATCGGCCAGAAATAAGCCAACTGTAGTTAAAAATTCATTGACTTCCACTTATTAATATCCAATTGATTCAGCACAATATTTTTAATTTTTGATGATTCTGACACTTCATCCACACATTTTTGCAATTCGTGGGTTGTATAATAGTAGTACTCCACTATTTGTTAACACATGGGTGCAAATGTACTACTAGAAACATATAAAACTAATAGATCTACGTCATCTGGATAGAACTTTCCTCACATTGTACAATGTCAACCACAGAAGCTTGCTTATCATCTGCTCAATGTCCAAAAAAAAATATGATGTTTCAATATTTTGTTACCCATTGACAATATACATTGTGTACTATTTGCTAAATCTGTTGCAGATTAATGTCAGTTCCAGAAATTTCTTCTACTTAGAAGTTTAACCTTTGCTGACATGAGACTAATTTTGGCCGCTACCAATCTTTTGGCTTTCTCCCTGATAACACGTATACCATTTGAAAATTATAATAAAAAACAACACAAAGCATGGCAATTGAGAGGAAAGAAGTCCCGTAGGGCATATATATCAAGGTGATTTATAGCAAAAACATGTAAACTGATAAGTTTGTACAAAGAACTGATACATGAGGATGAAATATTAAATAAATATTACAACTTACGATGTAAGTATAGCAACTTAAACTGTAAGTATAGCACCTTAAACTGTAAGTATAGCAACTTAAGTTTTAAGTATAGCAACTTAAGTTTTAAGTATAGCAACTTAAGTTTTAAGTATAACAACGTAAGCTGTAAGTATAGCAACTTAAGATGTATGTCTCAGAGCAAAAGATGAGGAAGTGGAGGAGGTGGGGCATTGGGGGAGGGAGAGGGATGAGACAGCAGGGGGAGAGGGATGAGACCGCAGAGGAGAGGGAGGAGGGGCGGTGGAGAGGGTAGTGGGAGGAGCAAACAAAGGGGATAAGAGAGCGGAGAGAGTGAGAAGGAGAAGAATTGATTATGGGCAAGCAAGGGGAGGAAGACAAGGGCATTTTGGGGTTTTTAATTTCTTTTTATAAATAATGTATACAAAATAGTATTCATTTGATATTTTGGGCTTAAAGATGAAAAGTGTGAGTTTTTTGGGTATAGGTGTCGATAAAAGTAAGTGGGTTTACAAATAAATGGGGGAAAAGCTTTGGGTTTAAAGGCAAAAACCCCTAATAACTAATGACTGAGCACGCTTGTACGGTTATCCTCATGTTATGCAATACTATGTTCCATCAATAAATTATAAAGCAAATAAACAATATCGAGAATACTATAAAATGTGAATACTGGATTATGGTCACTCACCTTTGATACAGACATCATGTTCGTGGTGAGAGTGCCTGTTTTGTCACTGCAAATTACTGTTGTACAGCCTAATGTCTCCACTGACGGCAATGACCTAACAATTGCATTTAGACGTGCCATTCTTTTGGTTCCCAAAGCTAAACACCTAGTTGAAGAAAAGTAGATATTAAGAAAGTGGTGCAAGTTAGAAACGTTTAAAACCAAAGACCGTATGGGTCATAGCATTGGAAGTCAATAAATGACAACTAGGTGCTATCATTCAATGATAACAAAACATAGCACAACACGCATCAACAAGTTAAATAGACAAGGTATTAGGTCTTCAACAGTAGTTCAACAATACAATGAACACAATGTGATGCAGAACGATCATGGACCGTAGATCTGATGCGATTAGGATTTTTTGGGATCTTAGTTTTTTGGTCGGATTTGATTTTATCCTGTGTGATATTGTACTTCAGTAAGGACTTATTTAGGCTTTGGTTTTGATATTTCCTTCTAATTCGTTGGTTTATACTTTTATTTGATTGCATCTTTTAATTATGTTAGCTTTTGATCAGATTAGGATTTTGATTTGTTTCATTTAGTCGTTAGATGCTTTCTCTACAATAAATAAGATAGATGTGTAATCCTCCATCAGGACTAGACCTTCATTACTGAAGATTATGAGTTTTGAGAATTGGTTGTTTTCTTTAGAATGCTTGACTGTGTAAATGATTTATCTAGGGGTATGAAGCCCAAAACCTTATATGTATTTATTTATCTTAATTTTCCATCTCCACATAACCATCTCCTCAATTATGTCCTAGCCACTCAAACCTCTCTTCTTCCTCTGTTCTTTAGCATGCAGCAACTGCAGACCCTGCTCACCTTCTCTGTTTCTTTTTCTTCAGCCACCAGAATCAAAACATCACCCCTCATCTCTGCTAACAGCCCCAAACAGCACCCTAATTACCGGATACAACCCTCAAGATAACTGATTAACCACCCAGTCAGCCTCCACTAAAGATGACAGCCCCTCCTACTCAAGAAAACTCAACTTCAGATCGGAATCCCTTTCCAGGTTCCATCACAACGTTTATGTAAATTAAATATAAATAAATAAATAGTTACAAACATTTTTTAAGCATAAAGCTACAATATAACCACAGCAAAAATTTGAGGTATTGCAGTAAAGCTGAACTCTTTTCTGATTAGTTATTGGATCCATCTTAAAGTCCAACATTTCAAATCTCCATAGAAGAAATCAATCATACAATTTTCCAAATTTTTCATAAACGTGTAGTAATTTATTATTTATAATGTCATCCGTCAATAGACAAGCTATTCATTTACATTATTAAATTCTGTAAGTAAAGAGTTGTCACAACCACCTTTTGTTGTTTTATTAGCTATTTATTTATGGAGCCGCATGAATTTCATTACATCAATCATTCAAACCGAAACAAATGCCATGTACTGAATATATTCTTCCAGTTTTTTAAATGTTTGTATTTCATGTTATATAGGTTTTCTTCTTGTCTTTGCATGAACATTATGGACAAATGCAATAACCTTTCCATAGGTCATCAACTCCTCACAACCCATGGCCATCTTAATTTCTTATCCATTGACATCACCATAACCTTGATCCTAGCAACTCCTAACTTCAATCACTCAGTTGTCACTTACCTTTCCAACCATTAAGGCTAATCCTGGCAAGTGCTTTCAAAATTTTCGTCATGACTGTTTTTAATGGCTTGAAAACAAAAATGGTCTTTTCTTATTGGCATTTTGAAAAGCTTGCATTTAATTAATCAAGAAACTACCATCACTTAACATCGCAGTCACTTACCAGCTTCAGAAATGATGCAGCAAATTGTGATGGCACCACTGATTAATTTATACTGTAATATCACTTGGAATGCACCAGAAACTGAATTCCACTCATTGTTTCTGTTTTGATAATATTAATGTAAATACCTCAAGTTTTTTAAACAAACGTCTACTCTAGTAGTTCCAATTTTTTCTCCTCTGATCAATAAGCATTATATAACACAATTACTATGCAGGTTTCACAGAATATTTATTGTACATAAACGACATATATAAAATCATTGCTCTCCACAGCAGATGGCCTGGAAATTTTGATAACATGGCCAATGAATTAACGTGCTGAAGCAAGATTGAGAACTTGTTGTAGAACTAAACACCAAAAAAATCAAATAAATATAGAACACAACTACATTGTATTAAAATTTTTTAATAAAAGCATGCCCCATTTATCAAATTAATAATAATGCACCAATTAGATCAACTTTACCAAAGAAATAATGTGATACAATTAAGATTATGATTGACAACTACAATGAGTACTCACGTTGTCACAACAGCAGGAAGTCCTTCAGGTATTGCTGCAACCGCAAGAGCCACTGCAATCTGTGTGCTAGGTAGATTAGTCTTAGGAACTTAAAAGAAAACCAATATAGTACAATTGGAGTAAACAATAAAAACCAATTCAGAGACAATTGAAGCCCAGAATGCCAAAGAGGGAGATCCTCAGGATGCTTAAATGACAAAGCATAGAAGGGTATGCAGCGTGACTATGCAAAGAATTCACCTAAGCTACAGGAATTAATCAAACAGTTGAGTATGTTCTGCTTGATTGGTTTCTTGTCTAAACTTTAAGAGTTGTGAAGTGTAATCCGTATATCTTTCTTTAACATCTACTAATCCAATGTCTTAAGCATTGTCGCAAAGTCTGTTATAGAGAAGCACCATGTAAACAAGAAGGGGGAGATTCAGCTTAAGTTAAATCCTGCATAACATGCTTGTAGTTCCATTTTGATAAATGATCTCCCTTTTTTCCCATAAGGGCCATAACAGTACGATTTAAATATCGCCACAGATTATCACAAACATATTCCACAGACAACAAGAAGAATCATTTTACAAGGGCAATCGCTTGCTTGTAATCGCAAACACCACAACAAATTTCTTCAACCTCCATTTAGCCCTAGACCATAAGAAGGGAGCAGAAATTTAAAAGGCAGATAGTATGAATATGAAATGATACAAGTATGTGTATGCACATAGACATGCATCACCAAACCAGATGACTGAAACACTATATCCAGATAACAGAATTCAATTCTAAGTCTTGAAATAAATGGTTGTCTGCACAGTTTTTTACTTTTTCTATCTTTTATTAAAAAATAAAAAAATTGGATGAATTGTATAAATGCATCTACAATTTTAGTTTATTGTGAGCACAATCATTCACGCCATACGACTATTACCTATCTTAATACATCCAGAGTAGGTTATAATTTTTTGGGGTAATAGCCGCTAAGTATTCAAGTATCAAGATATTCAGTTACATTGAAAATATATAGTACATGGGCATTCTCCTCTATGAAGTATAAGTGTAACACAGGTTCAGCTATACCCTTATCTTCACGTTCAGGATTTTACTTCCTGTGGACTCTTCTTAATTGCTTAATAAGAAAAAATTGAGCTATAAATCAATCAATATCCAAAGAAGAGTTTGTGTCTCTATCAATGAAAATCTAGCTACGTCTAGCTAGTCATAAATAATGGAAATAAGATGCTAAAATCTTTAGTACAGCTCTTTTGAGATGTTTTATCAAAATGATAATCTTTATGAATGTCGACATTCTTTAAGGCTATTCATCCTGCGCAGAAATCAAACACAAAAAGAGATGCAACCTCGTGTTATCAGTTTTTACGAGAACTATAAGAACAAACAAGCTTTAAATCTTTGATCTCAAGATAAATTGATCTAATATTGTCATGTTTAAGATGTCTACATAGTTTCAGCCATGTAAAGGCTATGAAGAAAGTCTCAAGTCAAAATAGTAACCAAATATGACCTGAACAGATCCTCCCAGATCCGCTTCAGTTAATCTTAGTGCAATTTAAGGGGGAAACTAACAATGAGAAGCACCCCTTGCCACTTGATGTTAGTTAATCTAGACCCAGAAGAGTGTCTATATGTAGTAAGGGTAAAAGATGGCTAAACTGGATGAAACATGGAAAGATGAATGCATAAAAATTACATAGTAAGATTAGACATTAGAAATACCTTGAAGTAATGAATAGCACCTCTTATGAATCCACCATGAGAAGGATCCTGGAAATGGCCAATATTTACAACCCATACAAGGACACAAATCCCTGCAATGACCTAAAATGAATGGCAGGTCAGCCTAAGCAGCAGCTGTTGGCTTAAAAATAGCAGAGCTAATAATGACTTCATGAAACTGCAGAAAATTTTCAAACATTCCACATAAACTAGAACAATGATCAAGAAGGCAACAGATAAAGTGTAAAAGCTTGACCAAAAAGGAATGTGATCAACACTCATTTGATAAGACACCTATCATGGGTGGATTTGCAACTTTAACTTAAGAATGGTCAAACTAATTAGAAATATAATCTTTCTACACAACAAACAAATAGAATATGCATATTTTAGATGATATGCGTTGTGAATGCCAACCAAGGAATAATATGTATTGATTTACATGATATGTCAAGTGTTAAAAAATAAGGTTTACACAGACGCAAAGCTAACCATGGAAATGTGTGTCCCAATTCCGCATGGAACTAGATCTATGTAGCTAAACAAGCAGTGTGCAAATGCCATCAGTCCATGAAGGTTATATCTCTTACACGGACAGGCCCAAACCACGCAACTTTACCGTACCGGTTCAAACTCAAAACGAGATCCGCCATTATACATTATACATATATATATATAATTCAAACCTCTATGAGGTTAAGTAGCCTTCATTCAATGGAACAACAAGGAAGCAGAGGATAACAATGACACCATAGCAAAAATCAAAGGGGAGCACAATGGTGATAATATGTTGATTGTCGGCAGCGAGTAAGTGTTTAAATATTCTTTAATTCAGAAGCTTGTATCACAGATGTTACTTCTTAAAATCTTCTCCATATGCTTCTAAAGCCATATGCCACTAAAGCTATGTTGTGTGGATACATCTATCATGAAGTTGTACCAGTACCTAACATGTATCGTACCCATATCTAACACCGACAATCCTTGAACATACATGTAAATGTATTTAGACGTGTACCCAATTATATAGTACATGTTTAATTCATTTGTCATAAACTTTTTGGGCATTTATCTTACACTTCACATCCACTTCCTGAAACTCGTTGGACATGGTCAGGTTCATTTCAATCCATAAACGGTTCAGAAGTATGATTTTAAGATCGTTTTGATATCCAGTTTAAAATGTATGGTTTTCTAGTTTATAATCTACATAATAAAAGAAACATAAAATGGTGTAGGAATTTTAATTATCATAACACGTGAATGAAAAAATAATATCAAACTCATGTAAATTATTCATTTTAATGTAAACGTGTGTCCCTGTACCCTACCTTTTACAAGTTTGTCATGTCCCATAACCATACCCCACCTATACCTGTGCCCGTTCCTATGCAATATTGCTTTAAAGTCTAGTTGTCTTGACTTATATTTTTAGAGTTATTTTATTAGTTCACAATCTAATTTATTTTCAGTTCTTCTAATTTTTGGACCTTTTTAAAGGGTTTTTACATGAAAATCACCTTAACTATTGCCCAAATTGCAACTTACCATCTTTTTTTTAATGTAAAATACCTTAGTTTGTTTACTTGTTCTCAATATCACACCGTTGCCACTATTCAGCCCAAAAAAATTTAAAAATACCCACTTCACCCTCTCCTCTCTCGACCTTCTTCCTTCCCTCCTCTTCCCCTACCCCTTGCCTCCCCTCTCCACCTCCCCGTCCTCCCCCACCTCATCTCTTCCCTCTCCTCTCCATCTCCTCTTCTTCCTCCACCTCCTCCACCATCTCCTCCGCCTCTAGGGTTTCTCCAAACTATAAATTCTTTTCTCCTCTCATCCCCCTCCACCAATGGCCCCTCCACCACCCTTTCCTCTCCTCTTCCCCTCCCTATCCTCCACCATCTCCTTCATTTCTAGGGTTTCTCCAAACTCTAACCCTTTTCCTCCTCTCCTTGCCCTCCACCGTCGTTCCCCTCCAGCCTCCTACATTCTCACCTTTCACACCTCTCTCTCTCTCTCTCTCTCTCTCTCTCTCTCTCCCTCCCTCCCTCCCTCCCTCCCCGCCGACCTCCTTCCCTCCTCTCCTGCCACCAACCCGCCAACTTCCCTCCCCCTCTCTCCACCTCTCCATTTTCTCTTGGGTTAGAATGAGGGGTATTGTAGTAATTTCACTTTTTTAAAAAACAGAAAATACCAGACGGTGACATTAAAAACATGTAAGCAAACTAAGGTGGTTTGCATCAAAAATAAATAAATGTGGTAAGTTGCAATGTGGGCACAAGTTAATGTGGTTTTCATGTAAAAACCCTTTAATACTTACTATGAATATATATATACTATTAAAAGATCCATGTAATTTTGAGTAATCTAGTTAATTGGTACATAATTATGCATTACGTTCTTCAAGATAGAACACACAATAAGACCTTATTTTAGAACCTTGGATATATATATATGTACAAGAGAAAAGGCATATGTTAACATGATATGTGCAGAGAAGTATCATGTGAGAACAACCCCTAAAATAAACTTTGTGAGGACTCCGTTGTGCATCATCCCATGGAAGATCCACAACATCCATTTTTCTACACATGTAAATTAGCTTGAGAGATCAAGCAATTGTGTTTTTCTATATGAATAAAGTTGTTGCTAGAAGTATGTTATTCAGCAATAGGAAATTTTAAAAACTTTGATGGAAGGATTAGGACTTTCAAAATCACTTGATTTTTTATATGAACGAAATGATATCTTTCTTCTACGCCTAAAACAATACACTCCTAGCAACAAATTATTCATATGAAAAAGTTGTAAAATCGCACTGTTTGTCTTTATTAAAAGCTAATTTATATGTAGATTTAAATAAAAAATGTAGATCTTTAATCTTTCATAGTTAGCTTAGAATAGAGTCCTCGCTCTTCATGAACCTTTGTTACAAAATATTCTGATAAGATCACTTTCTTTTGTTAGCTTTATGGTTCATTAAAACAAACATCAACCTTGTCCCCACCAATTAAGCTTCATCACGAGTCAACCAAATAGACACGTCACTCCATCCATCTTGTTTATTACGCCAAATGTACATACAAAAAACATTGCAATTTAAAAGCTTTTATGTCACCAATAATTGGTTCCTATTTTTCTATGTTGTGCAATTTATTTTATAACCGTTAAATGGGGTTATAATATGAGTGCAAAAAAAAATGCAGAAACCACAAATATATTCACATCCTCATCTCATCGAATGTAGCTACTGATAACATATTTGGTTCAATATAAATATGTGTATCTCTCTATTTAAGTAGAATCTAGATAATTAAACGGATATGAGTAAAACGGCTAGACACAGATATCCAAATTACTTGTTTCAAAAAGATGGATATACCAACTTAATATTAGACCGGTAATCTTAAGCTGATTTGGGTGATTCAAGAATTTATCCTAGGTTTTGGGTGCATCAGACATACTAAAAAGGCTTTAGATAGGAAAGCTTGTATCTAATATCTAAATTGTTCTTGTACCACCTACATAGTTTTGAGACTTATTTGTTTCCCTTATAATGGCTATTCATCTGTTTTCTTTCCCACACACGCAATTATATCTATATCTGATTTTAAAGGACAGGAATACAAGTTTTATTCGTGTGCGTCATCACGTATCGAAGAATATCCCAAATAAGAACACAGAAGACTGAGAAATTCAATTAGAACATGTCTACAATGGAATTCAAGCTTCTTGAAGGCATCTAGACGGAAACCTTCATGTACTCCTTTGTAAACCTTATACTAGTTTTGCAAGGTTATGATCTACACGCAACACAATGTATACACTAGACAAAAAAATATTGTGTTTTCCTTTATAAAATAATTTCTTTTGATAGTGTTTATCAAGGTGTTAATGGAAAGGGAACACCAAGATGAAGCCAAGTTCTTTATTTCCCAAATAAGGAAGTTAAAAGAAAAAAAAAAGAAAACATCAGACTCTACAAATTATCTTAGGGTTCACAAAAGAGCATTCCCTAACTCTACAAATAATACTTTTTGTTTTCTCTAACTAAAAAGAAACATGCTTCCAAGTTTTCAATTATTTTGTTGCACAAAGACACTATTTTGTACATTACCATTAGGAAGATATGCTATATTATTTTAACAATCTTGCCTTCAGCATGTAAGATTCATTATAGAACTGCGCAGAATTAACAATGAACAATGGTAAATAGATGTGCCAGTACCTTAGCCAGAAACGTCCCAAATTCATCAAGCTTCTTCTTTAAAGGCGTGACTTCCTGTAAAATTATCATTTATATAAGAACAGAAACAATAGGATGAATATGGTTTGTTACATCACTCGCTGTTATGTACCCTTGATAAAACTAGCAAACTGAGAAAGAGGTCTTTAAAACTATAAATCATTAGATAAAAAGGACATACAAGTACACGGAGACTTAAAACTATACACAAGATGGAAACATCATCAACTTACGTCTTCCGTTCTTAGCATGGCATCGCGAATGCTACCCATTGCAGTATTAGATCCTACACCAACAACAATGGCTCTAGCCCTGCCAGCCACCACGACTGTACCCTGGATAGGAACATTAGAATCATAACCAGCATGTCATATAACGAAACATCTAATAGAGCAAGTTTGGGAGATAATAGAACAAAGAAGTTAGCTAACTTAAGGTGGTCACATATAACTTAATAAATTTAAAAAGAAAATGCAGAGTATTAGCTTGCAACAATCTGACTATGGATAATAATCATAACTTACGAGTTCAACCTAAGATGAGAACGATGAAGAAAACATCAAATCGGTCATTTCTTATACAACTAACCTCAGAAGAATGCACAAACCAATATAGAAAAAAAAACCTCTTTTTGAAGCGTGTTATAACCTATTTTGACACCTAATGGAGCCAAAGTGTTATAAAACTCAGGCAGAAAACGCATGCTGCATTTAACGCAGAAAATAACGTTGTAAATGTGTTTTATCTACGTTACGTTAAATGTTATTCAACGTTTGTTAAATTGCACAAAATTAGTGATCAAAATTGGACAAGTGCCAATATCTCCACCGTCCAAATCAGTATCAGTTTAACCTAAATCAGTTCCCAATCGAATCACCCGACCCCAATTTCATTCGTGTGAAAAAAAACCTAGCAAATCCACGAACCCATCTTCAGCACCTCCCCATCTCCTCCGCCTCCTCTCATGCCTTCGACAAAGAAGAAAACTACTCGATAACTACTCGATCTCTCTCTCACGCCTCCAACAAAGATGAAGCCTCTCACTGACGACAACGCTCCCATCTTCCTCTATCTTCGTTGATGACAAGACTCCTCCGATTCTTCCTTTGCTCCCCCATCACCTCTCATCGATGAAAACCTAACCCTATCTCACCTCCAGAGCCTCTCCAACTTCTATAACCTGACTCTTCTCGACGAAGAAGGTTTATAAATCCTAACTCCTTCTAACTCTTTCAGTCCTCCCCCATGTCAAAAAATTTTGATGATTTTAATTATTAGAATCATCATGAATAATTTGTATTTATAAAATATTTAAATAATTAATTACTAATAAACACGCATTACTTTTTTTGCATTACTTTAATCATTATCAGGAGGTAGAGCGTTATGCATTATCGTTATTTTGAACATTGGACAAACTTGTTGGTCAGTCTTCCATATACTCATATATAATCACCTGAAAAGACTTCTATTGTGATGTTTCCCTCATATAATTTCCTAAGTAACATATGCTCAAAGGTTGTCTTGAAGAAAGAAACTAATGAAAAGGATATGTTTACGATTTATTTTCAAGTAAGAAACATGCAGAAGCATATATAAACATAGAGTTCAGGCACCATGAGAATATCAAATTGTTCTTGTTTCTTTTTTCCATGGGATTAAACATGATTGAGGGAGTGTATCAAAGAGTGCAATTTCCACTATCAAAACATGATCATGGTGTTGAAAACAATTCACAAGTATATAGAGTACATTTGTAGATAATTAGAGTTCGCTCCTATTGAGGATAAAACAAGAGAAAATCATTTGAGATGGTTGGTCATGTGCAACATAGGCCATTAAATGACCAGTTAGATGCTGGATAGCATTACAATTAATGGAGAAAGAAAGATCAGAAGTAGGACTACTAAAACTTGGTTAGAAACTAATAAGAGCGATATGAGATGATTTAACATAGTGGAGGAGACAGCCCTCAACAAAACTGAGTAGAAGTGTAGGATTTATGTAGTCAACCCTCAAAATTTGGGATTGCTATTGTTGAAAAAAAATGCTCTAGTATAAAGGTTTCAGAAAGGTTGAAAGTTCACTAGTGTATTGCCATGGTATAGTAGTACCTAGCTCAATAACATATTATATTTGATCGTCATCATCAATCAATTTTCAATATTGTTATTTAAATGACTTCCCACTAAAATATTGCAACCTTCAGGCTAACCTAGATAACTTAAAGTCAACAAAGCTCTAAAAAGATACCAAACTTCAAGTTTCTACCAGCCATTTTTAATCATAAATGAGCACTCTATGAATAACGCTGAATAAGATAAACCATATTTTTCAAAATATAGATAAGCAATTAACCTCACACAATCCAGGAACAAGCATCCAAATTTTCCTAGAGGATGAAAGTTTGAACCAAGAGACGAAATGATATGACCAGTCATAGAGAACCACAGGAACATTTAAGGAAAAAGAAGGTAAAGAGCTAAAGTGGATCAAAATCAAATACACAAGTGAGTATAACATCGCCAATGTGTAGCCTTCACTCAAGATATAGAATAACCGAAACTCCCAAATGTTAAAAGGAAATGGAAATCTGAAATAATATTTTTTTAGTTGATTCCCTATAATTAATTTAAAATGGACTTAGTATGATTATTCAAATTTCATCATATCATCATTTTCCACCAGCGAAATCAATATCTTTTCACAGCATACTTCACAGGTATTTGTGAAGCATTAGATATCAATCCATATCGTCATCCTACTCTTACATTACATCACTTAATAATCTAAATGAGCAACATATATAACTTTTTGAAGATTAATCCACATGTTATTGTCAGCCACAATTGGCGGTCACGATTTTTAAATGAAAAAAATATATTCTACCTACAGAAACCAATTAAGTTAGAGAGATAAATGAGCTCCCCCATGTCCACTCACAACTAAATGGGTGACACAAATAAAAGAATATATTCTTATCGGAAATAGTTAAAAGAAGAACAAAATTTACAAAAGAACCGAGTCAATAAATAGCGCTAAAAACTTACTGAAAAGAGAATGTTTGTTTTATCCTGATAAACAGCATTAGCTGCTAAAGTTGATTCAAGATCTTTTGCAACAGAGCAGCTTTCACCTAGTATAAAAAAAATAAAGTTAGTTCATAAATAATGTTCTAGGCAAAAGGATTTGAGTAGACTCAACTCAAGTTAAAAAATATATAAGAGAAAAAGTTTGAAATAAAAGACATTAATTTACAGCTCTAGTCCCCACTTGCCCCCCCTAAACTATAAGATTTGTCCCTTCAACCCCCTTGAACTATTTTTAGTTCCTACATATGCCTCTTAAACTATTAAATTTGTTTTCTGCTTACCCCTGAACTACTTTTGGTCCCACATTGCCCCCAAAACTCCACTTTCTTCTCATAAGTTAAATGAGAAGACCCACAGAGTAATTAATCAAAGGTGGTAAATATGTATTGAATTTCACATTTCAGAGGATAAGCACAGACGTATTTAATAGCTTAAGGGGCAGAATGGACCAAATATAGTTCGGGGGTAAGCAAGGAACAACTTTATTAGTTCAAGGGGGCATGTAGGCACTAAAAAAAGTTCAAAGAGTATGAAAGGACAAATTTAGTAGTATGAGGGCAAGTAGGGACTAAAGCCTTAATTTAACTAGAAATTTATCGTATTCCAAATCATTCAGCAATGAGTTAAAAAACACATGAACATGCACTTCACTGATAATGGATAGATGACAAAAATAACCATCATGAGAAAAAAAAAACGCATCTCGTAATAAAAGCAGTGTGACAATAATCAACAACCATTAATTGGAAAACATTCCATGGAGGTAATATTAAATTTAATTGGTTATTTTACATAAGGATAATAGTGAAACATTTTTGGAGGGAGGATAAAATCGCACCTATAATATTTATTTAAATGAGGGTGAAAGAAATTTGTAATGACTCCATAAAAAAGCTATCAAATTACAAATCATACGGAAGAGTACCGAAAGAAGTTTAAGAGATGCTAACAGATCAACCAAGATATTAAATCTCAGACCAAAGTAAAATAATAAGGATCAAATTTGCATGTAGGATTTTATTCAACCCTAATTAATTATCTAAATGAGGAAAAACATCATCATTATTGTTTTTACCTCATCCAGATTCTATTTGACTTACACACGAGTTCAAATGATCATATTCTATATGTGCATCCCATTTAGCCTTATTCAGAGTAAAAAATAGGCTCAATGTCTCGAACTAAATGGATATTATTTGGACCCCAATCGACCGATGCCATCGCAAACAATTGGCAGCCAGCTGACCACCCCCAAATGAAGCTAGACAACTATCAGACTAAAGGCAAGGGTCCTAGTGGTAGACAATCCGCCCCTCCCCCCCAAACAAAAAAAGAAGATAAATTGAGCAGTGCTTGCATGGATATATTTTGACTTTTTGAGGTATTGTTTGACTACTAGGATACCAATTTTCGATGTTATAATAAACAGTAGGTCATTTAACAATAGAAATAACTTAGCTAGTCGAAAATTCTTAAAAGACTATTGCAAAACATTTTAGCAACTTTCTTTACACTCAAATTTCTCAAGAGACCCTTAAGCGTTCACCTCGCAAATTCTTTCAATACTTCAGCTTTCACCGGGAAGAGACTTCTCTACATAAGGGTTTTTGTAATCAAGATCTAATCTTTTTTCTGCCCTTTTTTTAATCTTGATATAGACTTCAAGCTTATCATCTTCCAAAGTCTGCTCAGTTTCATCAAGAAGAGACTCTTTTAAAGAAGTGCTTTTATGATCAAGATCTAATTTTTTCTCTACTATTTTTTCATCTTGATATAGACTTTAAAGATCTCGTCTTTCCAGGTGCATGCGGTTTCTTAGTCTGTAGAATTTCTTTGTGTCAAATTCATTGTGCTCTCACCTTGTTTTGCAAACAAATGTGTATTTGAGTAGCTTGTAAAATTCATAGCTTAGGGAATAGAGCTAAACAAATACAAAGTTCAAGGAGAACACTTGGAGAGTAAATCCTACAATAAAGGAGCATCCATCTAGGTAGCATGTACCAACTATGCATTAGCATTTACTACTGCTATCGATTTGGTCAACCCCTTACCTGTTTTGAAACTTTTAGTATCTTCTCTAAGTCATGTCTACTCTTTATACTGTGAGACATGTCAATTAGGAAAACACAATCGTGTCTTATCCTAGTAGGGTCAACAAGAAGGCTAAAAGTCTGTTGACTTTAGGAGATTCTGATGTATGTGGTTCTTGTCCTATTAGTTCGAAACTTGGTTAAAAGTATTTTGTGAGTTGTGTGGATAATTTTTCTCGTATAACTTGGATTTATTTGTGAAAACAAGATCCAAAGCATCTTCACACTTTAAAATTTTTGTTCATGAATTAATAATCATTTTAATACATTTATATAAATTTTGAGATCTACTAACGCTAAATAGTATATTTGATTCATCCTTTATGGGATTTATGGAATAAAAGTATATTTGCATCAATCTTCTTGTGAGTATACCACACAACAAAATGAAGCTGTTGAGCATAATAGCTATTATTTACTTGAAATTGCCCGAACTCTTCTGATCAATAGGCATGTTCCTAAAATTTTTAGAGTTCTGCAATTCTCACACATTTGATCAATCGCATACCTTACACTATTCTAGATAACAAAATTCCATATTCTCACTTATATCTGAATCATGAGCTATTTTCTTTACATCCAAAAGTTTTTAGGCCTATGTGCTTTATCCACAATATAACCCCTCGCAAAACTAAACTTGACTCTTGAAACCCCGAAATATATCTTCCTTGGTTATTCTCGTATTATAAAGGATATAGATGTTAATGTCCCTTAGATCAATATATCCTCTTTGTTGATTTACTTCCATTGAGTCAATCAGGCTTTGTCAGAGTCTCCTTGAGACATCGAGGATGATTTCGGTTATTTTCATGTTCATGAAGTGCCAAATGACAGTACACTATTAACTTCTGTATAGCATTAGATACAAAACCACCAAGATGTAAGGATCATGTTCAAATTTATACACATTAGATCTCCTGCTTTTGTGCCATCATCAGCTTCGATTCCAACTCTTAAATCTTGGTCTAGTGAGAATACGGCTACTACACGGCACTCTACTACTACTAATATACCTAATGGTAGTATTCTCATTGCTCCTCGAGGGGGGTAAACATACCTGTACTTCTCATCCTCTTTACTTCTCATTCTTTTTAAGTTTCTCTCATTTGTCATCCTCATATCGAGCTTTTATCTCTTCTATAGGCTAACACCATGTTCCAAGTCCGCATCTGAAGCTCTCTCTATCCCACGATGGGCAGAGGCGATGCAATAGAATATGATAGCTTTGGAGCAAAATATCAAACTAGATCTAGTCTCCTTTCTATCCCACCATAGGAAAGAAAGGTGTTAGCTGTCAATGGGTTTATACTGCTAAGATAAACCGTGACAATTTGCTAGCACATTTCAAGGCAAGACAGGTTGCAATTAGGTACTCACAAGTGTATGAGCTTGACTATCAGGAGACATGTCCACATGTGGCAAAGATGGCATCTATACAAATTTTGATATCTTTAGATGCAGTATACCATTGGCCACTATATCAGCAGGATATCAAAATACATCTAGATCTAAATTGTACTCTTGATGATGAGTGTTATCTGGAGAAACCACTCAGCTTTGCTGCTCAGGAGAGAGCCTTGGAAGGAGTGTAAACTGAAGAGGTAACTATATAGCTCGAAGCAATCACTGGGAGCTTTTGATTTGGAAGATTTGCATTTGTTGTTGAAGAGTTTCGACTTCATCGCACTCAGAAGAATTACTTGGTGTTTTGGAGGTTAAAGGAAGGGATGAAACATAAGGAATTAACAATCCACGAAACGCTTACGAAAGTGTGCTCAAACAAAAGCTCCTTAAAGTATTTCTTTGCAATTATAGTAGCAAGGCTAAGAAAGGAATTCACCTTTCCCAGAAAAAATATGTACTGAATATGTTATCTAAAGCAGGAATGTACAGGTGCAAGAGTATAGATTCACCAATGGATGTGAATACTAAGTTGTTAGCAGATCGTGGAAGATTTTTGAAGATAATGGGAGATATCAAAGATCAGTAAATAAACTAAATTGCCTAACAAAGACTAGACCAGAGATTGCTTTTGTTGCAAGCATTATGAGCCATTATTATTCAGCACCAAAGACAACACATTAGGATGTAGTCAAAAGGATACTCAGATATTTGAAGAAGGCTCCAATAAAGGGGATTATTCATTCAAACTCGGGTTATACTAGAGTTGTAGGGTTATCAAATGCAGATTGGGCAGGATCGCCAGCTGACACTCGATTATCTACAGGATATAGTTGTCTTTCTATGAGGAAATATTGTGCCTTAGAAGAGCAAGGAGACAATGGTACCTTGATCTACTGCTGAGTTAGGGTATCATGCGACAGCAAATGTGACTTGTGAGCTAGTCTGGGTTCAAGATTTATTAACTGAGTTTGGTTTAAGACCAAAATATCCTATAAATTTGTATGGTAATAATAAGAATGTTATTCATATTGTTGAGAATCTAGAGTTCCGCATGCAAAAAAAACATATTGCGGTGGATTGTCACTTAGTACGTAAGAAGATTACGGGTGTGGTTATTCAAGCAAAACATGTTTCCTCGACTCATCAACTGGCAACTCTCTTTACAAATTCTCTTGGGAAAACACGAACGAATTCACTTGTGACAAGTTGGACTTCTATGATATGTATGCTCCACCTTGATGGGGAGTGTTATGAGAGGTTTACTTCAACATAAATTATTAGTTCAGTCTCACATTTGTTGTGGGAAAACTTTTATATCTATGAAATTATTATAAATAAGATAGTAGAGGAGAGCCAATAAACTCTATAAACTCTTTTATCCCTATCTTTAACAAAAAACAATACTTGATGTTCTAAATGGCTTTCTATCTTAACGCTCGAGCCATATGTATTTTTGTTTGCTTAATAAGTTTACTTATTTAGATGCTTTTGTGGCAGTAATTTACTTGGTAACTTAGTAGTTAAGCTCTTTTTGTTTTCTTAGTTATCATCTGTGTTCCCCGAGCACTTCTATCATGAAGCCGTACTCATACCCGATACGTACCCGACATGTATCCGTACCCAAACTTCATGGACACTCCTCGGACATATGCATACATTTTCTCAGACATGTGCTTAATTATATAACATATGGTTTAGTTCAAAACTATTGTCAAACGCTTCTTTCATGTATATCCTACACTTCACAATGCTCACATCCATTTATTGAAACTCAATAGACATAATTCGGGTTTGTTTCAGCTTATACCCATGTTCAAAACTATGATTTTAAAGCGTCGTTTGGGTGTCTAGTTCAAATACGAGCAGCTTCCAATTTATAATAATAATAATCAATATAGTAAAAGAAACCTAAAAACATGATACGAACTTTAATTCTAACAACACGTGAATTGAAAAACAATAATGATTTCATATAAATTATTAATCTCAACATATATGTAGTCGGGTTCCCCGTAGCCTACATTTTACAATTTTGTCGTGCTCATACCTGTACCCGCACCCGTACCAGTACCCATACCCATTTTCATGCAACTTTGGTCTTCATTGTGTATGCACCAAGTATTGTTTCTTACTTCAAGTGATCTCTTATAATCATTTCTCATTTCATTTGCATGCATTTCTAAATACTTCTCTCTATGTATTTCTGAATTTATTCCATATTTTTATTTTTATTAGTTTGTTCGCATTCTTTTTTTTATTGGTAAAATTGCCTTTTTTATTATTTATTTATTTTAGTTACTTTCACCAAAAATGACCAAGATCGCATATGTATTTGTATATGCATGCACCAGGGATTTGCATACTAGCACAACAAATCACATACTGAAACACTAACTAAAAACTATGGTCTTTCCAGCGTTCAACAAACTTTAAAACCTTTAACCTCCAATGCAAATAAATCTGAGATCTTAGAATAAGTCTCGTGTGAGTAGAAGGGTTTACTTCTAGTGGAAGATAATCTAGAGAAGTTGTGACATGCAGATGAACAAAAACTAAACTTAGATTCTTAGTCTGAATGAATTGTCCCATAATCAGAATTGTAGGGTTTGGTAGTAATTTGTCAATGATTCAAAGTTCAATGTTTGGGAAAGATCCAGAATTTTTCAACATTATACAGCTGATATTGGGACATGGGTAGGAATAATGTAGGACTACTTACAAGATATAAATATAACAGAAATTCTATGCTTTTGACACAAGCATCAGGCGGTAAAAGTAGTCAACGCAGTTTATTATGCAGATACTGCTTGACTATCTGCCACACTGATAATCTAATTGCTCAGGGAAAAGAAAATTAAAACGACGATTAATCAGTATTTTTTATGATCAAATTTCTTAGAAGTCTCCAACCAGGATATCAATTTATACATCAGAACAATGTTTTCATACTACTGAGAATCAACATATACCGCTTCTCCTTTTCATGGTTCTCACTTAAATGAGTTGATAAATGATGACTAAAGTTTCGACAAGAATATTAAAATCAATATACGAAGAGTCATATACCGGTAAGAATTGCCTGGTCAACTCGTAGTTGATTACTAAGCATTTCAATCATTCTCATATCCGCCGGAACTTTGCACCCCACTAGTAAAAACAAAAAACAGAAAGTTAATCAAACCATGAAATAGATTGCTTCTGAAAAGTACCTTTATCAATTTATATTGGTAAACTTACCTCCTACTTCAACAATATCTCCAGGTACAAGCTCTGTAGCAGGTAGTATTGAAAAGCAACCTGCAGAAGACATTGCTTCCCAGTAAATACACCACAGCTATGTTTTTCAACCAAACTATAAATATATGGGCATGGTTAGACTGCATAAGAATAAGGAAAAAGTCGTATTTGAACAATACACAGTAGATTAAAAGTGTGCATTGTACACCATGATAGTAGGAGCATTGCCCATGATTAAGTTTAAGCTGAAACTGCCTCTCCAAGTGTTTAGAGGAGCATATTTTTTGGTCATAGTAGCTTTAGCTAGCAATTCCATATCTGCATGTTTGGTGACAGCTCAAATAAGCTAGCTTTTAAGTCTCATTAAAAAGTTGGGGTTCCCCAACTTTTGAAAAACTAGCTTATAAGCTCATCTAATTAAGCTAGGTTTGACCAACTAAATGACTTTTTAACCATTCAAGTTCTTATCATAAAAGCCAAAAGCTAGCATATTGCTTTAAGACACCTTGCAGAATAATTGTTGCTTATTCTAATCTGCTTGGTTTCTAATTCACAACTATCATTAACTTTACAAAATAAAAGAAGAATTCATGATGCGTGGATATATTCAAAAAAGAAGAGATGGAGGACTTGGATGTTTTTGTATTGAAAAGAAAATTAGAAAACTTAAACTTGGCATATATGACATGATTAACTTGAGTTTTGATTAAGAGCTCGCTTCAAGTAGTATAAAGATGCAGAATGCACATGGACAACAAATAAGCACCAAGAAACAAATTATTATTCCCTTACCATTTCTAAGAACAGTAGCGATATCAGCTTGATATGCCCGCAATTCCTATGAGGATCGCAATAAGAAAGGATACACAACACAAATTATCACAGGTTAATAAGAAAAGAATACAGACAGACTGATCAAAGTATATTATAAAAGGCATTAAAATCATTAAGGAATAAATTTTCATGTAGGAAAATGTTATATTTCTTCGGGAAGAGAAAACCACATAAGCTGCTGTAGAAGAACATATGCCAATAGCATTCTCTTCAAAAGAGCATGAGGAAGCATCCTGAAAGATAAGTTTAAATTTAAAAACTAAGCTCATTGTGTTCTCACAGCTATGCTGAAAGGGATCAGCTTATAAAGATCTCAGTTTTGGGGAATCATAACCAAATCAGAGAAGTTAAATGTACAATTGAGCAGAGAGGAAGAACATCAGTCTTTCAAAATGTATTCCAGATGGCCCTTACCTAATGTTTTTATGCTGCTAAAATTCAAACAATGACACTCTACAAAAAGAAAAGTATCTAAAGTTCAGATTATAAACGAGATGGAAAACTTAAGTACAAATGTACAATTAATATAAAAAAAGATCTAGTGAAAAACCCAGTACAATTAAAACTAAGTTTACAACCACAAACACCAGATATGGTTCTTTCTTTCACATTTTCTACCTGTGACCTCGTTTATTTTTCTAGTTGTGTCTTCTTTAAATGTCTTGTTTGTATATCTGTGAGGGTGGGGGTTGGCGGTGGTGGCTTATTGATGAAAAGATGAATGAAGAAAGCCAAGAGTGAGGACACACAGAAATTTGAAATTCAAATGAAGCATAGAGAAATTTGCTGAAAACTGCATCAGAAATCCACATTCGTCCAACTCGAAAATTAAGGTTGTCTTACTAAGTTCTTTTTCTTTTTTTCTTTTTTTTTAGAAAATACAAAGTTTTTAATTTAATTTAAAATTTCATGATACCAGACAATAGAGAGGAAAAAAGAAGGAAAATACTGACATTTGATCAAGATGGTACATGCTACTTATAGAAGTTACATCAACTTGCATTGAGAACAATATTACTTTATCCATGTTGTTTTTGGATATATTATTTTTGTAAAGATGAACAAGTGCAAGGTGTATTTGGCTGAGAGACAACCTCCACCGTCAAAGGCATGTACTTGACGGCAAAATATAAATAAAACCCTTGACCAATCCACAACTGGTGCCCCCAATGAATTCCCTGCAACTTTTTGTTATAGAAGGTTAATTTGTTCATGAAACTTACCCGGACCTTTCTTCCATCTTCATTCATCCAGGCTTCTCAAGCTTTGAGAAGCTTTTTACAACTCTACTAACATTTCCATATCATGCAAGCCCTTGGAAATATTTAGGTGACCTTAAGGTTGTACACAGGCACATAGTTAACATCCTTTAAAGCTTCAGATTTATGTAAATAATTTCCTAGTCCTAATCACCTCGAATAAAATCATAATTAATCCTTATATTATATGGAGAACCACAGTGCTTAAAAAATGGTAAAATCTTCAGAAGCATGACTGTCCTGAAACTACCAATGTTGATAACTTCCATATCATAACGAAGTTTGATAAAAGAAAATCTGAAAGGTAAATAATTTTTATTAGTCTAGAACAGCGCAGCTGACCAAATCACTAAGAGGTGACACATCAGATTAGGTTCCTCCTACAAGCTCATATACTCATAAACTTGACATCGCTATATAGATTAAATAAATTAAGAATTGTCTTGACATAGGCCAGTTTCAAACTGCTAATTTGCAATAATAAAAGTTTGATACAAGCTTTGTTTTGTTACTTGAGGGTGTGAGGGGGGGGGGGGAAGATAACCAACGTGTACAGCTTAAGGACAAGGTAAGACCACAACAATCTTATAGGACAACAAAAGTGAATAAGACAACAAATGTTTCTTCCACCTGTATCTAGGGTAATTAAATTTATTACCTCTAGGGCCTTTTCAGCATTTGTTTCAGTTATAACGCCAACAGCTGCATTTGCTCCCAATATCATTAAAATTACCTGACCAAACAAGAAAACGATATATAACTATTTATATGCTAAAAAAGTTTCAGATAATTCCTGAAAATACAGGTATCAATTGAATCCAGAACAAAATATGAATTCCAAAAAGAAACAATGGAGAAATATCCTTTACACTCAGGACTGCTGTAAATAGTGCAAGAATTATGCACTAAATTCAAACACAAAGAAAAACTCAACACAAAGACTCATTGCAAAATAAGAAAAATAACCACGAGTGTTTCTTACAGAAGGTTCCAGAAATGCTGCTAGACCCGTTTCTCCATTAACTAAAGCCAAAACAAATGAAACCACTGCAGCTGCAATCAATATTTTAACAAGCAAATCATCGAACTGCTTCAATACAAGTTTCCAGAAGGGAGTACCTGTGTGAAAAAATAAGTATTAGCATTTGTTTAAGACAGGCCCTTGCCATAGAGCCAAATGAAGCAACTAGCTTAAGATTTGACACAGCAACATCAACATAGTGAAAGTGCAAGCCAAATAAAAAAAACATAAATCCAGGAGATTAAAGAACAAAAACCAATTTGTGCTTGATTAAAAATATATTCAAGAATCACTTTTCCATGATTTTCAAGATTTTAGATTATTGCTTAATAGACATGTGTTTACAAGTGTTTAATCCTCCTCAGATTTGACAAAAAAATGTAATTTTTTCTAATTAAAGTTCATAAAACTTAAGAGAGCCATGATTTCTCCCTCTTTGTGCCGCCTTTTCTATTTCAAGTAACTGAACATTTCATTTTAAATGACCTCAAAAAAATGTTTATCGATACCAAAGCCACTGACCCTGATGTTTCACATGGAAGCATGCAAGCGAAGCTCACAATTCTAAATATCCACTCTGTAGATCTTTGTCAAATGGCTCCAGACTAACGGTAACAGTTGTAAGCCAGCTCACCAACATCCCTCGAGAAGCTTGGAGGTGCAGATCAGTGTAAATGAATTCTAGGGTATTAACAGTTTTACAAACTTTACCGATGCATTTAACAAGGGGGTCTCAGGTTCAGCTTATCAACCAATTTGATTTGATTTGACCTGATTATTTTAAAATATTTGTCATAAGTAAATACACTTCAACATAGAGTCTGTTAAAGTGTATACACTTAGAAGCAGATGCACATGGATTATAACAACAATCTGTACTATGAAAAGGTTTAAGTTATTAACTATAACCTAATTTTTTGTCAGGCAGCAGATGTTTCTCATAAGAGGAAGGTGTTATCAAACCAGAGCAAGAGGGCACCAGATCTCCAGGTAACTGTTTTGTAGCTCCATGTAACAGGGGCAGGCACCTTCAGCCCTACTTTCAGGTATGGAAGCTATGGAACCTGGTGACCGTAGAAAACAAACAATGGGTTTACCAGGAGCACAGACCCGCTGTCCTTTTTTACCCTAGTCATTCATGTACTGATTTTTTTTTTTTTTACTCGATGGGTTTTGTGGTCTTGCATCTCTGCTATTTTGGATATGAATCTTGTCAGCTGCCCAATCATAGTGACTACCTTCGTGATGATCTATCATAGTCATTCAACGGCGGATGACTATGCTTCAGTTTCATTACTATCTCACTGAAGAAGTGTCTTCCACTTTTCATCCATAAGTATAACCTGATATTGATCTGATCCAATGATTAATAGGGTAAGATTCATATAGTCCACCTTACCTTATTATTCCAGTTCAATTTGGGCAAACAGGTGAGGCATGTTTCTTACACAGAAACTGAAGATAGACTTCCACAAGGCACCCATCCAACTTCAGAGTTCTAAAAGAAGAATTGTGGATGACCAGACCAAGTCAAGTTGATTGAAAAGATTGACATGTTCACTCTGGTAACAAACCAAGCATAGTGGTAACAAACATGACAGTCAGAACACAATCATGCATTGATTATATGCAACCCTGGAAATGAATTTTAAACCGATCCAACCTATACTTCTCTCAGATTGACCTCATTTTGTGTCATTTTCCAGTTTTATTACTCTAGCTGGAGGCTTTTAAGTCTGTCTTTGCTCTCCGAAAAGGTAATCAACAAAAAGAGAAAACCTTCTGCTGGAAACTAGGTAGTCTACTATGAAATACACATAGTAATTGGAACTCATGTACATTACAAATTTTATGGAAATGCCAAGTGCTTAAATTATCTGTTATACCACAAAAAAATTATTAAAAAGTAAGGCAAGAAGGCGAATCTTTCATAAAGAAGACATGTCAAAAGAAACAGCCAACCCGTCCATTCATCAAAAAAAAAAATAAAGACAAAAGCAGCTCACAATTTATCGTTATGGACTAACAGCTACTAAACAAGAAAAATACAAGTATTGAGAAGGTTTAGAACTTACTTTTTTCCTGAGGAAGCACTGGCCCACACAGCATATGCAAAAGAGAAGGGAGAAACACGAATCAGATGTGTGAAGTTAGCAATTAAAATTAAATGAAACTTTATAAGTCATAAACAAGAAATTTTCCGAAGTCATTGACTGCCTGTAAATTGCTTATAATATATTTTAACTAGCATTGCTACACACACATACATATATACTACATACAGAAGTCATTCCTAATGAACTTGCATACAGAAATATTGCATCAAAAGAAATCAAGCAATCTATCTAATCATAAACTTGAGTAAAGCAACATGAAATATAACATTACTAAAGCCTAAGCTATAAGATTACTAAGTTCTAAACATAAGAAACAATTCCAGCCATATGAAACATAGGATTGAAAGAAGGAAGGCGTTTAACCAGTTATTGACTAGCAACTACCAGACTATCAAGCATCTCCTGAACAGAAGCCTGACAATATGTTAAGTTTTCACTAGCAAACGTGTACCCAGAAAAGTTTTCAAATCAATCTTCATCAAACGAGCATCTTTTCATCGAACGAGATGAACATGAGTTGCACTTCAAAGTTACAAGCTCCAGAAAAGGTTTATCACCGCATGTCATCCTCATCCTAATGTCAACTCTATAGATTCGTGCTAATCCAACTATAGCAACTAAAGCTAGAAAGAACAATCACATGAATCTGGAACACCAATTAGCGGGTATAGAAAAACTACTTAGCTGGTACCAGTAAAGCTCACTCAACTAAGCATCAACACTAGAAATATGTGCCATAAATTAACACAGTAGATTGGAAAATTTGACTGGGTTCATAATCAATGTATAACAATATATACATACAAGTGGATTTTGGTCATTTTTACTTTATTAATATCCAATGTTCAAAAACACGGTTTTATTATCCGTGCGGTTCAAGAGCGAGTAACGATTAATCGGATTATGCGCCGATTAATCGGATTATGCGGAATTATGTGTTTTTTGATTTTTTAATATATATTTATTATTTTTCATGCATAGAAATGTATATAATGCATATAAAAGATAGAAGATATACTAAAAAAACTGTAAATAAACATGTGACTGAGTAATC
>JBAKGM010000139.1:7524093-7538708 GCA_037177215.1 Asparagus racemosus
TGTTTTCGAGCGGTTTATGTCCGATTCCGAATACTCGGCCGAGTATTCGGGCGATTATCTTGTGTTTTAGAACACTGTTAATATCTTTACACGTTACAGGTGTGCATTTCTAATAATAATTTCAATTGTACTAAGCATCTTGTAGTGCAGTAGTATTCAAGATTTGCTATGCAAAATGACTTTTAGCATCCTCAAAAATAGTTCAGGACTCTAAATTATGTAATAAGGGTTGACCTTTCTATTCTAAAAGGGAAGTAACAAAGAGTATTCTAGAAGTGAGTAAAGACATTGGTAAATTTCACAAAACCCCTGAACTTTGGGATGTCTCACAAAACTCCCCTAAACTTTCAAATTTACCAATGATCACCCCTGACAATGTTAATGGCATCGTTGGCCATTTTCTTTGATTATGTAGGAATAAGAACTAAACTTTTACTCTTGATAATATAGAAGTATAGTTGTTCCCAGATGATAATGGCTGGTTTCTGTGTTGTATAGAAGGATAGCTACATTGGTTAAGACAATAATGTTAACCTTCTGAAAAAGAGAGAAATTACTGAACATTGAAATCCCTAACCGCCCAAGGCAAGAAGATAGTATATCCAGGAGACCGTGTCGTTTTGGAGGGAAAAGGACTGGCATTATGGTGAACTCCTACCACTCTCTATTGCAATTATATTTCTCTTACATCAAATAATTGTGGAAAATATAGCCCCTGTGAAAGTAAGGAACAAAATGTTTTTAATTCTTTTATAAAAAAGAGTTCTGCCAATCTTAAATGGATGGTGGCGATAGATGTTATATGTGCAGACTGGAGTGCAAAGCAAGTGTCAATAACTTAAAACTACAATGAATTCTCGAGAATTTTATGGAAACTTCTACAACTAAGGTTGGGGAAAATTTTTAGACCTCAGGAAGTTCCTTTGGAATTGCACAGACCAATGTTTGTAAAAGCTTTTTAGAAACTCACTTCACAACTTTTTGATAGCTAAACACTTCGAAACTCAAGAGTGAAGCTCGTTATCCCTTGAAGCTTACGCCTCATCACTTAAAGCATAATCGAAGTGTGCGCTTTGCGCTTCATAAAGCGCTTTTCTTTTGAAGCGCACGCTTTAGACAAGATGCAAGAATATAAAAGGATTTTTAACTAATATTAAAATGCCCCTGTGTATTTTCAATATGACCATGTGAGTGTAACTAAAACATATATGTTATGCATGTAGCTTATGTATTATGATTCATTTCAACACTTCACATATTTAATTCGTATTTACTAATCAGGACATGAATGTATATGTGTAAATTATTATACCAGTATATATTATATGTTCATAATTTTTACAAATTAATTAAGATACTTAAACTCATGAAGCTTATGCCTCGCTTCATCAAAGGGTCTAGCGCCTTGCCCTGCGCTTCTTTTTTTTTTAAATATTGGCACAGACTAATAAGAAGTTGCTGCCAAAGCAAAGGACAAATACATCAAGGATACAGAACGTGCTGGCCAATTTGGAGGAAACAAAAAAACAAGTCTTCAGAAATTACCAAATCATAAAAATCTGCAACCATCACTTTAAGGAAAACATTATCAATTTCCTTTTTTCTTTCTTTCTTTTTCAGACAAGGCAAGAAAATCCGTGATCAATATTTCATTAAGTTATCAGTGTATCTAACAGAGTCAATACATATTGATGCACTAACTGCAGGAAGAATTGAATTAGAATTCTAGTGGCCAAATGAGTGGAAACTAAGTGTTGCTACAATTGAATCAATTCATCAACCTCCACCATACATCTAAATCTAACCATATATAACAACAAAAATGTGAAGGTTTCCTATAAGAATCCATTGGCAATCATGAATAATGTGATGTACAACCTTGTTCTGAGTTTGAACTTGAAGAGGTCAAGCAGTAGTGACGTTGCATGTGTTTCACAATGAGATAAGCACGTGAAACCTGCTACCTTAATCATTTGCAACCCAGAAGTCGCTTCAGCAAGTTTGGCAAATCTTGGTTCATTAAGCCGACCTTACAAGAGAAAGCTCATTCCACCATTTGATATGCTAATAATGCTCCAACGATTACCATCAATTCGAGAAATTCCATCTATTGAGTGGAGCTAAGTGTCGCACTAAGGGAAACATGAGATACAGACTGTAGGTGGGATGCTTAGAACTGAGAAATCAATAGAGGGATTGCACTCAGGTGAGAGTTGTGTGTAGGATTTGCACTTCCATGTGCATGTTATAATGCAAAAGAACACAAGTGAATAACTTTTGTACAACCTTGGTGTTTGATTAGGTGTCTCAAAGAAAACTGACAGGGTACATTGGGCGCTAAAGAATGAGTTAGTCAATAGAATAAAAAGAAAATTGGTTAAATGATTAATCATTTCCATCATCTTAACTGAGGTGATTGTCATAACAACCGATATTGAGTTGTCATAAGTTGCTACTACGAGTAGAATTGATGTTGAGTCACTAAAACAAAAGTTACTAAAACTTTATATTGAAACTGATAATGTACTAGATATTGTTTGTTTGAGTTGGAGGACCATCAGATCGATGCTTGTGCGTGGTGAATTGATTAATTTGGGACTTATAAAACAAGGAGGTTGGTGCGTGCGCGCGCGTGTTGCATTCAGTGATGCTGTGAAGACTTGAATCAAGTCGAAGTGTTTAGGTGCTATAGCAAAGAATCATGAAAAACCATCCCTATGTTAACTTCAAATTTTAAGATGGAGCTTGGAGTAATTTTAGAATAAAGTGAATCGTAAGCAAGCACAATTCAAATTGGACGCAATCTTATGTGAGCAATGGTGGAGATTTGTTGCACTTATGTGTCAACATCCACATGAGTCGATAAAGCAAATGCTACAAGAGTCTCATGTAGAATCAATGTTATACAAAGGGCTAGTGCCTAGGCAGGGCCTAGGCGGATTTCCCTCCTCTTTTTTTTGTTAAAGTGGTATTGCAGGAGTTTTGCTGAAGGTCTGAGGAAAAGCAGGAGGTGTTCGTATTTGGTGGAGGAGGCTGAAAGAGATCGGAGGACGTGGAGGCAGCGGGTTTAAGTGGTGTTGGATTTTTGCTGGAGATTTGAGGAGGAGCAGGAGGTGCTCGTAGTTGGTGGAGGAGGCCAAAAGAGATCGGAGGACGTGGAGGCAACATCGGAGGAAACTCCGACCAAGATCTAAGCGGTGCAATCCGCATGAGCGCGCCACGCTACCCTGGGTGCTTCCAAGACCAAGGCAGGCCACCTAGGTATTGCTTAGGCCTAGGAGGGGTCTAGGCGGGCCCCTAGACCATTGCTTAAAACATTGTATAAAGAATACAATGGTTTAATAGTTAAACACAAAACACATCTCAGACTCCAATTTGAATACATGTATTAATCCTATTAGCTACTTCAACCAACTTAAAAGGACCATTGTTGTAAGACTTGTAATAAGTCAAAAGAATGTCATTCATTGAGCAAATCTTCAAACTTCAAATTGCTTGAAAGACAACTCTACAAGACATATCTTTGTGGTTTTGAGTATAAAAAATAAGACAATATTGAAGCTCTTGATGGGAGGTGGAACACAAGGACTGGTGCCTTTAATAGCTTGGGCGCGCCTTACGTTGGCAGAGAGTATATTAGTTAGGAATCAAAGAACGAGCTTAATTCATGGGAGGAGGTTGTATGACACATGTACTACTAGAATATCCATCGATTATGAAAATGGAGGGATTAGAAATGAGAGGATGGCTATGTCATTGTCAACATCTAGGATAATATGATTAAACACCAGCTTGGATGGAAAGGAATATTAATAATTGGAGGATAAAATAATGTAACACCACTTTAATGGCAAAAAATACTCATGACTAACTGAGAAAGAACCAATACGAATTACTAAGCGAAATAAGGCCTGGTACATTAAGAAGCTATTGGTGGGTGGGCCAACAAAGAATGACAGCATAGAAATCTCTCCAAACTCTGATAGGGTTCCTCACCGTGGACTTTGGTATACTCTCATACTCACTGCTCTTTAATCTTTCATTACTTTCTTTTCTTAAACACTCATACTAACTTGATCATAGGGGTAGGCAGGAAACTAACCGGCTCGCCTAGTTGATGGTTGAAGATATTAAAAATATTTTTCTATATCTTTGTTGTGTATCTTGGAACCTAAGAAATTTTCAGTCTCAACCTTATAACTCTTGAGTCTAGCAAGAAAAGGTTTCAATTGATGATGAACATGGGTAACATGATGTGTTCAAGAACACACAACCTCGAGGAGACACAAACAAGGTTGTTAATGATAAAAGGGTGGAATGTGTTGATGATAAAAGGGTTGACAATAGCCAGAAGTTAAAGTGATCCATGAAAGCTTGGAAACAATTTGTTGTTTGCAAGATTTATTAATATCTTAGGTCTATAAAGAAGTCCAAACCTAAAAGATAGTCCTTTATCATGTAAAATGTGCATGTTCATGCAATTAATAATATATCAAAATGAGTTTAACTAAAAAGCAACATGATTTTCACGTCAAATAGGAAAAGATGGTTGATTCATGTTCAAAATAAAATGGGTTTGCTAGCAGTAATTTACTCTGAGAAGTAGATCCCACTTAAATGAAGGACACGATTCAACCGCCTGTGAAGCTTCATAAATTAATTGACAGTGACCTTTTGCCTGACTATAAAGCTTACGTAAGAAGCAAGAATGCTTTTTAATTTTTCATTTTAAACCCTTCTGCAGTTTAAACAATCTCCCCTTAATGAAACAAAGGAAATAACATCACATCTCGTGCAGTTTCCATCAAGGCACATCTCTCTATTTGTAGCCCATCCACAAACCTAGATCCCTTAGTAAATGGGACCCATTCTCAAAAGTACATTAGCCAACACTCATATAAAAGATCCCAAAGACCTTCTAACATCCATAAGAATAATCATAATCCTTCTAGTTTTAGACCAAATTATGCTTTACTCCTAACCGAAAATCTTCCTCTCTTCGTTAAAATAAAAAGACAAGTGTTCTCCCTCCTCCATTTCACAAAACTTTTAGTTCTTGAAATATTGAATTTTGAAGTAATTATCATAACTACCATAACTATGTTAAAATAGTTACACTAGTATATTGAAATAATCTCTTTTTCGTCATACAAACTTGTATCATCATAAGATTCAAAGTACAGATAAAGCAAAAAAAACAACCAATTTACTATAAAAACAAATAAAATTCAAGAGCGTGTACCATTTCTGCCATATATCCTTGCATTCTCTTCGACCTATCATTACGATCCATTAAAAAACATAAGTTAGATCATTTTAATAAACAAATCATACAAAAGAAAAACATCAAATCGCCTCGCATTGCATCACTACCTGTGAATCCAAGAGGCCTTTAGTCGGATCCACTCGAAATGCTTCCAGAACCTAAACCAAAAAGCAAATTTACACGTATCAAAATAACTTTGTCTCGAGATCGAACAAGAGATAAAAAGAGGTGTTTTGCTCACCTCCGCTGCGGATCTTGCAAAAGCATCCTCCATGATGCAACGACTCTACCTTGATTTTGATTTTGATTCTGTTTGATTAAAAGAGATGATTAGGGTTGAAGTTGGAGCAAAAAGAGAGCAATGAAGTGGAGTTAAGGCGAGAGGGGATCAAGGACGCGTGTTGATTGTGATGGGTTTTGGGCACAAATCTCACACTATTGCAGAGAGTAGAAGCGGAGATGGGGGACTTGAGATTAGAGTGCATTAAACAAATATGTTTTAGGGTCAGATTAGAGAGTTTGGGTTAACTATGCTTTGGATTGCACCCACACTACTAAACATTGACCATTTTGGCCTCATACAAGAAGAGTATGACATAGAAAGTGCATGGGCATTTTGTACTTGTATATATGATCTTTTGGTGGTTGTTTGGTGTGTTGCAATTGCAAATGCATAAAATATCGCACGCAGTAAATGTCACATGCAGCATTTATTGCTGGAAATAACGTCAAATCCGTCGTTTGGATATTAGCACTTTATTATGGGAAGTATTTCCAAATCCAAATTCAATGTTTTTTCATTTGTTTTAAGAATTTGTTTTCATTTCAAACCAAATGTTTGTTTATTCAAAGTTGCAAAAAAAACTTACATTTTCTTGATTTAATTTAACTAACTTGATGATGTGGCATTAAGAAAAGAGTTCAAATTCTCTACAATCTTGACTGAAGAGAATTCCTACAATTAGTTATTTAGCTAAATTGTGTTGGTTTATTCAATGGTTCCCACAATTAAAAATTTTTGCATGTAATGGGTGCTTATTATTTGAAAGTGAATAATAAGGGTGTGAAAGTGACTCACTTTTATCAATTTAGGTGTTTGTTTTATTGAAAGTGTATTTGAAAATGAAATGCAAAAAATCTACACTTACAAACGTGCATAAGTAATATAAAAGTTGAAAAAGTGGGACCATTTTTAACTAAAAATATAATTTTTTATTAAATATTTTCTTTTGTGTCCAATTTTTTTTTATTGCATGTCTGATAGGTTTAGAACACATTAAGGATTGGAATAGGAATTTATTATTGGGAAAACTATATTTGTCCCTTAAACTTTATTACTTTTAAATTAGTCCCTAATATTATTGAGATTGTTATCATGTAAAAATAACATAACTTACATGTTACTAAATATAATTACAATTAAATATGTAATGCATATAAAATATACAGAACTTATAACATATAATATTAATAACAAATGATAATATCGCAAATAAAGTTTTGTAAAGTATTTTTGGTATCAAATAAAGAAGTAATTTTACCTAGTGTATATAACTCACTTTCAATTCATTTATTTGTACTTATCAAAAAATCATGGAAAATATTATCTAAAATCGATAAATAATATTGCCACCTTACCTTCACTTTTCTACTTTCAAGAATAATTTATTTTTGTAAATGAACATTGTATTTCACTTGCATGTTGATATAGATGCACTTTCTTACTAGCAAAACAAAGTGGCTTTCACATTTTCTATTCACGTTCAACTTATCAAACACCCCCATAATTTATGTATATAATATTATTCATGGGTTCCACAAAAATGAAAAGTTTTTAGTGGTGAGTTGTAGAAATTCTTTACAATCAAGGATGTAGAAAGATCTCTACCCTAAAAAAAGGGACTTGCAACAGTTGTTATAGCAATACAGCAATATTGACAAGTGCTACATTTTTTCTACAAAATGTAAATCCATTTAACTTTTGCAACTAATTTATTGCTTACCAACTATTGTACATAGAAACATTAGAAAACTCCTCTCAACTTTGGACAATTATCAAACAATCCTCCATGGCCTTCAAAATATCAGAAAACCCCCCTTAAGTTAGGGGTTTTCAGAAACCTCCTTTAACTATAAGATTTATCGCAAAAACCCCCTAACAGCATTAACCACAATTTTCACTAGCAAAAATATCCTCTACGTAATTTTACACACCCATGGGAAAATTGCGACTAATGTTGTTAGGGGGTTTTTAGGTAAATATTAAAGTTAAAGAGGAGTTTTTGTTAACCCCTTAAGTGAAGGGAGATTTTCCAATATTTTGAAGGTTACAAGGGGTTATTTGATATTCGTAGAAAGTTAAGGGGGGCTTCTGGTATTTAGCCTTTAATTAATTAGAATGCTGTTATTGGGATGAACAAAGCTTTTTAACTCAAGCCATAAAATTAGGCCCATATGCCTCAAATATGCACATGTGATTCCATTAAGCCCATTGGCTGATTACCCCTATTACTTTAAATACATGGCCTCTTAACTTATGCTAGCAAAAATACTAAGTCAACTCATATTGTTCATTTATTTATTTATCCTTAAGAATGGTTCGCATGAAAAATCTCAATTTGTTCTTTTATTACCTATTTTCCCAAAAATGGTGGAATGGCCCATTTCAAAAGAAATGAACAGATCACAAACTAAAGTGTAGGCACAAAGGTATGCAACCACAAATGAGATCTTTCTACTCATTATCTTTAAGGGTTTTTTAGATATTAGTCCCTTAAATATTCAATAATTGCATATCAGTCCCTCAAATCTTGAAAATTACGTATTAGTCCCTTAAAATCTTCAATAATTGCATACTAGTCCCACAAATCTTGGAAATTACATATTGGTCCCTCAAATCCTATAGGGTCTTGCAAAATGGTCCTTCAAGTTAAATCACGTTAGATTTGAGGGGAATATTCCATCAAACCTACCGGTTGGGGGCAAAGTGACCATTTTACCCCCTCTCCCAACCCGTTTCTTAATAGGTCTAAACCCAATACCAACTTAAAATAAATCTAAGCTCACTTGAGTTCTTCTCCAATGGTTAGCAAAAAAACCCTAACGCAAAGTTGAGCTTCACAAATGTTTGAAACATCGGAGAGGGGTAGTTTGGTGATTACAGATTTTGGGTTAAGAGTAGGGGTGGAAGTAAACCAAATAATTAATAAACAGTTCGGGAAATATTCGTCCAGATATTCGATCAAATTCGATTCGACAGTTCATTTAGTATTAAACGAATAATTTTAGTATTCAGCTTATAAATGAATAGAATTTAACCAGAGTTACATTCGATAAGTTATAGAGTTTTCCTCCTCAGTCTTCACTTTCTGTTCGCCTCCTCCAAGTCCCAATTTAGGAATCGCCGACTTTGAGATCTCTCTCACCGATCTCTTTCCCTTCGATTCAATTCCTCTGACGATCTCTCATCTTCCTCAGACGATCTCATGTCCTTCGACTCTCTCTTCATCTCTGATGTGACGCTCTCACCCTCTCTGACCTCTTTCTCTCAAGTTCCATCTCTGACGGCCTCTCTATCTCTCGAGATCTCTCTCAACGATCTCTCTCGACACTCTTCCTCTCTGACGGTCTATAGTTGTCGGTGTGTTGTTCCTCTTGAGATCTCTGGATCTCTCTTTACGCTTCCATCATAAGGTGAGATAAACCTTAAATTTCTATCTATTTTCTTGATTTTTCCTTAAGCTAGTTGCTAAAGATTGATCTTTTGTGCAATATGTCCAAATAATTGAAAGATTACACTTGAAAATTCCATAAATTTTAGATTTTCCACTTCCTCTTCTTTTGTGCATTTTCTCCAAATAATTGAAAGATCATTAATTTGATTAATATATGATGAAAGAGTGTTGCTTGGCATGCTTGCTGCGTGAATTGATTTTATTACCTCTTTACTAAGATTCAAGGTGCTAGTTGCATTTTTCTTTTGTGCATTTTTATTTTATGAATGTCAGGTTTTAGTGATTAGGGTTCACATCCAGATTTCTTTCTTAAAACCTCATCAAGCTAATTTTTATTCCCTCTTTTCTAGAGTTATGTAGACACAAGATAAGTTTCTGTTCTCAAACTAAATTTTTACAGTTTTGCATATAAGTTTCTACAGCAACCAAAGGCGGCATTGTAATTGCAGTCTATTTTACTTATTTATCAAAAAGGTGAGCACCGATTAGTTCTTTCTTCACATAACCCGATGCACGTCAATTTACAATATCTATTCTAATGATTAATTCTTCAAATTCATTTCTACATAATGTCATCTTCCCCATGAATCAAGCAAGTGATTCGCACATTGCATCACTATCATCTCCTTCCCCTGCTCATACTTCTTCTCCTTCCCCTGCCACCCCCTCCAGTGATATGCAAGCAGAGAAAATGAGGAAACTACAAATCCAATTCAGGAAAACAGAAGAAGGAAAAAGACTTCTGAGGTATGGGACAACTTTGTTGAAATTACTCGTGCCAATAATGTCCAAAGATGGAAATGTAATCATTGCAAAAGCGACTTTGCACAAAATTCAACCGGAACAACATCACATTTGGAAACACATTTAAATAATTGCATTGCAATGAAGTTGCATGAACAAAAGCAAAAAACACTTAATTTTCAACTAGATGGTTCTACAGTAGACCACCCAATCATGTTACCACCTGGAGGAAAATATAACCATTTGAAAGTTAGGGAAGCATTGGCTCATTGGGTCATGATGCATGAACATCCATTTGCTGTAACTGAGGCGGGTTTTGTATTCCTACTGAAACTTGTGAATCCTGAATTTATTAAAATTGCACGCAAAACTTTGAAAGAAGATTGCATGACTATCTTTGATAGTGAGAAGAATAAGCTAAAGGGGAGACTTAAAAACATGGAAAGAACTAGTTAAACCACTAATCTTCGGAAATCAGAAAACCAAAGAATTGAATGCATGGTTATTACTGGGCATTTTATTGATATGGATTGGAACCTACAAAAAGCAATTCTTAGTTTTGTGCATGTGCCTCCCCCTCGTCGTGGTATTGACATTGCAGATGCTATGCATAAATGTTTCAAGGATTGGGGAATAGAAAATAAAGTGTTTACAATATCGGTGGATAACACATCCTACAATGATGTTTGTTTAAGAACTTTGAAGACTAGCCTATCTAGAAGTAGGAAACTGGTTTGTGATGGAAAATTATTTCAAGTGAGATGTTGTGCTCAAATTCTCAATCTTCTTGTCCAAGATGGGATAAGTATAATTGCATCAACAATTGAGAATGTGCGAGGAAGCGTCAAGTTCATCAATCATAGTGAAGGAAGGCTCAGAACATTTTCTTCTATTGTGCAACAGGTATACCAAATTTATTGTAAGAAGTGTTAATGTTTATATTTTTTATGTGAAAGTAACAACAATATGCTTATGTTCATTTATATTATGTTTAACAGTTGCAATTAGGAGAAAGGAAGCTGATTATTGATGTGTCCACTCGTTGGAATTCAACATACTTGATGTTGATTACTGCCTTGAAGTTTAAAGATGCATTTCCAATGTACAAGGAAAGGGAGTCTAACTATGATTGCATGCCACAACCTGAAGAATGGGATAAAGTGGAGAAAATTTGCAAGTTATTGGTCATCTTTAATGTGGTAACTAATCTTGTCTCCGGTAGAGACTATCATATTTCCAATTTGTATCTCATCGAAGTCTATAGGATTAAAGAAGCTATAGATATGTCACTACTAGATAATGATTTTTCTATTCAGGAAAATGGCTAAATAAATGAAAGATAAATTTGAAAAATATTGGGGAGAATGCAATTTGTTAATGGCAATAGCTTCTGTTATAGATCCTAGATTAAAAATGGGTGCGGTTGAAAGTTGCTATCCACAATTTATTTAGAAGTAGATGCTATGAAAAATATAAAGAATGTTAAAGTTGCCTTGCATGAGCTATTTGATGAGTATGTTGCTCTGCATAATGCAAATAATGAGAATGATAGCTCTCTAAATGGAGAAAGTTCTATGAATGCATCAAGTGGTACGAGCTCCTCATTATCATCTTTGAGTTCAAATTGGAGTGATATTTTAAAACGGTGAGAACTAAAGATAACATTCCTGCATCCAAATCACAGTTAGAAACATACTTGGAGGAGCATGTATATGTATGTAGTGAAGCAGAAAATTTGCGTTTTAGTGCTTTGAATTGGTGGAAAACAAATCAGTTGAAGTATCGTGTCTTATCAAGAATGGCGGCTGATATTCTTGATGTTCCAATTTCTACGGTGGCATCGGAGTCTACATTTAGTGCTGGCGGGAGGGTAATTGATCCGTATCGAGCGTCTTTAGATCCAAAAACTATTGAAGCGTTAATTTGTGGAGGAGATTGGATGCGAAAGTTTCACGGTATAAAGAAAACAAAGAAGGTAGTTATAATTTAATTTAATTCAATGCAAATCTTAGAAGTTATAAGATTCATTGATTTTGTGTTGATTTGTATGATTACAGTGTGAAGATGAGATAAAGGAAGTGGAGGTTGTCTTACTAGAATCTTAAGTAAAAGTATGTGTATATCATTGAGTCATTTATTCTTTTGATAGGAACAAGACCATGTAGTGCTATGACATGTTGCCTTGGCTCATTCCTATATTGCCTCTGATCTCTATGAAACTGCATCATGATAGACCAATTGTGATTATTCTAACTCTTATATACTGGTAGATTAGTTGCATTGAAGATTAATTGCAAATTTGCATGGAAGAATGGATATTGTGATTATGCTATCTTTCTTTTCATTAGATTACTTGTGCAAAAAATTTAATTTAGAAATTGAGGAATGAGGATGACTATAGTAATATTTACGAAATCTGTAGAATGAAGGTATTTTTCTGTTTTAACTAATATTTACAAGTGTTATGTAACTTTCCTCAATTATAGACTTCCTATTTATTTTCAAGTGATTGTTTCAATTTTCAAGATTTGAACAACAAAGAAGATTGCATCAGGGCCAAAAGAGCAAATTGGGAGAATTTTGGAGTCTTAGAGAAATACTTTTGTTATCCCTTCAATGTGCTTTTGGGAACTATGATATTTTGTCCATGTCTGAATAAAGATCTTGGTGTGCAGAAAGTTTCAGTTTAGAGAACTTTTTTGTTGTTCTATGCACGTGGAAATGTGGTATTGATCAACTTGGTATGATTGTGGTAATTGTATGGATAATTGGAGACTAGATAAGTTTATGAAACTATGTTTTTCTTGTTTTATTTTATAGGTGTATGTTTCTAGTTATTTACTATATTTTATTATATGGTGAAAGAAACTGCTTTGTTTGTAAATTTTGAGCACAAAACATATATTAAACTGCTCTATTGTATTTTCTTTGGCCTCAGAATCAGGCTATAAAAGATTATACTTTGTTTGCTGAGCTTTGTTCATTTGTATTGATTTTCGAATAATTGGCGAATAGATATCGAATATTTGACGAATAACTTGATATCAAAGCCACGGAATATTGTTAATCGAATGCTTGCGAATATTTACCGAACATGTACATAACTAAACGAAGCAAATTCGAATTCTGAATATTATTCGAGTCGAATTCGAACACGAATACGAACAGTGCTATTTGAGCCGAACGCGAATTCGAACAAGACACTATTCGCTCAGATTCGATTCAATTCGATTCCACCCCTAGTTAAGAGTTAATTGGACCATGATTAAGTTTTTTAACTGAAATACTAACTGAGGGACCATTTTGAGAGACCCTGTAGGATTTGGGGGACTAATATGCAATTTCTAATATCTGAGGGACTAATATGTAATTATTGAAGATTTGTGGGACTAATATGCAATTATTGAAGATTAAGGGACTAACATGCAATTTCTAAGATTTGCGGGACTAATATGCAACTATTGAAGATTTAAGGGACGAATATCTAAAAAAACCCTATCTTTGAATCCAAAACTTATGCAATTAATTGATCTATTAATTTTCAAGGAGCTCAACAAGTGATAAGTATCTGCATTTTGATGAATAGAGAATTCTCTTTTCTCGTCTTTCTTGGTTAGTCATACAAGGTCCAATCTCATGATCGGTACATTTTCTCAATTTAAACAAAGAAAACAATTATTTCTGAAGTAATTGGTATTGAATTATTAACACTGCTTTGTCATGCTCTCAGCTAAGTATGCAAGTTTTCATTTCAGATCAGTTTTAGAGATTTAACTCAATCCCAATAGTGTCTTGAACAGTAGTAAAAGAAGAAAAGAAAATAAAAGTTCTTACTTCTCTAAAAAAATAGTGCACAAAACCAACCAACAAAAAACTGCACTATGCAGATATTACACAAATCCAAATTAACACACAACACCTCAGTTCATTCAACAGGTCCACTCCAATTGTTGTGCATAACCAGCATACCATTTCTCTCTAATGGCTATGAAAGTAACTTATCAAATCAATTACATAAGGAGAGTATCTAACTTCTAATACCAAACAAGCCAAGAGTTATTCTCATGACTATTCTCCTTGATGTTGGCCAAAGAATTTTAATAATCAAGTAGTTTCTAAATATTGAGTTAAGAATTCATAGTACTTATGTCAAAGAATAGATAGCAAACAAAGGATTTTATCATTTCATCATTTTAATTAAAAAAATTTGCAGTCAGAACAAAGAAAGAAATATTTGGCAACAGAGGCAACAATCACTACACTGGATGCCCAATCCAAATGTTTTCCACTTTTGCTAATCATAAAAATAAGCGGCTATCAATGAAAGAATGCAGGATATGGTTCGTAAAACAATTTCAAACAATGAATAACAAAAATCCAAATGCTAAAAGATCAATTATTGATACAAATAAGTCTAGGGAGCATTTCATCAAATATATAGCAAGAAAAACCTAATTAAAGATCACAGGGGTGGAGTTTGATACCTTAGTGGTTCCAAGTGTTAGTGAACTCGACAATGGCCTTAACTACCTCTCCAGATCACAATCGAGCCCTGATTTTCAAAAAATAAAAAAGAAAAAATTAACAAAAGTTGAGAGAAAGAGGGAGGAGAGAAAGGGCTAGGGTTAGGCTACGGTTACCTCGACGAGTCTCAGGCGGCAGCGGCGGCGACGGCGACGAGAAAGAGGACGGAGATCGAGGGATAAGGAGTCGAGAGAGGGTTAGGGCAGAGAGAAAGAGATCGAGATGAGGGGTTGTAAGCAAGAGAGATCGACAGAAAAAACGGAGAGAAATCGAGAAGGAAAAATCGCGAGAGAGAGAGAGACATATATCAACGAGCGACTGACAGATCTCGAGGGAGAGGGCGATTT
>JBAKGM010000139.1:7551267-7566597 GCA_037177215.1 Asparagus racemosus
GTTTTTGCGATGAAAACAGGAGGAGGGAACCCCCCCCCCCCCCCCCCCCGGCAAAAAAAAGGAAACAAAACAAAACAAAACAAAAACAGAAACAAACTAACCAAACCAAACCAAACCCATCAAAAATCTCATGTGACACGTATGCTGATTATAGAACTTTTAAACATTGATGTTTGTTGCATTTACTGTTAAACCTACATGAATTCTATTATCATGAGATTATTTTTACCTCAAGATCCATGACACTGAAAAAACCTAATCCATGATGATGTGGCGAGGTAGCACAGGTGCAGTCAGATCACTAGGAGAAGGGGTTTCATGCAGATCAATAGGTCTTTTGATCTGCTGCTGCTGCTACTTGTGTTTGTATGGATATAAAATGGTGCTGATGATTTGTGCAGCACTAAATGCCTTGGCAATTGCTGCAATACAAATGATTATTATTATTATTATTATTGAGGCTATGAACTTAAGTGCCTTCTGCTGCTTTCCTTTTTGCTTGCATTCTAATGGTGAGGCAACTTTAAGTGTTATAACTTATGGAGTCGTTGCAGCCATATGCTAGGCCTTCAAAGATGAGGCATAGTAGGCAGTTCTTAATTAAGCTTCACTGTTGTTGTAGCATATGTTACACCTTTATTGGCAATCAACCAAACAGCCTCTTAGTGTTTAAGCATTTTTCTTTGCTTAATATCATTCCACCGCTAATCAGTGGGCAGAACTGAGCGTTCTTTATAGTGTCACTTGAGAAATACTGACTTGTTTGTTTCTTCTTGCCATCATTATCATCATCGTCGTCATCATCGTTGTTATTACTTTTCTTTTTCTCTATTATCATTGACTTAGATTGCAGTGATCAAGTTTCCTTTTTATTTTTGTCTACTTTTAAAAAATATGGAGAAGCTGTGATGATTTGCTAACAGAAGTGTGTATTATGCTGCATTCTTGGAATGCATTGGTTTTGGTTCAGGGTTTGGGTTCAGGGTTTGCGAGATCTGTTTGTCAAATTCTCTCCTTTTCCTGTTTCTGCAGTACTGTGATGGCGAGGTAATTGTTGGCAACTTCTATCATGGTGTCACCTTTGCAGCCATTTTCTTGATCTGCAGACCTATAGAGGTGAAAGAGTTGGTTTGTTTCTAACAATTCTAATGATTGATATAAAGCAAATCTGAGCTTTCAGCTGTCTTTTCATGAATCTTTTTTCCAGGGTTAATTTTATAAATCTCCCTTTAGGGTTTTTTTTGCAGATAACACCCCTACCTATTTTAATTCCACCACAGCCACCCCCCACCCAAAATTTTTTTTTGAGGGGTTTTGCACTTTTTTGCACTTAACCTAATTGATGATGTGGCGAGGTAGCAAAATGTTGTAGTCAATCATTGGGAATGGGAATTGACGAAGAATGTTGATGCAAGGAAAAACCTGATGGATTGAGTCCGCAAGATTGGACTTGATGTTGAGGGCCTCATGACTGTCCTATATTGCTGGTGGTGACCTGTTCTTGAGATTGTCTGAGATAAGATAGAGAAAGCGTCAGATTGATGGTGGTGGGTTGTCCACCAATGCCTTGCCGATGCTTAAGTAAGATTGTTGATGATGAAGTCAAAGCAATAGGAATATAGCTCAGGGTTTTGAGAGTAGGGTTCATAGGTTAAGGTCAGTGGTGCCGAGCCAAAAGGAATTTGAAGTACATGTGTCACCATCCTGATGGCGGTGGCAGTTGTGGTAGTTCCTTGGCATGCAAGTAAGCCTATGTGTCATGGTCTCATTGGCGGAGGAAGGTTCTGCCAATGTGTCTCTTACAGTAAAGGTTGAAAGTTTTGATGGGAATCAAGGGTTATAATTTTAGATCTATGATTGTGAAAACCCTAATCCTGGGTGCTTTGGCTAGATAGCTTAGCTGTAGTCAGTCACTAGGAAGGGGATTTCATATAGATGAATGGGTCTTTGGATTTATCTGCTACAATGAAGCTACAGGGTAGTAAGTACTTCCCTACTTTTTAAAGGCCTAAAATCGAGAGGCACGCCTTTTGAGGGCCTTGTCACTTCTCTACTTCCATATCTGCAAGTACTTAGACCGCAATTAGAGTAAATAAACCCTAGTTCATCACATAGAAGTCGGTAACGTGGGACGCTATAGCGAATCACGACCCGGGTTCAACCGTCCCATATTCGAGTGGAGCACGACCTGATTCACCAACTCCCGCAACCCGATTTAGAATTAAAATCAGCTTTTTTAAATAACTCTTGTTTAAAAGAATAAACAACAGAAAACATGAGAATTTAAGCAAATAAAGTATACATACCATATTGCAACATGATTCACAAGAGCGTACCATGTTCCCTGGTGTATCGTATAGGCCTACCCTTGTTGTACCCGATTCCTAATGAGTGGCGTACCACGCTCCCGTACCCATCCTGTGAACTGGAACGAATCTGATGATTCCATCTGCCGTGCAACTTTGGTTTATAATCTAAAAGCAGCGAGCAACCTTTGATGGCGATGACGATATCCTTCATTATTTTGGTGGATTCATTCCCTTTCCTTTGCTTGTTCGCTTCTCGCTATGGCACTGGCTGAAACCCCAACCCTAACCCTAACCCTAACTGAGGTAACAAGTTTTATCTCTTTCACCATCTGGATTTACTTTGATCTAAAACTCTTAACCCTTTTAAGTTTTGATGAGAATTGAGGGTTAGAATTTTAGGTCTATCATGCTGAAAACCCTAATCCTAAATGATTTGGCGAAGTGGCTCAGCTGCAGTCAATCACTAGGAAGGGGATTTCATGCAGATTAATGGCTGGATTTATTTGCAAAAATGAAATTACAGGGATAGGCTATACAACAGGGGGTCTATGTGCAATTAACCCAAGTTAAATTGGGGTGAAACTTTAGGTTATTTAAGTGCAAATAAGCCTTCTATTTTCTTACAGTTGAGGATGTGGATCTTTCAACCTCTGAGAGCCATGATGCTGAAAACCCTATCCCTAAATGATGTGGCGAGGTAGCGCAGCTGCAGTCAGAAAAATGGGTTTCATGCAGATGAATTGGTCTTTTGATTTTCCTTATTTTTGCCTATCCATGGACTTGTGGGACATGATAGCAAATTCAATGATTTGATTGACTAATTTCAAAATATTAAAGATTTTAAGGGACCAATATCGAAAAAACCCAGTAAATTATATTACTAATAGCTGGGCATCTCGATCTTTCTTGCTCGAGTTGCATGGATTATTATGCGAGAATCTTCTCAGATGACATGGCGAGGTAGCACAGCTGCAGCCAATCACTGGGAAAAGTGATTTCATGCAGATGAATGGGTCTTTTGATTGACCTAATTGTTCATTATTGCTGTTGTTTCTGCTGCTTCTGTGACTTGTGCCTCTTGGTGTTGTTTCAATGATTTGCTTTGGCAATTGCCATTAACTGCAAAGAAATGATTTTGATTGAGGTTAAGAACTTAGCCTCTCCCATTTTTGCGTGCATATCATAAGGCCGAGGCAACTTTGTCAATGTCATAACTTATGGAGCCGTTGCACACATATGTGGAGGCAGCTTTTAAGCTTCATTGTTGAAGCGCAGTAGGTTTTGATCAGTCACCCTTCTGAGTGGTAGATGATGAGGACTAATCAACTGATATTTTGAAAATTGAAAGTTGAAGGGGATTTTTTTATAAGCCCTAAACTTGAGGGGGTTTTCTGATATTTTGATAGTTATGGGGGGTTATCTGATAATCGTCTAAGTTAAGGGTGGTTTTCTGAAATTTAGCCAATTTATAATCAGCTGATCTCAAACAGGGATAGTTTGATTAAGGGGCTGTTTGGTTGATTTCCTGGAATCAAAGAAAAGGAAATAGGATAAGGAAATCATCAAAAGTTGTTTTCCACCCATTTCCTCAAAAAAAGTCATGAAATGTGTTTCCTTAAAATTGAGTCACATCATCCAATAATATGGTGACAACTCATCTCATCTCATCTCTTTTCTTACTTTTAGGAAGTGAACCAAACAAAAGAAAGGAGCACATTATAGGAAATAGGTTTCTTATAATTGATTTCCTCTTTTTTTTACCAACCAAACAGCCCCTTAGTGGAGATTGAGTTCTAAGCGAACATGTGTTACAAATGAGAGATGACTATGATATCACACTCTTAGAAACTATAGGATTAATCTATGTTAGTACCTTTTCTAAGTTAATAAGTGCGGTAACCTCTTAATGTGAAGTTAAATTCATTTCTGATGCAGGCAAAGGCTGGGGCTGGATCTGCAACCCTCTCAATGGTTAGTCTTCATGGGTTTATTTCATAGAAATGGCTTCCAAATAAGTTGCTTGCTAATTTCTTGAGGATATTGCGCAGGCTTATGCTGCTGCTAAATTTGCAGATGTATGCTTGAGAGGATTGAGGGGTGATGCCAACATTGTAGAATGCTCATTTGTGGCTTCTCAGGTACTTGTCCTCTACCAAGTTTCCCAGGTTCTTAATGTTTAGAGCTCATTTACAGAATTAGTGTTTTCTTTTTGTCATAGGTGACAGAGCTACCATTTTTTGCCACAAAAGTAAGATTAGGTCGTGGTGGGATTGAGGAGATCTTCCCCATTGGGCCCTTGAATGAGTTTGAAAGGTAATGATGTTTAATTTGAACTTTTTTGTACTTTTCATTGTATTCCTTAATAATCTCTCTTAGGTTCAAGTGAGGATGTCTGAGTATTCTTTTCTTCTTTTTGAATGAATGAAGGGGCTCTTTTGAATTATAAGCTTGGAACACCTAATATTGGTTTGACAACGTTTGGATTTTTCTCCCTCTCTGTAGTAGAAGCAGCAGCCATTTTTGTGGCTACTACAAATAAAGCAGCATAAAGCTTTTTAATTTTTGAAAAAAACTTTAAAACCAAGGCTGCCACCTGAAAAATATTACCTCCAACCATAAGTTTGTTCTTGTTTCCTGCCATAAGAGATTACTGCAGGTTATGAAGAATATCAATCCCTATAATGGACATCAAAAGGATGCAACTAAATTAACCAAACAAGTACGTGCCCCATCTGCAACAAACCAAACAGATGTTGTTTCTATAAACTCTTGACTACTCCCATCACAAGCAAGTTTCTATAAACTTAAAGTTCCTCTTCAAATGGAGTTCATTTAGATTGTTCTAATCGCGCTCTTTGCTTCAACTTTTCAAGATACTTCCTTAAAGGACTTTTTTTAAACCTTATTTATCTGAATTCATCATCCTCATGGTGGTTAACTCTCACGAGATTCTTATTGATGCGAGAGAACATTTCAAGCGGAACTAGAATTTGTATTCCTCACTTATCATTCTTTGTTGTCAAACCAGTCTGCAGCCTCTAAACAAATGCTGATCCTTTTCATCTCGGCTTTGTCCTAAAAGATGTTTGTAATGATAGCAAGACAATATAGTGTTTACAGGCTTTATCTCACTGCACCCAACTGGAGCCAAGACGAAGCAAACATAATTGACTGGAGTCTGGTCCCAGCCTGACTCAACTTCATCTTAATTCATTTAATCTCATTCCAATCTGACGACCTGCTTTGCTTAAACATCTATCTTAGCCCTCTAACGACTAGTGTCACTGCATAACGATTTTTTTTTAAAGGTACAATTAGAGAATTGTATGTTAGGAATACCAGCCACTTGACACAAACAAACCAAGCAGAGGCTTGACAACAGCTAACAAAACTTGAATAATTGTGTGAAGGAGAACATATCTATGAAAATTTGTTACAGAAAATTGTGTGGTATAACATAAACACTTTTAATTGATTGTCTTCTGCTCTTGTGACAGGGCTGGCTTGGAGAAGGCGAAGAAAGAGTTAGCGGAAAGCATTAAGAAGGGGATTTCCTTCGTTAGAAAGTGATAGAACAGGATTTATTTAAGGTATAAATCATAGAACAAATACGAGCCTTGTATACTTTATTTTTGGTTTCTAAAAGCGCTGCCACAGTATGCTTTCATGTAATTCTGTATCCGTTGGAGAAATAATTGAGGGGAAAATACCCTCGGAACATACTTAGCAAATAGAGAATAATATTTTTTGTTTCACGCAATCTGTAAAAAATGCGAGATTTAGTCTAGTTGTAATGGGTGTAAAGTTGCAATATGATCGTTTTTTTCTCCCACTCTTGTATCGGGTATGGAGATTCATATTTTCGAATTGAAAGAGACCTGTCAGCCGTGTATCCAAAAGTTTTATTTCCTTGTGATAAATACATTGTTGCTGCTAAATTGGTACATGCTACAAAGCAAATAAATTACATATCTATGAGCAAGTCATGTTTTTGCTGTTTTTGCTTCTAGAACCACCATTAAATACGATGCTCACAGCCAATACAAGCACGATGCTCTCACTTCCCGAGGGCCTGTTTCATGCTACTCGTTTTCTTATCAGACGAAAGTTGGGAATTTAGTAACTTAGTTTTGTACATGAATCATGCATTATATTTCCTGTTATCTGTGATGAGAAGAACCTTGAATAGACTCACAATTTATCACTTATGCATGATAAAATGTCTTCTTCTGTATTACGATAGGATCAATTAAACTCGGACATAGTTTCCTATAATGGTTTTAGTCTCTTTAGAAATATGGGCTTGGCCACATGAGATGAAATCCATAATACAACAGAGTTACTTGATGTCATGGAACCATAGCCATCATGTAGAAACTGATGTGACGTTGAATTTTTTTTATTTTAATGGGACCAAATATAGGGAAAATTTTGACATCACACCGTCACCCGTTATTACCTTCTTTCGTTTTGAACCTTGTATAGCACACGCTTGAATCTTTTTTGTTGAAAATTAGTGGAGCTCTCAAACAATACAGGACCTACTATTATTATGAGATTAGAAAAGAACATTATGTAGTCTCTGAAAGCTTAACTTTATAGTCTGGCGTTTCCATGCAGTCATGGGTCCCAAGAATCGCTTTGATTCTTCTTGCTATGGATTATATGAGCTCATTTTTGTTGCCTTCTCTATGTCATGTCTCTTTTAATAAAAAAAGTGACATAGTGGGTGTCGGTGCTGAGGTATGTATCTAGTTTTGGCTTTATGGATTCCTCTGTTTTTACTGCTCAGACGTGTAAACGTATTTTATACGTGCTTGGATTTGGCTATTGATCAGGTGAAAGCCAATTGAAATCTTGTGACAGTGATGCGAGTAAATATCTTTTTTGCTTGGCCAATTTGTAGCTATCATGGAGTCAGTGATGTCACACTGTTTCCTTTCGTTAGCGCGGCCAAACATTGGGTACTTCACATCACAGGTTCACCCACTATTTCCTTTTTCAGGTCATGGCACAGTACATGATTTCAACTGTAGCATCTTTTGCTTCTGCGGACTGAAAAGCAAATATCTCTAAAACAGTGAAACAAATTTCTATCTAGGTAATAAGGTTCTATGTCTGTGAAATGCTACTATCACGTGTAAAGTTTGATGACAATTTTTGGCTCCCAAGGATAGGCCAGATGCTTTTTGCCTTGGAAACTTTTTTCTGTCGTTGAGTTCAGCATTGCATTTTTCTGTGTCCTTTTTTTTAAAAGTGAGTTTGGCTTGGCCTTTGGATTCCTCTATTTGTAGGCATGTTGAGTAAAGCTTGCGACTTTTACTCGCTTCAAAAGAGAGGAAGGAGACAATCAGTCCATGCTGAGTACAGAACAGAGTAGGTACAAAAAGTTTAGGATCTAAGGACTTTGTGGGTGATCACTTTTGATCTAGTCTGTTCACACTGATTTATTTATAATTTGAATATATATTTTTGTTTGTTTAGATGCGAGTATGAATTTGGCACCTGAATTTTGACATAAGAGAGCTAATTATGAGATATTCCTCATCAAAGAAAGGTCCTTGGTAGATGATTTCTGATCTATTTTTATTTGGCTGACCTTGCTTGTGAATGGAGTCATTTTGACATAAGGATGAAAACGGCAACGAAAAATGGATCAACATTCAATTCCTTGTCAATGTTTTGCTCGTTATTGATAACGCTATTCGTTTTTTTGGATACGGATTTAGATATGAATAATGCTCAGTTACTTATAAGAACGTGGCTAAATGGCACTCAAATACTCTATTGTTTCTCAATCTTTACACTTAAATACCACAAGTTATAAAAATTAGCACTTTAATATCCTAACCTATAAAAAAAATAGCACTTTAATATCCTAAATTGAAAAAACTGGCACTTTAGTACCTTATGTTACTTGTATGTAAAAATATTCCCATGATTACCACATGATATTTCTGTAATTGTATTAACCTTATGTTTTTCATATTTATCATTATATTGATTTTCCATCTTTTTATTAAATTTTACATTCATTTCTATGGAGGGATATTTTTTGTCATAACAGGTTTTTTTAACGGCATTTATAATATTATAACAGTGGACAAGTTAGAATATTTATATGTTATTTTTTATAATTTAGGATATTTAAATGTAAAGGTGATGAAACAATAGGATATTTAAGTGTCATTTAGCCTCAGAACATATATATTCTAATAGTTAAGCACACGTTTAACTGCATTTTCATTAGTAACCTGAACCTTGACTTGCTGTTTCATCGAAGCTCTAAAATGAACTGAAAATGACGAAGGTGTTATAAAATATAGGGGTTTTTTTTTTATACAAAACCACTACAAATTATAGTGGTATTTCGGAGAACCACCATAAATTTTTTATTTACATAGAACCACCACAAAATATACCGGTTTTTTATATCATGAAAATTTGAATCTTTTACAAAGTCCCACGAAATCATAATTTACATCAGTATTTTATCAAATGATAGTATACAATGACATAAATGCTCATTATAACAAAATTTTAGAGAGGATGAGTGGGGGTATTTGGAGGGAATTAAAACTTTTTTTGAGGGAGTTAACAAGGTTTTTGAGGGAAATAAGGTTTTTTGTTTTTTTTTGGTTTTGCTTTTTTTTTTTCTTTTTTTTTTTTCTTTTTTTTTTTTTGATTTGTGTTTTGATAATGAGGCGACCGGGAATCGAACTCAAGATAGTGAGAGTCATATTGGAACCTACCAACCATCTGGGTCATTAACGGTGCTCAGGTATTTTGTTGGTTTGAAAAAATATAATAATATATTGGTGGGTCCCACCATGATGGTATTTTAGAGATTTAGCATATTATTTAGTTTAAAATGATATAGATGCAAAATTATAATTTGGTGGCACTTTGTTATGGATGCATATTTTCATGATCGTTCTATGAAAATAAAAAAATTTGTGGTAATTCTCTGAAAAACTACTATATTTTGTGGTGATTATATGAAAATTAAAAAACTTATGGTGACTTTCCGAAAATCCACAATATTTTGCTGTAGTTTTTATAAAAACCCTAAAATATAAGGTTATGATTTTGACCGCATACTATTTTCGAAAGCGAATCTACTTTCTCCACGTGCCAGCAAGTTGGTCACATCTCTTAATTTAAAGAGAAGGACCCCTCACTAGAGTTGGATCAATTGGGCCCACGAAATAAACAAAAACAGTAAATTACGGCCCACCATCACATGCATCCTTGCCTTCAGATTGAGGGAAGGGCGAAGAATCGGCTAGAGGGTCCACAACGTGGCGAACGGTCCGAGGGGTTGTTGGTTTGTAAATTTGGCCTGTAAAGGTTTTCTGGCATATAAGATATTTTGAACAATATATACTTAAAATCTTGATTCTTTGCAATACAAGATTGAAGAATATCATATGAAGGGGAAAAAAAATCAAACTAATTTTGTTATGTCGCATATAATTTTGTTAAAGATATCTTACTAAAATCACAAATATGACTAATATATCGTGAATCCAAAGCGACAGCTCCAAATTCCTAGTATGAAAAATACCAGCCAAAAGTGTGAGATAAAAATTCAGGGCTTCAAACTTGTTGACCTTATTTTTTCCAACCCAAAGGTAATAAATTCCCCCTAAATTCATGCAGTGCTGTACAACAAACAATATCCATCAGATTTTTTTAAAATTAATCCACTAAAACCCCCACATTCCAAACAACTGAACAATGAAAATAGAAAAACATGAGAAAAAAAGACTACACTTAAATAATCCCAAATACAACCAAAAGCCATTAACTTCAAACTGAAACTAGAAAGGTACCTATTACTAAAACTACCTAACATATTCAAATACTAAGCAGATCCGTCGGCGGTAATTTCACCGCCTCCATCACTTCTTCATCCCTTGACTCATCATTCTTTGCTGCCATTGCTGCTGTTGAATTTGGAAGCTCAGTGAGTATCTGAACAACTTCTCTCATTGTCGGCCTCTCAATGCTCTGTTCTTCAACGCACAACATTGCGACATAGAATACGTGCATCACTTCATCAAGGGGGACTGTTTGTAGACGTGGGTCGAGGATTTTGAGCACTTGTTCTTTGTTGGAGTCTGTTAGTTTTCGAACCCACTGGACGATGTCCACGCCATCTCCGAATTCTCCCACTGGTTTTCTTCCGGTTAGGAGTTCTAGGAGGACGACTCCGAAACTGTAGACGTCGCTCTTCTCATCCACTTTCAAGGTGTATGCGTATTCTGTTTAGATTCAGATGAGACAATTAATCAGATGAAAAATTAGATAAAAACTTTCACTTTGTTAAAAGAGAACTATGCAGATCGTCTTTATCTCAGGTTTGACTACCAGACAATGGAGAAAGCACAAATTCAGTCACAGTTCTTCAATGATATGTAATGTTCGTGTTTGTGATTATTCCAAATATAACTAATAGCATACGCTCGTGAGTTTTCCTTCATGTTTACCTATCAGTCAAGAAAAATCATAATTGACTATTAAATTATGATTGCAGCGATCTCTCTACTACTTAACTACAACATGTGGTGTTATACAAAAAGCTTTCTCAATCACAATTATCCGACGAAAATTAATGTCACACCCCTTCGGTTCACTTATTTCATTAATTTTTCACTCGAAGCAAATCATAACCATCTACCAAGATGATTGAGACAAGTCATCTCTCTAAGGTGATCAGGGAAACTGACTTTCCGATTCCTAAAAGAGTATTAAAAAGAGCTACATTCAAACAAACTATAGTTTACAGTCTAAGCAAACAAGCTAATTGCAATATGAATTAGAAGAATCCATACCTGGTGCAATATATCCATAAGAGCCAGCAATAGCAGACATACATTCAGAAGTCCCCGAACCCTGCAAGAACTTAGCCAACCCAAAATCAGCAACATGAGCTTCAAAATTCGAATCCAATAGTATATTGTTTGACTTCACATCACGGTGAAGGATCAAAGGTGAACAATCATGATGCAGATAACAAAGCCCTTTAGCTGCCTCCACCGCAATCTTATACCTTGTATCCCAATTCAAAAACCCTCCCTTTTTCCCATGAAGAACCTCTCCAAGACTCCCATTAGGCATATACTCATAAACCAAAAGATTTGTCTCATGATTCGAACAAAACCCTAGTAATCTCACAATGTGCCTATGTCGAATCCTACCCAATGTTTGAATCTCAGCAGAGAATCCATGATCATGAGAAGAGCCTCTGCTCATTGCTGGAAGTCTTTTAACTGCAACTTGATCTCCATTGGGCATGATTCCTTTGTAAACAATCCCTGCTCCTCCTTTTCCTATAATGTTCTCTTCTTTTAAACAATCCAATACATCATCACAATTGAAGTCTAGCCTTTGGAAAGCAGTGAGCTTCCATGCTCTAGCTTCACTTGCTTTCTTTAGAGCCCGAGCTTTTATGATTGCAGCAATGGCAAATGCAATGGAACAGATCAAAAGGCCAATAACCAACAAAAGCTTGAACGAGGAAGATAATGCATTTTTGGTGTGCGAGGTTTTAGTGTCATCGGCGCTTGAAGCATGACAAGGTCCAAGATAAGGACCACAGAGATTAGGGTTTCCGACAAATGAAGTGGCATTGAAGTAACTGAACTGGCCAGTGACCGGAACTAAACCAGTGAGGTTATTGTAGGAGAAATCAACAGATGTTAAGCTCTGCATCGATGAGATCGAAGGTGGAATACTACCCTCAAGATGATTTCTTGACAAATTCAGATAATTCAATATTCTCATTTGAGTAATCTCAGTCGGAATATTTCCACTAAGATTGTTCCTGCTCAAATCAAGAAAAGTTAAGAGCTTGCACTCGCTGATTTCAGGAGTAATTTGGCCTGAAAATTTGTTACCACTGAAATCAAGCTTAGAGACTTGCTGAAGCTTGCCGATTTCTTCTGGAATCTCACCGGAGAAGAAATTGTCGTTGATAACAAGCTTCTGAACTGCAGAGAAACTACCAATCGAAGCTGGAAGAGCTCCAGCCAACCGATTGTTGGATAAACTAATTTGCCCTAAATTTGAAGAACCCAAATCATCTTTTGTTCTTGGAAAGTCACCAGTTAACAAATTATCCTGTAACTCAATCTGGACTAAATTTGGTAAGCTAAACAAACCATCGGGAATAGAACCATTCAAATAATTCTCACCCAATCGAATTCGAGTCAAAGATTCACAGCGACCCAAAGATTCAGGAATCGACCCAAACAAGAAATTCCCAAGAGCAATTAGGGTTTGCAACTTGTTCCCAAGGCACAAATCAGCAGGTAAAGAACCAGTGAGCTTATTAGTCGAAAGATCTAAAAGCTGAAGCTGCCCGTTTTTCCCAAGATTTTTAGGAATACTCCCAGTAAAATTATTCTCCCAAAGCTGCAGCACTTGAAGCTCCGGCAAGTCTCCGATAAACTCAGGAATCGCTCCGGTTAGCTTATTCCTAAACAAATTCAACAGGGTAAGATTCTGGAGCTTCGAAAAACTCACAGGGATCTCACCACCGAGTGCATTGTTGGAAAGATCCAGCGATTTCAAACTCGGCAGCTCCCCCAACTCGGGCGTGATCTCGCCGGAGATCCCGTTAACTTGCAAAAACAAAGTATCGAGATTCTTCAACTTCCCAATCTCCGGCGGAATCTCACCGGTCAAGCCACAGTTCGCCGCATCGAATCGAACGAGATTCGACAAATTTCCAATCTCAGCAGGAATCCCGCCGCTATAATCGTTGAAATACCCCACATAAAGCTCCTTTAAACTGCTCAAATCCCCAATCTCCTTCGGAATCGAACCCCCAAGCTCATTACCAGAAACGGCGAAGTATTCCAAAGATTTCATGCGGCCGTACACTCTGGGGATCTCGCCGGAGAAGAAGTTGCCGCCAAGATGAAGGTGGCGGAGGGCGGTGAGGTTGGCGATCTCCGGCGGCAGAGATCCGGTGAGGTTGTTGTTGTAGAGATCGAGGACTGCGAGGTGTTTGAGGGTCGAGATTGAAGAGGGGAGAGAGGCGTTGAAGAGGTTGTTTGAGAGGTTGAGGTGGTGGAGAGAGCGGAGGGCTGAGATTTGAGGTGGGATTTCGCCGGAGAGGTTGAGGTTCGAGAGGTTGAGGGTGATGACGTGGCCGAGGGAGTCGCAGGTTAGGTGGGGCCATGAGCAATGGTTGTCGAGAGAGGAGTGGGTCCAGTTCGAGAGAGGGGCGGGGTCGGAGAGAGAGGATTTGATGGAGAGGAGGGTGATGGGTTCGTTGAGAGTGGAGGAGAGAGGGAGGAGGAGGAAGAAGATGAGAGAGAAGAGCAATGGCGGCATTTTTCTTATTTCTTTTTCTTTTCCTTTTTTTTTTTTTTTTTTTGCGATTTTTGGAGGTTTTTTCCGCTTGCTCCTCTTGGTGGGCGAGGAGGGGGTGAGAGAGTGATGAAGAGGAGTAGGTCTAGATTTTATGGGCTTTGGGCTTTTTTGGTATTTCATTTATTTTCTAATTTTCGCGCCTTTTGATTTGGGGGGTGTTATTGGCGTGAGGGGTTTCGAGGAGTGCATGCGAACGAGGCTTCCTGCTGCCTGTCGCCTTCTTTTCTTTTTTTTCGTTTTGGTTCTCGTTTACATTAATTTATAAACTATAGTTGAAAGTTAAAAGGATAATATTTTGGAGGAATAAAGTTTATTGGCTAAATATCACTTAAGTACCATATAGTTTACTCGTTCTGACACTTTAATATCAAAAAATATATTCTGTATCAAAAACAAAAAAAAAATCACAAGTTGGCCGCCATTAGAAAAGTGTTGATAGTATTAGTTTTAAACGTAAGGATAAAAATACCCCTCCACGTAGTAAACTCGCTACAATACTAAAAAGCTCTAAACCTTCCCCTCTTACATTTCTCAAAAATAAAATAAATAATAAAATACAGCGCCCTAGTTCATGATTTCGAATTTCGCTCTCGATCATCCAAGGATTAATTCTCACTGGGATCCTTAATAAGAGCTTTTGCTCTCAAACTGGGGTGAGGCACATAAATTTTAGTTGGATTTGGGTAATTTGAGGAAATGTCTCCTAAAATTTGGTTCTTTTACTTTGGGTTAGGATTAAATTTTTTATCGCAGTTAGGATTGTCGTTCAAGTATGATACTTTAGGTCTTCTTAAGTTTGGTTTGGGGTTTTATGCTGCTTTGCATTTGGATTTTGAACTGACATTGGAATGAAAGACTGAAACTGGAGATTAGGTTTAAGATTTAATGAGAGAAGATTTAAATAGAGGAGGGTTTAGTAAGAGTTGGTAAGATTAGTAAATAAACCATTAAGTGCGGATAAGAGTAACTTAATTTTCACATCTGAGAGTCACATGGGATTTTTGTTTGAAATATTCCTATGTATGAATAACGTAAGGTACCAACTTGACCATCAGTGGACACCTTGTGGGTTTTTTTTAGCACAAAAAAACATATGGTATTACAATGTCAAACGGGGGAATTATATGGTATTTAAGTGATATTTAGCCAAATTTATATATAGTAACATGTGAGCATCTTTAGCCAAATTATATGACTTCTAGTTCTCATGATATGAAATTAATACTTTAATGAATTTGGATCCTCTCCGCTCCACACAAAAAAAAAATAAAAAAAACTTTAATACATCAAAAAGTTCCATGTGTCTAGTGATTACGGTGATACATCTTTCTTCATCAAATTTTTATTTAACAGCATCTTTAGTAATAAAGAGAATAATTTCAATTGTAAAATATATGTATTTTCGTGATTTAATCTTCATGCAGATAAAGTATAAGTTTAGAATTTGTTGATGCTCAAACTGGTGTTCGAATCAAACAGTCACTAATTGCAGCTGGATTAGAGTTTAAGGATGATGATGATGATGGGGATCCGCTCTCTCCCCCGAATACCTAGATCTCAGTTGGGCCGCTCTTCCCCCCTGCACAGGTAGAAGCTCGTGAGAGGACGGGGCTTGTTTCCCCCGTTGTACCTCCGA
>JBAKGM010000139.1:7576871-7591376 GCA_037177215.1 Asparagus racemosus
GGCGCCGGTGATGGAGGAGGACGTAGAGGTTTCAATGGAGTACTTCTGTGTGATGGTGAAGGAGAATGGGATGGGGGTTGCAGTACATTTGAGGGAGCCGGTGATGGAGAGGAGCGGAGGAAGAAAGAGATGAGTTATGAGGAGAGGAGAGGAGGAAGAAGAAGATGGGTTATGAGAGGAGGAGAGAAGAGGAGGAAGAAAGAGATGAGTTATGAGAGGAGGAGAGGAGAGGAGAGGAGGAGAGGAAGAAGGAGATGGGTTATGAGAGGAGGAGAGGAGAGGAGCTGAGATGAGGAAGAATTGTATTTTTGGGTTTTTCATTTTTTTTTTCTCTCTCCCTGCTTAGTTGGCATGCAATAATGACTAAAAAATGGGTGAGATACAAATTGGGGCACTGTTGAGGGCTGAAACACATGGGGCAAAGTTGAAGGGGCTGGGTCACATGAAGTTTCTACTTTTGGGGTCTTGACACATTTTTCCCAAAAATCAATATAGGAAATTTGTATTTTCAAATATTATGATAAATCTTTTACAACTTTAATGATCTTACGCTGCCGATCTAAAGTTGAAACAGTCAAACTGTGTCAGGTCTGCTATTGATTAGTTTGTAAGCGTTGCAATAATTAATTGAGATAAACTCTGGGTTAACTATTGTTTATTGGTGTCAAAAAGCAAATGAGTGTTTTGTTTCGTTTGGGAGGTCAATAGCTTCTCGGGTCTGTGCCTCGATTGCTGTTGTCCTTGTCTCCTGTTGGAATTTGGATTTCACTTAAAATATGTATCCTCCATTGTGTAATAATAATCAGATGTAAATATTAGTGCACATTGTTTGGTTTGCATGTGGGATGGTTTTCCTACATAAAAGGGTTATTTCCTGTAATTACAGTTACAAAATGTTCACAGTTACATTAGAATAACAAGTTGGAATTATGTTTGTTCCTTTACAAATTGCAATGAAAGTTATGTTAATTAATATAATATCAAAGAAATCCAGCTTGATTACAAGGCTGCTTATAACTACTTAGTGTTATTGAAGTTAAATACTTTGTTTTGAATGGATTAAAGTTAAATATTAGTCCAACATCAGAATGCACTACATGCGAACAGCAATGACCTAGGTATTTACCAGTCTCTCTACAAATCGCTTTATTATTATTGTTGTTGTGCGGAGGCATCAACTAATTAGTAGTGAAAATTAAAACATGGCAACTTGCAGGAGATAAAAATAACTAAACAACAACAACAAGAAAACTAAGATTTATACTGGTTCGGCAATTGCCTACATCCAGTTTGGAGACGACGGAGTATTCCACTATAATCAATAGGAATATACAATGGTGTTTTAACACCCAATTTCCCAAAGACCCAATAACCCAATCTCTCTACTCACAACAGGAAAAGAAATAAAAATTCTTTGTATTTCTCTCCCTCAACTAATTTGTTTTTGCTCTCTGTCACTCTTGTTGTGTTTTTGATTTCTCCTGAAGGCTTGGCTTCTTGAAACCGAAAGCTGGGCTCCCCTTTTAAAGGCAAAGAGTATTTGCTTACGTCAACAAACTCAAGCCACCGAAATCTATCATCGTTAAATTATTCATCCCACGCTGCAATCTCCACCGAAAGAATCTTGTAAGAAGTCAATAATATGGGCTAGCCTAAGAAATTACATTCCCATCATTGTCAATCAAGTCACCGAAAGCAATTTTTTATTTTGAGCCAAATAATCAACAATTATTATTATTTATCTAGTTACAATAACTCAAACCCACTTTCGCAATGTCTCCCGGATGAGTGAATTCTATCGCAAACTAATCTTTCATACATAATACCATAATGACATGGAATATTATGTACGACGTAATGACACACATCTCTTGAGTAATGTATCGATGTATTCTACTATGCTAATGATCTAATAATGCTGTATTGTATTCTGTTTCACTCCGATATCGAGTTTGCAATAAAATGTCATTTATTTACGCTTAAAAATAAAACGTGAACATCCAAATTCATGTCTAGGAAAGTCATCATGCATGCAATAGGCCTGCAACAATTGCTGCTGACACCCATGTGTTCTGTTTCGTCAACCGACTCCCCTCTATTCATTGCATTGGATGACCAGACCCAGATACAGCCACCACTTAAAGCCACAGATACAGACAAATAATAAAGCTTTTACAACTATAGGTCAGCTATTGTTTCTCTTAAAGCAGCACTAAACCTACAAGGGAGTACTTAACAGCAACAAAATTTGCCAAGAAGTTGACAGCAGCAGCACAGTGGATTGAAACCAACTACTCATTCGTACGCTGTGTTGGCCGCAGACTGCACTCATCGCTCATGAGTCAATTTTGTAATTATACTGTAGTTCATATGTGAAGAACGAAACCAAGTAAAAGCTCATGATATGCATTCATGACTCGAATCTATGGACGAAAAATTTGCAGATGCGATTTCTCTGAGAAACTTTCTCTGGTATACAAATGCACAGGTAATTATTACGCAGGCCTGGGCACAGTCAAATCAGTGATGGTCATGGGGGAAACCTGGCAGTAAACACAAAAAGAAAATAGATGAAATATCCATTCACTGTTAGTTTCTGTTTTCTCACCGCAATCCAGATATGCAAATTTCTGGATTTCTAACTTTACGAGCTTATAAAAGAGTACCATTCAAGAAATTTACTTTTACCGGTCAAGATAGTGTAATGATAAATAAATATATGAAATAGAAGAAAAAGAAAGAAAGAAAGAAAGGACTTGGCTAAATTCAAGGCCATACAAAACTATATTCACGAAAAAAGTGAATACCCAAGTCACAATCCCTGAGGATCAAGAGAATCAAAAAAAAACCTCAACTGTTCTTAACAATGGCATAAGTTCCTTCATTAAACCTCTTCTTTATTCTGCACCGAGACATTGGATGGCTTCTGCACAAATGCCTAATTGACACTTGCATTATAGTAAACTGGAAACTTTAGAATCCAACATTATATAAGTAGCCAGTATGAGTTCCTTACACGTGGGAGCTTGGAACTGAAAGCAATGCTGATCCAACTCCACAGACATCTGGCCAATGCTCGATAACCACATTATCGGAGAATTTCCCCTGAAGCATCTCTTTTATGCTACTATGTAAATAAGTTCTGAAGAGCCTGTAGTGTTCATAGAGACCGCCTTCCACCACCACAACTGCTTTTTTATCAGTTCCATCCCTCCCTAGTTTCTTTAAAATGCCAACTATTCCAGCCCCAGCCAATCGAGCTGCACGCTTTGTCACAGCATCACATACCTCTACCACAAGCTTTCTCATTGTTCTAGTTGTATCGTGAATCTGAGATTATGTAAACAAATAAAATATTAGAGTAGGCAATTGCTTCATCCCTGCCTTACATTCTTTAAGGAAAACGATGAGCCAACAGACAGATGGAAAGATAGCGTTTGGTACAAGATATGATAAGGAATAATGAACAGAAATAGATGACTCAATAGGTAGGTGTGAGCTTCCAAATCAAAAGGTAAAGAATAAAGATAATCATACAGAAATAATGTGCAAAAGCATCATATAATTGAAGTTTCTCAAACCGAAAGCATAGCAGAAAGGGTCTGTAAAAGATTAGGAAAACTTGTGGACACATGTACTTTGTAGGACAGAAATATACAATTTATGGATTTCAGGTGCATTTTGATCACAGAATTGGGAAGAATTTTGCACGTTTGCCAGTGAGGCCACGTCAGTTTTCTTTATTGATTGTATCTTATCATTCGTCTGACCAGCTGCATGACAAAATATCTATCATTGCTAACATTTGAGTAAGCTAAAGTTTCTACAATTCGAGGACTTAATGAACAGAAAAATAAACAGAAGTTAAAAGATGAGATGCTTTTCTTGGTGGTTGGGAAATAAATATAACTGGTTTTCCAATTATTGACGATATCCTGTCCACTATAAATCAATTTATTTTAATGCAATTGTAGATAACTAGCTATGGTATCCATGGGAGGAGAAATTGCCTCATGTTGCCAATTCGAACATTAATGATCAATAAAACAATCCCTATTGTTACCGAATGAGCTCAAAGAATAGTCGGGTTGCAGCAGGGAAATACCCCTAAAGCTTTATCCAACTTCTCTGCAACCACACGTAGATTTGATGATGTATCCTGATGCATGGATGCAACATCAGGAGTCCTGCAAAAAATAATTAAAAGCTTAATATCCATGTCAATTCATGGAAGATTCAAAAGGTAAAAGGTAAAAGTAGCAAAACTAAAATGTACACATCAAGGATGAAAGCGAAAACGGAATCCACCCGGGGACAACACCAAATAGATATTACTTTCTAATTTATGAAGTACTACAGAAAGAACTGAAGTTTACTCAGGAAGTAACTGCTGACAGACTTTCAGCAGCAGTCTAATAATGACACAATACAAGAATTAGATAACAAATCATAAGTTATTAACAAATAAGTTTACTTGAACTTGCACTTGTTGGGAAATAACTGCCATTCGACTTTGAGCGGCAGTCAAGTAATGACTAAGGACATAATATGAAGATTTGATGGGCATTCATAGTAATATCAATGAATAAATTCACTTGTACCCTTTTAACTTAAAGTTTGCATTATAATGGTAACACGCTACTAAGGCCACAGCAATGTCATTTTATAGCTTGCTCCCTATTGATTCCCTCAAAGTCAAAATACTGGGAAGTTGAAATCATTCCTTGGATTGCTATTAAGGACCTGGCTCCACAGACTGATAGGTATGTTACACAGGAAGGCCAAACCAATACCACATGCCACACAGTGGTAGCTGCCGATTTTCTAGGCATAATGTTGCTTTTTCTAATCAATAATTACCACATACTGAAAATCCCGAACTTTATTATTCTTGTTCGAATTAACCTTTGGACAATTAGGTATATGCCAGTATTGAGAAGTCTACTCAACAAATTTGATTTCAATCCTTCTAGATAAAATTGCCAAGAGGAACACAACTTCAAAACACAAGATTAATTTTTGGAGCGAAGAGGATGATGTGGAGGCTGAGATGAGCACCATGCGAAAATCATGATATACCAGTATTCGATAATGCAATCTAATTGTAATTCCCTTAGATAGTTTGTTTGTGCTCTACCATATAGATGGCAATCACAACCAAGTTAATGAGGCTTACCCCAACAATCACGGGTAGTGATCTACATTTATCAATGGAGATAGAAAAGCTTTCTCTCATATCATGTGCTATCTTACTGATGATGAATGATTGATCTGGTGCAAATAAAATAATTTCTTTTGGGTATCATTCAGTCAAAAGTGTGAGATCAGCCTTGTTTCTTCTCATAAACGTGAGTCTTCAGTTTCTAACTTACAGTTTATTTTATCATTCGGACTTTCTCCTCACCTCTAGTCATCTTTAGGTTAGATTTGCAAAATTGACTTGCCATTTGGAGTTAATATATAAGAACTTCAAAGCAAGTAACATAATCTGTGCCCTAGGATTATCTCATGGATAATAGGAGCCAATGGGTGACTTATTGCAACAACAGACTTCAAAAATAGGCAAAATGTGGGTTACTTGATAAGTAGAACGAAAGCATGTCAGTAGAACATTATGAAACAAGATATATAAGTAGGTTATACACATCTATAATAGCCTCTTCTCTTTCCAGATAAACTACCTTTCTCTCTTCTTCTTTCCTATCCTCTTTCAAGGGAATGTTGCCTGCATTCACAATTTGCCTATTTCTTTATTATTATTATTATTATTATTATTATTATTTTTGTAAATGAAAATTTTCATTAACCATGTGAAAAATGTGGTGCCTATTTCCACTAGCTTATTAATGACAAGGAAATTGAACACCTATATTAATGTCAAAGGGCTGTTAAAGGCTTAAAGGGGCACAATTATCACATTCAAGGAGTTAGCTGATCCACAAAATTGATATCATTATTCGAAAGTGCAAACATTCCATAGCTTAAGAGCATGCAATCCAGTCACAGATTATCTTCATACATTTCCTATAAAGATAGTGAAAACTCAAGTGCTCGTTGAAGCTCTCAGAAGAAGCTGGAGAAGTATTAAAGGGGAGATACAAGGGTCTGAAGAAGCTAGATATTGCAGCATGCCAGATACTAGAATAAAAGAAGGCTGCTAAGGGTAAAATGTCATAAAGATAATTAAAATCCTCCAAAATTCATGCTTCTCATATGAGAGCTCTTCCAGAACACTCCCACCTTTCAGCTAGCAAGATCCATAGATGATGCAAGTCATATCCTCCTCAAAGGGCATCTCAATGCAGGTTTATCTTTAGTAGTTTGTGAGAGACTTGGTCAACTAGGTGTAAGTTGGAAACTTTGTCAATAATTTAAGTGACACATTAGATCCTAGAGCATATCTTTACTATTTTAGAAAGTATCCCTTCGCTTGGGCTATCAGTAAATAATTATTATCAGCAAAAAACAGAAACAAATTCATCATGCCGAATGCTTCAAGAAGTTTGTCCATGACTGTGTGAAAGGTAACAACTTAATGCAAAACCGTGAAGTGGCCAATTGTGATAAAGGCGGAAACGTGTCTGCAATTGTTTTCATGCAAAACACATGATGCATTCAATAAATTGAAACTTCTATGTGGTCAATGCCACCGTTAGTTGGGCACTCTGACTCCCGAGAGTCATTTTTAAACCAATAGGTGTTGACCAACATGCCTGAAAAGAATTTGTTTTAAAAAAGAACCATGGCAGTGCATGTCATATTCAAGAAGAACAGGGCGGAAATCAACTCTCAATCAGCAATCTGCCAATATTCAAAAGAAATATGGCGCTTTTTGACTATCCAAGAATTATACTACACAAAATAGTCATACCTTAAAGCAAATGGAATTCTAAGTTTTAGAGGGACACTATCTCCAAACAGAGCAGTTTCTTCAGCTAATTTCAGCAATACCCTTCTAACAATGTCTCCCAGATACATTCCTGAGATAAGCTTCTCAAATATCTGGGCATAAAAGGGAAAAAGTATTCAATGTTAAAGCAAATAAAGAGTTACTATCTTGGAAAAGAGCAGAAAGCTTCAAACCTGTTCCCCAGGTCTCGGACTTTCATTGTCTAATTGAGAGTCAAACTCTGTAACAGGAAGATGAGATGACAGGAAATCTCCCCATTCCATGTTGATGACCTGGAAAAAGAAGCAGCAGAATACATTCCTAAGCATCAGACATTGTTACAAACTAGTAACTAGACACGAATCAAGTATAGCTTCAATCGGGTAATTGATAGCAGTTGAAACAAGATAGCGGCCAGTGAAGATTTAAGACACTGACCAATTGTCCATGCTGTGGACGAGATCCATGCCATTTGGGTACAAACTCTATAGGCTCCAAGTAGGCAGCATTCGTCCCATTCCCTAGAATAATAGCAGCCACAGTTTCATGGCTGCAGTATCTACCTCCAACCAGACTTCCAACGGTATTATTAACCTATTAAGAATGTCATACACAAAATATTGATAGTCAATATCGATGACCAATCATTCTTTTTCTCTTTTAGAAACAATCAGAATAAAATAGATCTAATTAAGGATGGGATTTGTTACCAGGGAAGCAATATGCATGTCAACGCCATGTTTCACCATGGCCTCGTTCAGCATTGTGAGAGCATCCCTTCCCGCCTAATTTCAATTCAAAATCATGACAGTCAATGTTCAAATGTATAAACATGCTCTAAATCAATTATACACGCCATCACCTTAACATTTATCTTGTAACTCAATTTATTTTTACCAGTTTACTAAAAAATGTGTTATCCTCGATAAATCTAAGGGAGCGATCAAATATCTGAATCAAGGTAGAACTATAAATTACATCTAAATTTTTGTTGACTTCTATCTTCTTAATAAGTAAAACTTTTTAGGTGATTGATGTATGATCAGAGTTACTATATATATACAGTTGCTGCACCATTTTTAAAAACATAGAAAAAAATTCATCCAATCATAACAAATCAACTTTTGCTTTAAAAAATTGTTTCACATGAAAGGGCAAAAAACCAACTTGACATCATTTACGATATATGAGAAGTTGAGAAACTCCATTAACTTAGTACATTTGTCCTTTCCCTCAAAAGTTATTTTATGCTTGAGTACCTGTTGCTATTGGCTTGTGATGTAAGGACATAATATGGTATGACCGATGACAAGAAGCTCTAGTTGTTAAGTTTTTTCTGGTTTCTAGTTGGAAACTTTTAGGAGAATTTAAGCCACCAAATCTATCTGAGATGCACTTCATCCACAAAGAAAGGAAAGAAGGAAAGGCAAATGAAATTTAACAGCTTAGCTATTATGAACATCGTCATCATCGTGCATAAGTTCAAAAGTTTCGAGAAAAGCTGTAAGTATGAAACGACACATTAACAATAACACAGCAACTGTTAAGAATGAAACTTACACTCTCCTTAATAGAAAATCCCTTGTTCCACTCTACATGGATGCCTTCTGTCGCTGAGTGAATCACAGGAAATGAAAATGCTACACCGACTTCTTTGGGCTTTCCCAGCACACTAGTGCTTCCGCTTGAAGCGATAAATTTTACTAGTTGTGCAGCAAGATAATGATATAATTCCTGAAATAAAAATGCATATAATTCCCTAAGCTATCCATTTTGGAAATTCGACATATCTGGGACAGAATGAGGAAAATAGCCAAGGCTACTTATCTCACCTCCGAAGTGCCAACCATCAAATTTATTGGCACAGGGACCTCCATGAGTTCTTTCTTTGCAACACCAAGCTCCTTTCCTGCCAGTTGTGCACGAAAAACACAGACCTTTGTTCGGCCCATTTCTACTCCGTAGAATGTTCCTTCTTCATTTCTGCAGAAAGTAATAACCGCTTTTAGAGCCACAACCTTATAAATGTATGTAAATGTAAAATACCCGTTTCCTGTTAATTATAAATTCTTGAAGTCTTAGACTAATATTTGCATCCTCTTGATAAGTTTTTTCCAAGTGATTCTTGAACTTGTATTAGCAGCAATACATGTCTTTGAGTTAAGAACATTGAACATTCATGAGAACAATCTGTAACTATTTAGATGTCAGTTTTATATTGAATAGTGTTAGGTTGCTCGCAATTGGAAAAGTAGATATGTTTGGGATTTCTATATTGGAGGATCACACAAATGCAAGTTTGAATCATGTTTTTTGTTTACCTGTTAGACCAAATTCCATTGAACATCAAATGCCTTCAATTCCACAGGTATTGAAAGTATAAATACAAATGTGGCACTCAAATGCCTGATATTTTTCACGAAAATTGGATTCACAACTAACACGATTTCATGAGTTATTTCCTATGCAATAGAAAAGTTTTAAATGCAAATCACGGCATAATTACGAGTCTACCAATTACAACAATCCATAAGGAAGTTTTGCCTCAAATGCACAATATTTATTTATTTTCCTAGTTCCAAATGCATAATTGAACAATGAAACAAATCAAATGAGTCCAACCATTTATAATTTAAGTATTAACAAGTGCGGTCGAGGCCAAATATATGATTCAACATATTTCAAATTCATATTCAAACTAGAGCAAAACCTAACCCTAAAACCACAGATCGAACCACTAAAATCAAGAAACTGGTTTTACCCAGTGGGAAACGAATCGATCGGAGAAACGAGCATCCGCAAGCTGCTAACCCCGCTCTCATTCGAAAAGAGCCCAGCCCTCATCTCGGCCACCATGGCGTCGGCCACATCCCACATCTTGGACACCGGCATATCACAATCCTCCCTAAAGTCTCTCACGATCGCCCTCGCCCTCTTCCATCGCTTCGCGCTCCGGCGATACCAGACGACGGCGATCGCGAGTCCAGTCGCCGCCGCGATCGTTGCGGCCACCACCACCTCGTTCCTCATCGCCATCTCGTGCTTTGGGATCCGATGCAAGGAGAGGAATGAAGAAGAAAGGGTTAGGGTTAGGGTTAGGAATATCTTTAGATCTACCCATTTTCTTGTAACCACTAAAGACTTGAGGCAACGGCCAGTTCCCGAGTTTCTCGCCGGATAGGGGAGAGTGGATTTCTCGCTTCCGTTTTCGAAATGCGCGCGCAGGTGTGCAGATCGCACGCGCTGGGGGTTTGGAGTGCTATCACCGGTGGATATCGTCTCCTTTTAGATCGGACGGTTGACATCGCCTTAATGAGATCCAAGAGTCCATTAACCAATTAAATTTTGTGGAAAGCTAATTCCTATGCATTCAGTTTGAGAAAGGCCCATAGGTGCACGCCCTAGCCCTGGTCCAATAAGAGAGATTAGTGAATCCTAGCCCCTTGTAGCAGATCACACCGAGAAAAGAAATACCAGAAATAAAAACTTTGAGCTGTATCCGATGTACGATCATTTTCTTTCTTCCTGGTAGATGGTCTTACATTAATGTAGATGAACGACTCGGAACAACATGAGATCTTGATTCAGAAATTTTAATTAATTCTTCTAATCCTTCATCTTAGCACTCAGCACCTTCTGTTGTATTTCTCCACTTCCTTAACTTAGGGTTGTTTTTAACCACTTTGCCAATAGCAAGAGAAAATATTTTTTCCCATCAAATTTACTTCTGTCCGGAGCCAAGAGTTTTTCGGTAAAATCGGAAATCACATGAAACATAGGAATTCAACGTATCCATCGAATCCATATACAATTCGAGCTATTGAGCTTGGGACTAATTTCAAACTTCAAAAATAATAAAATCGCAAATGAATGAAAAGAAACTTTGTTTAATTTTCAGCCAGGGAAAGGGGTACAACGCTACGACTAGTAACGATGTCAATGCAGAAAAACACAACATCAATTTGTAACACCTTTGACTCCACGAGTACTTTCAAAACAATGTCATGTTGCACTGCACACCTATGAGTCTACGAGTATACTTTCAAAATGAATCATGAATACTTAAATAGCAGGAAAATACAATCCAGATTCTCCCAGTAACTTAGGCTAACGTATATACATCATTATTCCTTCTACACATCGCACTTGCCTCAAGTCGCCTTAAGGCGATATCTGTACAACTTGCCGTCCCCATAAATTTCATCACAGAACAAAATATTCCGGTGGCGGGTAAACCATCTCAACCTGCGACACGCTCACGTTCCCAGTCTGGACACGCGGCACTATGCTCTCACCACCCTGAAACGGCTGCACCTCCGCAACTCTCTCCGGTACAACCTTACCCCCTTCATCAACCCTCGCAAGCACCTCAAAGTGCGCCGTTGCCTTCTCAGGCTTCATCTTCCACTCCGGAAAGCTCGACCAATCAACATCACCTTCTAGAAGCTTCTTCTCCACAGAGAACCCCATCTTCACATAAGTTTGCGCTGACACTTGAGCCTTCAACAATCTAAATGATCCCTCCTGAGCCCCCTTCTTCCCTAAAACCGAAGCAAGTAGCTCTTCGAAACCTCGAAGGTTTGACTCCGAACCATTCATAGAAATCAGAGGCCAGAGAGTCGTGCTTCCTATGACATCTCCAGAGGTGGCGGGAACGGAGCGAGAGGAGAGCTCAACGAGGCCTGGAGCAAGACGCTTGAGCTTGAGCTTCTTGTTGTTGTTGTTGTTTTCGTCATCGTCTTTTGAAGAGGAGAGAGAAGTGGGGCCAACGATTCGAAGGGAGAGAAGGGGGCGCTCAGTATTGGCACGGGAAGTATGGCGGAGGGCTTCAGCGATGGTGAGCAGGCCAGAAGCGATCGGACGGTTTGATGGGTGGGAGCGGTTGAGGGGGAGGGGGAGGTCGAGGGGGTAGCGGAGGCTGACAGAGCGAGCACCTTTTACTGTTACTACTGCGCCGTCTGAGAGGAGGACTTTTTTTAGGGTACCGGCATCAACATCATGCTGTAAGGCCATTCAAGGAGCAATACGATTAATCAAGTATTCAAATAAAATTTAAGAAGAGTATATTAGCGATGTGACTCTATCAAAGGATGACATTGTTTTTGAGTTGTGGGTTATGGAACAATTTGAATGAGCACTTTCATGTTTGGATTACCCTTTTCCTACTCTGGTTTGAACACACATTGTTTGGTACGCAGGAATGAGGTGGAATGAAATACCATTCCCACTTCACATTCAAGCCTAACAAACACAACATGTTTTATAAAGTTGAAATGACCATTCCATAGGAATGCTCATTTCCACAGTTTGTGGGAATGTTTCCCTTTGAGTTGTTAAGAGGCGTTCTCATTTATGTGAGAATCAAAAATAAAAAACATAAAGAAATACCCTAATTCTGTATGGCACCAAACATGAGAATGAGCATTCTATTCCCACATTTATTCCATTATCACTTGACTCGATCCCCAAGTCCAAACTACGCATAAAGAAATAACAAAGACAATGCCAACCGATTTGATTATATGGATAGAAAAACGGTACCAGGCAAGGATTTGACATTAGGTTAGAGTGGCAACTATTATCCCGTGTTTACATTTGGGATGAACATGTTTAGTTGATTTAAGGCATTCAAGGGGAAAGAGTTATTCCATGTATTGCATAAATTTAAGCAGGTGATGATCTTAGATGGGAAACTGCTCAGTTCTTTCTCATGTTACCAAAAATTGTTAAGAAGAAATTGCCAATGGAATTGACTTTTTGAATTTTAAGCTTAAATTTAAACAACCAAGTTTAAAATTCAACAATTTAAGGTCAATATGTTTATTGTAATTTAGCAATTACTTGCAATAATAATTAGAGAAGTGAGTGGAAGGGTTGTATCCATAGGCTACAGAAAATTTTATCATGGAAGTGTTCTTTTCAAATATGACGGTGATCTTTGTTACAGAGACTCTATAAAGAAGATAATATATTAGCAAAATGTATTATACTCTGGTCTAGCACAAACTATACTTGAAGAACCAGTCGTGCAATGTAATTTTTGCTGTAAATCATGACACAAAGGCTTCCTATTCTCACTAAACATTGGCAGAACCACATGATTCAATAGATTATATGTTCTATCATGATTTATATCTGGACAACTGTTAATCTTAAGAAGTACGCTGTAAAGAAAGCTACATACTTCATTGATTGATTTGCACCGAAATCTGTGCTAGAGTTCAGTATACTGGATGTTAAGGTGAAGTTGGAGCTTCTCAAATACACACATCAAGCTTCTACGGCCCAATATTTTCAATACAATCTAAGCCAAGTTGCTTGCAATTGCAAAAGTATCCTCTTTTCAGGTGAAATTACGCAGTAAGTACTCAATGTAATTCAATTTGTCTTCGTATAGCCTAATTAGTAACATAACAATTCTCTTATAGCAAAATGAATGATGAGGGGAAAGATGCACCTTGCTGAACAGTTGCCAAAGCTACTTTAGATAATGAAAGAAATATAACTAAAACACTAATTACGACCAAATTTGCAGCAAAAATTAGAGAAAAAGAAAAATCCTCACCGGCAAAGATAGCCTCATATCATCCCCATCCTGAATCCAGAGCTCCATCGGCCCCGCAAGCTCAAACGGAGGCAAAACTGGCGAAACCCTAGGATCCTTCTTCAACCTCCCTCTCTCCGCCAGCGCTTTGTCTTCATCCTCCACTCTAAAGATCGGCAAATCGACGAAATCCCATCGATTCACATCCTCCAATAACTTAACAGGCATAACCTTCTTATCGATCTCAATGTCAAACTCATACGCCATAGATTGCCCCACCAACGCATCCCTCACATCGAATCCCGATACCTTTAAATCCTGAAACCCTAATCCCTTCACGATCGCATCCTTCAAATCCTTTAAAGGCAAAATTGGCACAAAATTAGATCTTTTTAGGGTTTTGAGAGTAATTAAGAGGAACCAGAAGAGAATTAGGGTTTTCTTACCGAAATCGCTTTGGGGGCGGAGGGATTGAGGTTCGCTGAAGAGATTAGAGCGGTTGCCGCTCCAATCAGGACGAAGGAGAGAGGGATTGCGAGGAATCGAGGTCGAAAAGCCATTAATGGAGAAGAGAAACCAGAAGAGGAATTTTTTATTTTTTTTTTGGTTCAGTTTAATTTTGATTTAATTTAGATAATAGAAGAGACGAGAATTTGTTGAGCTATTAAATAGTGGAGGGCGGGGGAGGATTCTGGAATTACACGTAGAAATCGGGGTCAGGAGCCAATCAGAATCGAGATTGTGATGCGAGGAGAAAAGAGTAATTGGTTGAGAATTATCTGGAACCGATACCGTTTTGTTGACGTGAATAGCACGTGGTGTTTCTTCGCGGCACGGACAACGTAATATCTCTAGATAACGACTGTAACTATAAGTCTTGGGAAAATTGTGTCAATGCCCCAAAAGTAAAAACTTCATGTGACTCTTTGACTTTTTCTTATGTGCTTTAGCCACAAAAAGTACAACAAAATGTGTTGCACACCTTTTTTAGTCATATTACATGCCAACTAAGCATAGAGAGAGAATAAGAAATAAAAAACCCCAAAATGCCCTTATCTTCTCCATTCAATTT
>JBAKGM010000139.1:7596323-7607817 GCA_037177215.1 Asparagus racemosus
GCATGTAATGATGGCTAAAAAAGGGGTGCAACACATTTTGTTGTACTTTTTGGGGCTAAAGCACATAAGAAAAAGTCGAAGGGGCCTTGTCACATGAAGTTTTTACTTTTGGGGCATTGACACAATTTTCCCATAAGTCTTTAACGCTGTAATAACAATATATAGAGGTTAAATGACACTTAAATGCACTATTATTTTATCATCTTTACATTTAATTATTATAAAAATTAGCATGTAAATATTCTAAGTTGTCCATCATTAAAATATGATAAACGTTGTTTAAATAACCCGTTATAATAAAAATACCCTCCATAAAAATGAGTGTAGAATTTAATAAAAAAAGTGGAGGGTTAGTATAACAATAAACATGACAATAAATGGGGTCAATACAATTATAAAAATGACATGTGCTAATCACATGAGAATATTCCCATGAGCAACTAACAAAAGGTACTAATGTGTTATTTTTTTTACAGCTTAGAGTATTAAAGTGCTACTTCTTTACAACTTAATTAGTGCATTAACATGTTATTTTAACGTAGACTATTTTAAGTGTAAAGATAGTGAAACAATAGAGTAATTAAGCATCATCTAGCCTAATATAAGCAGTAGGTAACTATCATAACCATCCATGTAAGAATGAAGTGATTTACATCATTGATTAGGGATCAATCAAAACTATTCTTATAAGAATAAAGTGATTTACATTATTGATTGAATACTCACAATTCAAATCTTATTCTCTAACCACCTATATATAGTATAGATCACTTCATTATATAGGAGGTTCTGATCCGTTGATGTGTAAGTAGGGGGAGAGTTTTGATAACTTACTACCCCCTTCTATAGCTCAGAACCTCCACGCGGTGCGGAGTACTGATAGGATTTCTATGTTCTCAAAGAAATCATAGAATTGTATTATTTTAAAAAAATTTAAAGGATGTTATCATTATTATTATTTGCATATTTTAATAAAATATATGAAAAAATGTTTGAGAGTTTTTTAATTGATAGTTTATATGGAGAGATGGTATGCTGATTTTTTAAATAAATACCTTTCTATCATCATTATTTGAACGTGATCTTTTTTTAATTTTTTAATTTTTATTTTATGTTTGTATTTTTAATATATTAGAGTAATTAGTAATATATACATAGAGTAATTAGTAATATACACATACGATACTTTAGGGTTTTTTATATTAGTCCCCTAGATCTTTCATATTATGAAAATGTCCCCCAAAATCTTCATGATGACCGCCTAAATCTTTAAGTGTTTTGAAATTAATCATCCCTAATCCTCATATTTTGAAATTAGTCCCCAAAACATTTTAATTGTTTTGAAATTAGTACCTATGGTTAGCACTAGGTTTAAAGATTTAGGGGACCATAATTTCAAAACAAATAATAGATTTGGGGGACTAATATCAAATTATTGAAAAGTTTAGGTTTATTCTCTTTTTCAAAACAACAAATTATTTTTATTTTATACCATATTATAAGCCACAATATAATGGATATTGGGCAATATTTTTTATTTCCATGAATGGAATGATATAGAACATTGTTGGAGAAGAAAGAGAAAAGAAAACGAAAAAGAAATATTTCTTTTATTGCAAACTTCTAGCTTTATCCTTTTGGTTACACTTAATTAGTCATGAGGTAATCAAATCTTTGAAGAATAAAGACTGTTCGGACCGGTCAGACTGGACGATGTTCTGAGCATTTACATTTTATCATGCATGAAAAATAACGAACTGGAAAAGGTCTAATTAATTTTTTTAAAAAATAGTCAAAGTCGGAAACTTTTAATCTTTTGATAGATGCATTATAATCTTGATGACATTGGATATAATTTTCAATTCGGAAACAACTAATTGAGAGCCATTTCGTATGGATCAAACTAAATGAGGGTTAACTATTGTGGGGAAATTGTGAGAAACTTGGAGAATAGGAAGCATCGTCTAGATCAAATGGATTTCAAATCTTGTAAGACGCTGTTGGTAATAGTTCCCATATGCTGCGAGGAACTCGGGAAAGTATACGCTACCAGAAAATTTTACTTATTTTTTTGAACTTCTGGGCGGCAGATATCAATATGCTAAAGCTAATAACTTACTTTCTCAAGTTCAGCTATACGTATAGCTAGCGTAAACCAAAGGTTAAAAAAAGCCTCTCATATCCTTGTATAATTTTTTTTATTAGTTTTTTTTTTTTTTTTGGGGTGGGGGGCGGGGGTGGGCATACGCATCTGACTTAATCTATTGCCTCAGTACCATCATCTTTTACTTTAGGGGGTGTTTGGTTCAAGGAAAAGAAATTATAGGAAATGTTTTCCACCCATTTTTGTAGGAAATGTTTTCCATCCACATAAAATATTGAGAAGTTAGAAAGAACAAATTTTCCTTTTCTTGTGTTTGGTTCAAAACAAGAAAACAGGCCTTGTACTTTTAAAAAATGTGTTTTCCTTTTCTAGAAAGTTATTTGGTTCAAAATAAATGAAAAAGTACGGGTTTATTACTTTTTTAATAGTATTGTCAGTTTTCCATGAGAATTCCTCTCAATAAACTCGGAAGTTGTTTTCCAATTATTCTGTACTTTTTAGGAAATGTTTTCTATAAATCTAGAGTGAACCAAATACATGAAAACTCATTTATAGGAAAACTTTTATTTATGAAATTGCTATTTTCCAAAAACTTTTCCTAAAAGTGGTGAACCAAACACCCCTTAGCAGAAGAGAATGGTAAAAAAAAAACATAAACACTTACAGAGTTCAGACTCATCTTTCAATAAACTATCCACCTTATTTGCGCCAAACCCGCAATTAGCTCATGCTAATTAACTGTCGTGCACTGTACACAACTGTGGTTGCAGTTAAGGCTGAGTAATATTTATCTCTGTTTCCTGTAATCTTTTGTTCACAGCAGCAGTATAAATTGAAGTGTGAGATATTTCACGTAGACAAGATTAAACAACAACAGCCCCAATGCGGCCAATGCCTATTTCATCAATTAAGGAATCCCCCAACTTATACTGATACCAGCGTAAGGGAGACTAAACAAGACTCAGAAGCAATATACCAAGCTTGTAGGAATAAGTAAAGAATTGCGACATTAAAATTTTAAGATGCAGACAAACTGAGTCATACAACAAGATAACAGCGGAGTAATTACCCACAAGAGCGAAACTACAGATAAAAATTAAGATTCTCTCCTAACTGCTGTAATTTCCCTCTGTTAGTTGGAACAGTCAATTAGAACTTCATAGGACCCCATGTCATTGAGCGTATAACCAGAGTTTACATTGGTGGCAACTCAATGCTGGCCTACACTCTAGATGAATATAGCCTGACAAAAGGGGAAGAAAACAGAAATTATTATCCAATATCGGCAACGTTTCCTGAATCATCAAAAAAACAATGGAATTTAAGAAGAATCACCCTGACAAAGTTTCATTCGGTCTCCATTTGTTTCTCATCCTTTTGCACCCACACTTTCACTGTCCTATCGTTTTCGAGAGCACAAGATGCAATCATGTTCTCTTTCGGATGACAAGTTACACCAATGACCGTATCTGTATGGCCTTCAAGTTTCTGAACTATCTTCCTGGTTTGGAGATCCCACAGATAAACATAGTTGTCTTCTGAGCCACTGACAATGTACTTTCCATTTGTTACTGAGAACGTAGCAGGGATACTGTACTTTGAGTTGGCATGTCCCCTGTATATCTTCAGAAATTTCCCTGTTGAGAAGTTCCAGAGCCTCTGTAAACCATACAAACTTAATGTGAGATTAAGGGCTAATAATCAAACATAATTCAGGTATTCATTAGCAATATCTACAATTGATTGTGTGTTGTAGAACCAATAACCACTGAACTACATGTAACAATTCACGATGTGGTTAAGGACTGAAGCAGGATGATTATTTTGCTTGTTGATTGAGTTTAAACTGCAGGATTACGTAGATCTTACAAAATGTAAACTGGCAAAACCGGGTTTATAGTAAACCACTACCATGTACCTCGACTTCAATATTCTACAAATTTCAGGCCAAACAAACTGAAGTAGTGCTAGAAAGAAACAAGAGAAATTCCTAAAGTGTCCAACCAAAGGTTCACACATCAGTTCAGGATTTTTTTATATAAAACTGTTTTAAGCTATCATATAAATAAAAAGTTCAATATGGCTACACGATCAATATTTTAATAACACTGCTTCAAACAGAAGAAGTATAAAGTCGGAGCTGGAAAATTCTTCCATAGCTCTCTTCACATTTATTAAACAAATACAACTGCAAACAAGCCACATATGGCAACAAGGTAAAGTGGAGAGGGAGCTTTGATGCCATCTTCGTCTGCTATTTCTTGTTTCACAAAAAAGGCAGAAGAAAGTAGGAAGTAACCCGTACCTTGCATGCATACAGAGAAAATGGCATAGGGTCCCGTGAAGATAACTTCTCTAGAAGGATTGAAAGAAGCTAACACATAAAGCCGAGGAGGTAACTAACTCGCACATCAAAGCAGATTAAAAACTTACATGTAAATTATTTCCCATTGAAACACTTAACAAGTCGACAAGCACTAATTCAACCATTCATATATAAAGACGGATTAAATTTTCTATTGAATTCTCAAAGGAAAGCCCAAAGAAGGGATGGTTTGTATCCTTACTCCACACTTCATGTGGAGTTTACAGATTTCATAGTTTATGTTTCATTTGATTGTCTGTCTTAAATTTTCTAAACAAACATGAAGGCAAAAAAGAAAGAAAAACAAATTGATCTAGATCATTTTTTTCGTGTTTTAGTTTATACAAATGTGCTACAATGTTAAAAACAGATTAAAAAAATTTGTCTCCATGTCAATATCTGTATATCTTTGCGAACTAAGAGGTTTTCCTGTGTAGATGAAAAGGTAACCAGGAGAGGGAACCGAGCAATGAGCTGGCAAAATGTAAGATCAAATTAGACAAGAGAAATCCCCATGATGAAAATGACATGATATAACTACCATTTCATGAAAATCCAAGTAAATATTCACAAGAGTACTAGTACCTTTATCCAGCAAATAAACAATCTGTTTTTTTTTGTTGCATTTTGACTGCTTATTTTAGGTGTGACACGCATGATAAACCAGCACATAAAGCAAACTATCTCATACAATATCTTTAACCCCATTTCTTTTGTGCCTAAAGTCGTCAAAGAAATATCAACATTGTAGTTTTCTCTAATATATCTACTTTCCCGTATCAAAGCTGTGTGCCTTATTCCAGCATGTCCTCACCATTCAGAATCTAGTAAATTGCAACTCTAATATTGGCAGGTATAAACCTTTCCTTCTACAGAAGCCAACACGATTGTTCTCCACTTAAACAGTAATAAATGCTTAAGAACTATTAGGCTATGAAGGTAGAAATTTAGCATTTAAATGAAAGTTTGAGCTCTTTACGCATTACGCAATTACCTGTGGGGAGCTAATACAGACTCAGGAAGATCTACAGTTTATGAACTCCATATATTAGTAGGAAGCTAAGCTAATATTAACTCAGGATTTTTTTTAACCCTTATTATGCACACACACCGGACAGTCAAGGGCAGCTAGATCTACAGGTTTATCTAATTTCTTAAATTAGCCCTCCTTTGATTTCACTCACATGGCCTCACGATTAGCAGCCCCACTTCACTTCTGTGGAATCTGAGTTGCACAAGTATTTGTTAGCTTCGTCCTTTATTGCCATGGATAAATCAACTGTGATGGAATGTTAATATATTTCTTTCAAATCTTTAACACTTAAGAAACTGTCTCCGTTGAATGCTAGACATTTTTTTAAAGCAATTTACAATTCCAATCTCTGGGTATTTTGGCACGTAATTGAGTCCAATCCAAATATGAAAGTTACACTATGAGTTTAAGTCATCGACTACAACTGAGTCCATCCAAAACTGAAAGCTGAGTTACACTAAGGCTTTAATTCTGCACCAACCAGAATTGAATCCAACACAAAAATGAATGCTAAGTTAAACTATGGCTTTAAATCAGCAGCCAGAAAGAATCGCATTAGAGCTAAAACATCAAGCAGGTGGAACTTTCTGAAATAGAAAACAATATTTTGTTATATATAACATTGAAAAGGATGATGAGAGAAGGCATTGTTTTATCAGTAACAGATTGATCATTAGTCGCAGTAAACTACTTGTTCCTGGCTTCTTAATGAAAACAATAGTTGAAATGCACATCGGAAGCTTGGAAGATACTATCTACAAGTTTATACCCTACGATTCCTAGTTTCCTTATGAACTCCTTTACAGAACAAGCCTAACAATTTGCAGCAATTTATCAACTTTCTCGAGGAGTATTTATCCGAAATATCACCGTTCAAAAGAAATGAAAGCACGTGAGAATTACCAGCGTCCCGTCGAGAGTAGCAGCAAGAACATACATCCCATTAGGAGAAAACCTAACGAAAGAAACCGGCGGGCTCTCCTCATCGATCAACGTCTTCACGCAATGCCCCGTCCCCGTATCCCAAACCCTACACAAGCCATCGAAGCTGCTGGAGACAATCAAACTCCCGTCCCTATTGAAATCCACCGCGGTCACCGGATCAGAATGCGCCGGCAAGATCCTCAAGCACTTGCCCGACTTAACGTCCCAAACCCTAACCGTCTCATCGAAACTCCCCGACGCGATCATGTTCGACTGCGGGTTGAAGCAGCAGCAGAAGACGTAGTTGGTGTGGCCGGTTAGGGTTTTGATCGGGGTTGAGGTTTCGATGTCCCAGATTTTGAGGGTTTTGTCGTCGGAGGCGGAGGAGAGGTAGCGGGCGTCGGAGGAGAAGGAGAGGTCGGAGACGCCCTCGGAGTGGCCGGAGAGGGAGGAGAGGGAGGAGAAGGTGGGGGTTGAGAAGAGGTGGAGGGTTTTGTCGGCGGAGGAGGACGCGAGGAGAGCGCCGTTGGGGGAGAATTTGACGGAGGAGATGGCGCGTTTGTGGGGGGTTAGGGTTTGGTGGAGGACGTAAGGGGTAGGGGAGGGAGGGGACGTCATTTTGGGGATTTGGGGATTTCCGTTGGAGAAAGTGAGCAAGAGATGTGGGGTTTAAGAGGGAATTTATTTATGGGTTGGGGATCGGGTTGGGCTTTTTGAAACCGGGTCGGTGGTGTCCTGGTTCCCTGTCAATGATCGACAGGAACTTCGTGTCAATCTGTAGAGAAAAAACACCACCAAACTCCTGAAAAACTAGCGTATGAGCCTTTTTTGCTGGAATATAAGCTAAGTCTAAAAACCTCCAAGATCGTTTTGTTTGATTTGCATCATTTATTTTACATATATTTATATGTTCAACATAGTAGCAAAGTTCTGTAATAAGTTGCTTCAGGCGGCGGTTTCCTGTAGAGAGAGAGAGAGAGAGGGAGAGAGAGAGAGAGAGAGAAAAGACCTAAAAAAACAAGCTGGATGAGTCGAAGTTTAAACCATAAGTAAGCAGTTGATAAAATGGCAAAGCAGACACAGAATTGAGTTAGAGAAGATTTACTTCTTAATGACTGAGATATACTGTGAATTATATTCTACATTGTCAGAGAATTGAAATGCAGCTTCTTCTATAATGACGTTTATGTTAATAAAAACTATGTAAATACCAATAATATGCACATACATAAACTTAGCGGGTGGCTCAAAAATAACATCTGGCCGTAAGTTAGCACTGCACTACAAAACACAATGCAATAACATCGTTGTGAGGAAGGGTTAAATGAACTGAATAAATGTTTACAAATAGCAACATATCCACCCTATCATCTCTTTCCAATCAAGATAGGGCTGGGGATCATACAACACTTACAAAAGGAGCCCACAAATCTCCCTACTCACCGTATCGGGCTGGATCTAAACTGAGAATCAATGCTCGTGAAAATTGACCTAACAGAGACTACTAACCGAACTAACAACTGGACGGGGTTAACCCCCACCAGAAGCTCATGTAACTTCGTGTTGAGCCTACATTTTGCTACGGACACTGTACAGGGGAAGGCATAAAACAAATAAAAGAAAAATGCTACGCAAAACTGAACACATCCTTTTTTTATATTCAGTTTAGGATCCAGGAAGATTAGAGCTCCTAGGTACAACTTTCTTATAGGGTGATTGTATTTTGGACAATTCTGGACAGCAATAATTGTGGGAATTGGTAACACCAGAAGTTACAATTTTGGTTGAAGGGCTTCGAAATAAAGATTGAGGCATTCCGGCGTGTCTCGCAGATACTTCACGCTCATGACAATTGTCTGGTCCCAGTGTAGAATCTTCCTGCTGCTTTTGCCTGTTTGCAAAGCATGGTTCCTGTTTACAGAATTGAAAATACCAGTCAGTCAGAATGTTGCCAAGGAGCGAAATGCTGCATGATTTCTGATATGTTCCCATTTCCAAAATAGAAAACTGTAACCACCTAGTCAATTTCAACCTACTAAAACTTGTATGGAAAAGAACTATATGTCTATAGTAATCCAGAAGTCCAGCTCGAGAGCTTAAACAGGCAGAGGAACACATTAAGAAACCGATACTGTTATTGTCAACCAATGATGAAACAGCCAGAATGCTCTATTTCAATCTAATGACAGTATATAAATTTCTGTAAAGAATAACTGCTTGCTCATTTGTTGAATCATAAACCAATACCAGAAACTAGATAGAGTCGTAAGTCGCATATAGTTCCAAGTTAAAGTACAAGAATGTGCAGTAAAATGAGCTAAAAAATGTTTTCCGTTGCCTGGTGAACAAAAGAACTTTCAAGAATAAAAGGAAAAACTAGGAGTAATTTTGGTTTCATATTCTTCTATATCTCTTTTTTTTTCATTTAAATAAACTGATTTGAAGTTAATGAGCAAGATAAAGCATCAGATAGCATCAGGATTCTCAGACAAAAGCTTAGAAAAATTATTAGGGAAAAACAGCGATGAAGTACAACCTTTGCTTGGTGACCACCATTGCTGCAAGATGCTGACGAAAAGCTTGCTTCATGGCATAGGCATGCCTCAGTTCCATTTGGAGAATAAGAGCTGCATTTATCAGTGACAAGCTTTTCAGGAGTGCAGAAACATGTCTCAGGCTTTCTGCTTGTACAATGCTTCAAGTGAGGGTTATCATGAGACAGCAAATAGTAGGAGCTACGGCTTTCCTGCCTGCATACAGTTTGAGTATCGCAATGACCTTTGAAATAAGATGTCGAACAGAAATCTTGGTGATGCTGAAAAACACAAGCCATGGGGGTATGAGGATTCCCATTGCCAACAGGATATGGCATGGAAGGTGATAATTCATGAGCAAAAGACGGAGAGTGTTTCGCGCCAATCGAAATAGAAGAATTAGGAACTGTCCAGTCTTCAATGGTTACCCCTTGTCTAGCAGCAAGATCCATTATTTGCTTCTGCTTGAGTCCTAAACCCAAGAGCATGTTCCACAGATTTCTCAAGGCTTCTCTCTGATTGTGTATTACTTGATCACGCATGGCCATTTCAAACTGAAGCTCAGTATTGGCCATTCCCTAAATTTATAGTGTGTTTAAGCAATTATGATATTATATAATAACATTCAATATTTGTTGGAATTCAAGTGGATCAATAATATTTCTACTTACCAACAGCCTATACTGACTGAGAATATGCAGGTAGGTTTTATTGCCATTGTTACTGATCGCTTCCTCAATCATATTTTGGAGCTGGCAACGGCGTTTCTCATTTTCTTCAATATCCTATTAGGAGTCAAACATTTTCAGTTAGTTGAAAGTTTGCTGCAATTTATGCAGAACTAAAAGAGAAAATATTTCTTTTGGCAGTGTTAAGAAGAATAAATAAGAGAGACTACCTTCTTGTAAGTGGCACCAGCCTCTTCATTGTCGCGTATGTTATCAAGAATAACTTGTCTCCTTGATCTGAATGCTTGAACTATTGTTCCATCTTTTTCGGTGACCTGGATATTGTCAGCAGCTGTAAAATGTCAACAATCTGCTCCTTGCTAATGTTTAGCCACTTTACACAAAAAATAAGTAGTGGCAATGAGTCTAGAGTGAAGCATGTCTATAGAGTGTCCTATAGCTGATACTACAGACCATACAGGAATCCGTGCATAATCAATATTGTACATGCTTATGACTTAATATTAGTGATTTCGCATTTACAGTCAGTGACTGCTTTGTTTTCTCTATTCAAGAATACACAATTGCAACTCACCAGCAAAGCACATAATTCTGTAATTGATTTCAGACAGAAAAAGGTGTAGAATAAGAATAAATGAATATTTAGGTTCTCATAGAGTTGATAGAATTTCCATTTGCTTTTGTCACTCTGCCATAAGTCATTGCCAAAAGAACATAGATCAATTTAATGTCAAATATTGATTGATGCAGATTTATTTGACACAAGGAGACCAAAAATTGGATCTTCATGTCAAATGCAAGTTATCTACCTGCTGTTTGGCAATAGCATCATCAAGGTGTTGGAGCTCAATACGGTTCCGAAGATTGGTTTCTTCAAGCTCAAACAGTGCCTTCTGTAGATTGATGCGCTCCTGAACATTTTCACTAGTTTCATGGCTTAGAATGTTCAACCAAGATAGCTCATCATCAGCTGCCTTTTCAAATGGTTTGACACTTAGCTGAAAATCCTTCTTTGCTAGTTCTTTTCTCAGCTGACAAACCTCAAACTGCACAATGTAATTTATGACAACCTAAAAGTAAGATTATTTCAAGTTTGCATCAGATGCAGTTCATATTGTTCTTTCAGGAGTAAACCTGGAGATTCTCAATCATCCTTTGGTAGTCCTCAACATGAGTATCAACTGTCCCGATATTTTTCTGAAAGAAAGCAAGAAAAAGTGAGAGCTAAGCACCGCTTAAGAATGCTCTTAGTTTGTTAGTCAACTCCAGAGAAAAAGACCTCTTGTTTGCCATTATAAACATAAGAGAAGAGATTGCTTTCATCACCCTTATAATGATAAGCCTTCCATTAAAAAAGAATATCCTAATATAGAATCCACCTTGCCATTTGATGGATGCATTCTTCGTGACAAAGAGAATCAGCAAATGATATAAATGGATATGAACAGAAACTTGTGTATTCATTTTATATTCTGAATCCTTTGACCAAACTTGATCTTGCCAGTACAGGTCTCACAGGTATTTCACTTCATATATTATGTTCCTAACCTTTGAATTTATCATGTCAACAGATAGGATAATATTAGCTAATATAGTAAACGCTGCTGTATTGGCAAAAATGTATAAGGTTCGTTATCAAGGGTGTGTGAATGGAGAATCAAATGGACGCTCCTTGAAGTCCCCCCCCCCCCCTCAGCGTTGGACAACTGATATGGTTGACTTCTTAATATTTGATCACTTATGGGGTGTTTGGTTCACAAGTTCTAGGAAAATTTTAAGAGAAATGGCAAATTCGTAAATAAAAATTTTCCTATAATTGAGTTTTCATGTGTTTGGTTCACTCGA
>JBAKGM010000139.1:7612549-7623318 GCA_037177215.1 Asparagus racemosus
CGAGAAGAGCCGTGAAATCGCTTGGTCGATTTCACCTGCTTTAGGCGATCTATTTCCTTCGTGAAATAGTCCCCTCATTCTTGTAGATCTCTACTTAGATCAGATTACGCGGCAGTCCATGAACACAAAAAGTCCCCGGCACAGGCAAAGACATCCACGCAAGCGAGGATCCGATAAACGGATCCCGTGTTTGTTCATTAAGGGTCAAAAGTTGTAATCTTTTCAATTTTTCATTGTAAGCCTTATATTGATTTTTTATTTGAATTTCGTTGTAAGCAAAACAAGCTGTAACAGATTCATAGCAATGGAAATCAAAACGACTTTCCCCGCGAACATGGAGTGTTCATGAGAAGAAGCTGAAGCTAAGACTCATGTTTTCTAATGAAGAATGGACGAAAAACAAGCATTCCAAGACTGCAAGGGGTTAAAAGTGGAGGTTATTATCCGGTGTGAGAGTTGGTGATATTTTATAAACCAGTTATTGAAGATCTATGCTCCCCTTTTTCGCATGCTGAGGGTGGTCGATAGCGACTATAGACCCTCAATGGGATTTGTTGTGGGGATGCTTGAAGACACAAAGGAAGAGATCAAGCTTGTTTTGAAGAAACAGGAGAGCATATTCAAGTCGATGATTGATATTATACATTCCACGTATGAGGATCGACTATATACACCCATGCATATGGCAGCTTATGTCCTTAATCCTTACTACTTCTTTCAAGATGATGTTGCTAAGAACTCTAGGGAAGGGAAGGAGGGGTTTCTAGTTGTGGTGGAGTTGCTCTATCCTGATGAGGAAGCTGAGGCTCCTAAGGAGTTCATGGAAAAGTACAGAGAGGGTAAAGGCTCATTTGGTAGAAATTTAGTGGCGAAAGCTAGGCAGAAAGTGAATTTCATCCAGGTAAATTTAGTTTATAAATTGAATATATCAAATTATCAATCATAAGTTATTTTTCACTCTGGTGAATTCAACTGAGACAATGTGTTTGCAGCTAGTTAGTGGTATATCTATGGCGGTGATTGTCCCTTTTCTACAAAACTTGGTGATGAATGTTCTTAAACTCACTAGCAGTTTTTCCGGATGCGAGAGGAACTAGAGAACATTTGAGGGGGGTAAATTACATAAATATCTAAAATTAATAAGATGATGTTATCCATTTATGACTTTACTAATTTGTTCTTTTCTTCTTTAAAAATTCACACGAATAAGAGAAACCGATTGGAGTCGAAGATATTGGAGGATCTTGTGTTTGTGAAGTTCAATGCTAAGCTCAAGCAAAAGAGGAGAGGAGAAGACAAAGACGTGCTAACAGTGTAGGATCATACTACAGCAAGTGTATGGATCCCAGACCGAGTCCCCTCCGATGACGAGGAAGAGGCTTATCCTGGTTCGAGTGTTAGTTGGACGAAAGTGGAGAATGTATCTAAAGCGGCTAAGGTTGCGGTGAACTGGAGGAGTGAAAGAATAGCAAAAGCTGTGGGACCTTCGATGATTACTAGCGAATAAGAGTCTCTTGCCTTCGATGATGATGTCACAGATGAGGATGAGGACTTCGTGGATATGAACTCGGAGGAGAGCGATCATGTGGTGGAGGATTTTCATGATGATGATGATTGATGATGATTTCATTAGATTATATGATTATCCCGTGCTAGACATTTAGACTATTCGTGTTTATTTTTCTTCCTGAGCATTAGACTTTTGAGTTTTGTGATATTATTTACTATTGCGATGACTTGTTATGTTGGACATGGTGATGTTTCTTAGTATTTGGTTACTATTTTGGTTATTTAGTATTTATACATGGTTGATTATGGATCTAAGCTTATTATTTATGTTTTTCTACAATTTTATATGAACTTAATATATATTTTTGTGAATTATTATAATTAAATAAATTTAAAAATAGACAAACGCCTAGGCGCTAGGCCCTGGTTCGAACGTTTGGTCCGCCTAACGCCTTATGTAACATTGGTCATGACTAGTCTGGCCCAATTTTAACTAGTTAACAAACTGACAAATCTTTAATATTGGGTCAAGAGTGAACCTAACCTAAGTTTTGGTTAGTTTTTTATTGGCAAAAACTGGGCCGAGGCCCAAATTTTTCTAAGCCAAAAAAAGTGCTTAAACATACCCTAATATTCAGAACTTCAGTATCCTTTTGACCTACAATTTGTATATGCTTAAAAATTACAAATGCAAATAATCTATGAGTATTAGCTAATATTCTTTAGAAAATTGTTTTTCCATAAAACAAACAAATTTAATTAAAAAAAAGATATAGTTTCATAGCCTGACATCCCACCAAGGAAGTCAGTTTGTGAATGGTCACCATATTTATCCGTGAAATGATCATAAAACAAATGGATATAAGATAAGAGAGACCATCAACACCAAACTATTGAATTAATAAACTGTCACACTTGCAAATCGCACGTGTTTTAATGCTTTATAGGTATTTTTCATTACAGAAATACAACAATGCTTATTTAAGAGTAAATTTCGCTAAACTAACATTTATAATTAAAGTTTTTATAAGACTATCATAAACTTTTTTAATTTAAAATATGGCATGAAGTTTAAAATCAGCAAAAAGCTACAAACGGGAACATACTATATACAAAATATTTCATGAATTAAATATCATGAGTTTTTATTTATTCCTTTACTAGTAAGTAAAGAAATGGACGCATACTAGAATATGATATTGTCTTTTTTTTAATAAAGAAAATAGGGGTATTCGCCCATTTTATTGATTAGGGGAAAAAAAGAAAAAAAGAGAGAGAAAAAAAAAAGAGGGGATACAAGTGTTGAAGCACGCAAGAAAGATTACCCCATGTACTAATTGAAATTACACATTTCTTAGCTTTATGGTGAGGACGCAGAAAGTCGACAAGCTATATAGTATCGTAGATGATATCTCACTTGTAGAATTATATGATTAAATTTGTTTTTCGAGTAATCTCATGTAATTATCATATAGTTTTGTGGAAGCATGATTGGTTTTTCTAAATGAAATAATCCACAATAAATCCATAAAAAAGTATGATAACTCTAGATAATGTAGTAAACTCCGTTTTCCCTTAGTTTAACGAATTACCAAATTGAGTGGCCATGCATCATCTTATTCAGATGAGCTCAACCTATACAAGGAGACTCGTGTCTCACGAGCAAAGCTCCGCCAAAAAGAAAAAAAAAAACGACTCGACCCTTGAGTCCTTGGCATCATTTAATGAGAAACAAACCCAACTCTAAAGTCAATCGTGGCGGCTGCAGGCCAGCTGCAATGGTGTACACATGCTACACAACAACAAAATTTGGACGAAAAAGTGTGATCTTAAAGCACTCAGTCGTGGATCTGTCGGTTGGGTCCACAGTTCATCTAACAAGAAGACCCTCTTTGCATTCTAGTCCATGACAAAAGTTTCTTTTTCTTTTTTGTTTTGAGTGTGTTAGTCATCGTTGTGTTGATGTATACATTAGAGTGTAGGTGTACAATAAACTTGTATAAAGGTCTTGTTTGTGGAAAACAACTTTTGAGTCAAATTTAAGTCCGCGCAAATGAAGATTCTACGATATGTTGGGACCATTAGCACGGGAAAGAGGACAGAAAAGAGAGCTTAATTGAGTTTAAAGTACATATAGGATCAAATATTTCTACAATTACGTCGTTAGTCAGCTCATATTCATCTGATAGTCTTTTTTTTTTTCTTTGGATTAATAGATTTTTGACAAACTTTATCTGAAGCTCTTATTTAGTAAAGAGAGTGCTTAAAAATTCTAAAACAAACATCGTAATGATTACACCAAGTAAAAACATACAAAACAGAAAAAACAAGACAGCTAAAATTCCTCTATATTGTTGTTGAAAATTCATTGCGACGTAAAGATGTTGGAAGAGCCATCAAATCTTAATTTCTAATGATAAAATGATTTGAAAACTAAAAAAATCTAGTCAACAACTTTAATGATGATAATTAACCGCAGCAATAAGAAAAGTAAGCGGGGATCATTATCTCTCATGCTCATGCCTAGTGGCTGACATGACATATATCTAGACCGTCAGCTAAAATCTGAATTGTTGAAGATGTAAACTGTAACTGTATGGATATGCATCATGCTACAACCAAGAGTATAGAGGAATGTGCCCCTCACTCTAGTCATAATCACATAACAAATTAAACTAAACTTGAGACACAGGCTAAATATTCATGATGTATTATCACGCCACCAATACAACTAAGAACTTTTCAGATATCACCATACAATCGCCCAAATTCAAAAAACAAAAAAAAAAAAAAAAAAAAAAAAAAAAAAAAAAAGCCCAGCTAATTGAAAAGACCCATCCCACTAAATCCCACCTCACCTTTATTCATCTTTATTACCTCGGCCCGCCCCTTCTCCAAACTTCAAATGTGAACCTCCCCCTACTCCTCTCTCACCCCGAAAACCATCTTCCCTCCACCTCCCCTTCCCAAAATGCCCTCATCTCTTCCCATTCTGCTCCTCCTCTCCCTCCTCTCCCTCTGCCACCCGACAAAACCCTCAGAATCCGAGCTCAACATTCTCCTCGACCTCAAATCCTCCCTCGGGATCCCTGACTCGTGGGACCCGTCAAAACCCCCCTGCGAATTCTCCGGAATCTCCTGCACCTCAGGTGGCTCCGTCTCCAAAATCGACCTCGCTCACAGGGGCATTTCGGGGACTCTCAATTTCTCCTCTCTCTGCTCCCTCCCCTCTCTCACTAACCTCTCCCTGAGCCACAATAACCTCGGTGGTGTTCTCACCGCCGACATCGGAAACTGTCGCCAGCTACAATTTCTTGATCTTTCTTTCAATAAGTTGACCGGTGAAATTCCCGATTTGTCCCCGCTCGGGAACTTGCAAGCGCTGAAGCTCAATCAGAATCATTTCACCGGGGTTTTCCCCTGGAGCTCGCTCGCTAGTCTCACCGGTTTAATCTACTTAAGCGTCGGCGATAACCTTCAGTTCGACGAGAGCCCGTTTCCTGAAATAGTAACGGAGTTGTCGAATCTAAGCTTGCTGTATCTCTCTGACTGTAACCTGAAAGGAGAAATCCCTGCTTCGATTGGGAATTTGACGAAGCTCGTTGATCTCGAGCTTGCCGATAATTTTCTCTCAGGAGAGATTCCGAAAGAGATAACGAAGCTTACGAGTCTGTGGCAGCTAGAGCTCTATAATAACTCCTTGAGAGGAAAGATCCCCGATGGATTCGGGAACTTAACAGAGCTTGCCTATTTCGATGCCTCGAGGAATCAATTGGAAGGCGATCTCTCTGAGCTACGGCTTCTTAAAAATTTGATTTCTCTGCAGCTATTTTTCAATGGGTTTTCCGGCGAAATTCCTCAGGAATTCGGAGATTTCAAATTTCTGGTAAATTTATCACTTTATAATAATAGATTGACCGGGAATTTGCCGGCGAAGCTCGGAAGCTGGTCGGAATTCAACTTCATCGACGTATCGACGAATTACTTAACGGGTTCGATCCCGCCGGATATGTGCAAGATGGGAACTATGCAGAAGTTGCTGCTACTCGAAAACCAATTCTCCGGCCAAATTCCGGCCACTTACGCGAGTTGTTCGACCCTGATTCGATTCAGGGTCAGTAACAATTCCCTCTCTGGCGAAGTTCCTGCTGGGCTCTGGGGACTTCCCAGTCTCGATATCCTTGATCTCGCCATCAATCAGCTTGGAGGAGCCATTGATGCGAGCATCGGCGGGGCGAAATCTCTGAGCCAGCTGTTGCTTGCAGACAATAAATTTTCCGGGGGCATACCTTCTGAGATTTCTGGAGCTTCTTCTCTTGACACGATCAATTTATCAAATAATCAGTTCTCTGGTCAAATTCCAGAGAGCATCGGCGAATTGAAGAAGCTCGCTAGTTTTCATGCCGAGAAGAATTCGCTCACAGGCGAGATTCCAGATTCTCTAGGTTCTTGTGTTTCGCTGAACACAGTCAATTTAGCTGGTAACACTCTCTCCGGCGAAATCCCTTCAAGTATCGGGAGATTACCTAGTCTGAACTCGTTGATCCTCGCTAATAACAAACTCTCCGGTCAGATTCCCGCGAGTTTATCTTCGTTGAAATTGAGCTCTCTTGACCTCTCAAACAATCAACTCACTGGCGAAATTCCAGCGGCGCTCTCGATCTCTGCCTACAACGACAGCTTCATCGGAAACCCTCGCCTCTGCTCAAACTCGTTTATCTATCTCCACCAATGCTCTCCAAATTCCAAACAATCCTCAAACAAGCTCACAACAATCCTGACGTGTCTGCTCGCGGCATTCGCACTAGCCCTCTGCTCCCTTGCACTCATCTACTTCAAAAAGCGCAAATCCGAAAGAGACTCCACCATAATCTCAAAAGATTCATGGGACATCAAATCCTTCAGGATCCTGACATTCGACGAGCAAGAAATCATAAACTCAATCGTAAAGGACAATCTGATAGGCAAAGGCGGCTCCGGTGAAGTCTACAGAGTCAACTTAACCAGCGGCAAAATCGTCGCAGTCAAGCACATCTATCACAATTCATTCAATCCCGAAAACGCCTACGACCAAAAAAGCACCTCAGCAATGCTAACAAAACGTTCTTGCTCGATGCGCACGCGCGAATTCGAAGCAGAAGTCAACACACTGAGCTCAATTCGTCACGTTAATGTGGTGAAACTGTACTGCAGTATAACCAGCGAGGAGTCGAGCCTGTTGGTGTACGAATATTTGCCTAATGGGAGTTTGTGGGACCGGCTGCACACGGCGGCGGGCGAGAAGCTGGGGCTGGATTGGGAGACGAGGTACGAGGTCGCGGTAGGGGCGGCGAGGGGGTTGGAGTATTTGCATCATGGGTGTGATCGGCCGATACTGCATCGGGATGTGAAGTCGAGTAATATTTTGTTGGATGAGTTTTTTAAGCCGAGGATTGCTGATTTTGGGCTGGCGAAGATGTTGCAGGGTGGGAAGGATGCGTCGTCGATGACGCATGTTATTGCTGGGACTCATGGTTACATCGCTCCGGGTACGATAATCTCGATCTTCATCACATTTTAGTCAACTGTACGCTAAACTATTTTATTATCACTTAACACGTCTGAACTCCAAACAATATTATTCTCGTTTTTGGTTGAGACATTATTGCATGATAATAAAGTGATGCGTGATAAATTTCTTTTTGTGTTCAATTTAGTTGAAACGAACATTAAATTTCTCTCTAATTAAAACAGTTTAGTGGATATAAATGCTTACGCAATCATAGTACAAAGGGTTTGTATGTGATTAATCCAAAATTGTATAGAAAAATTCATTTTAAAATTTGATCTGTCAGACCTTTGAATTTTTTTTTTTAAATAGAAGGTGTTTTTATAATATATAGTCCATGTTTCCTTGAGGAATATAATGCTCAAATTAGGAAAACATCAATATTTATAAAGTTAATATTCTCAACAATTTTAGAGCTTTGATATCATAGGAGATACTGTGTCGTTTATAAACATCTTGTTACTTCTGTTCGTTCACAATTTGGTGATAATTTAACTTAAACTTATATGCTCTTGAACAACAGAATACGCATATACATGGAAGGTGACCGAGAAGAGCGACGTGTATAGCTTCGGAGTAGTCCTCATGGAGCTAGTTACCGGAAAAAGGCCAATCGAAGCAGAGTACGGTGATAACAAAGACATTGTCTATTGGATTTCAGGGAGAATGACAAGCCGAGAGAGCATAATGAACTTGGTGGATGCAAGTATCATTTCAGAGCTAGCCAGAGAAGAAGCTGTAAAAGTTCTCAAAATCGCCGTGCTCTGCGCAGCTAGGCTTCCAACTATGAGGCCGTCAATGAGGACCGTCGTTCAAATGCTCGAGGACACCGGTGGTTCTCGGCTAGTCGTAGGAGTAGATTCTTTAAAAGAGAGTCAAGAGAAAGTGATGTTAGAGAAAGTGGCGAGTTACAAATTAACTTGAGCTTATAGCTGATAATAATAGGGATCATAGTCTGAACTTGAACTTAGAATCTTAAATTGCCAGATTTTGTACATACTTAAGGCCCATCCCTCATTCGGTATTGTAATTTTAATAGGGACTCTAGAGGGACAGAGATGCTTGTGCAATAATCTGAATTATCAGTATCGCAGAGCATAAAGTTAAGATTATTTTGGATCTTGCTCCGATCAGCTAGCCCTAGACAGCTCGATTCACTCCTATATTATTTTGACTGGTTGGATGAAAAAATTGTGGAAGTTTCCATCTGAACTTAAAAGTGTAGATTGGTGTTGGCATTTATTTGGCGTCATGTTTTTTTTTTCCAAATATTATTAAGGATAAAATAATTAATCTAATTGGATTGATAGCTCTGTTCATCAGCTTTTTTTTTATCTGTTAAATTTGTTTTGGAATTTGTGCTAGTGTATGCTACACATCAAGTCATAAATCTCAAAAAACAGTTTTAATATGTATCACAAAAAATCATAACCTGAAAGCTAATCCAATAGCTAAATGAGTGGGTGAATAGAGCCATCAATCTACTTAATTTTATTATAAGCGTTACTTTTTTCTCAAATCAAAAAATCATTATTGTTCTCTATTAGAAAAAAATATTTGTTCGCTTTCACCAATCAAATTTTTAAAGAACAAAGAAAAGGTGAGATGGAAAACAAAAAAGGAGAAAATAATAGGGGGAAAAGCACGGAGAGATAACAAGAACAGAGTGGCAAAATAGGAAAGAAATAGGATGGGAGATGAAAAGGAGTTTGAATAAATCTGCTCCTCTGATAATGGCTATGTAATCTTCTTTTCAGTCTCATCCGTGAAAAAAATAAGAATAAAAATAGCGATCTCTCCGAACTCCATGTAGTTTCATCCTCTATAGGTCACATATATATTTTAAGAAACCAGAGAGTTTTATCTTTTCTTCTTATTTTTCTTTTTATGGTGAAATTGTGCCTTAGGATTTGTCATAATTATGTGGCGTCCACATAGAATACTTGTGTTACTTGTATTTTTTTTAATTCTTTCTTAATTTAAGACTGTACCAATTCTTTCTTATTATTCTTCGCATGCTTTTCTCGGTTCACACGTACGAGCACAATTAAACATTAAGTCTCACATTTCTCCCAAAAAAACCATGAGTCCCACATAATGCTGGTTTATTTAGGTTGTTTTAATTTTAAGATTCTGTGGTTCATGATGGATTCTCTGAGTAGGGATAACTGAAGGTATTCAACCAATGATTTTCATAGAAAATTATAGGAAAAATTGTAAGTGTGAGATGTAGGAGGATACAAAAAATATAGTATCATGATTTTAGAGAAAAGATGCGTTTGAGGTGAATGTCATAGGGTTGGTAGAGTAATGACTAAATTATCTATGGAGAGAACAAGAAGTTGTCTAAATTCAATGTTGAGTCTGCTTCGATAGTGAGCACAAAATGAAAAACAAAGTCGACATCTCAAACTAAGTCACGACCCTTGTACAGGGACACGTCCAAGATGCATCAGCTACATAGAATAAATGCCTCAACAATCACATAAAATGTTTTACCTTCATCATTCTCCTCATTCTCCTCCTTGGGCCTGCTTGGGCCTCGGCTGACTTCCGTTTCTTGCTCCCATCTCGCTGCTGCTGAAACCTTGATTATAATTAACCACAATCAATCTAACTAGTTTCAACATTAGCATCCCTATATGAATTAGGGTTTATAAACCAAAATCGTTACTTGTAACTTAGAATCATAGATTGACAAATGTTATTCATATGAAGTCCCATGCCTCTTCCGGTTTTGGTATCTTTAGAATCTTTGGAGTTCAAAGGTTAGGGAGGTTTTTACAATAATTAGAATTATTAGTATGAATGAAAGTGTGATGCTTTGAAGATTATTCTGGAGCTTGTTTCGATCAGCATGAGGCAATTCAATGAATCAGTCTGGTATTACTTTGACATTCTGCACGCTGAATTTAAAATGGGCCGGCGATTTGGATGGGACGTAGAAGAATTGTGGAAGTTTAATCAGAAATTAAAGTGTGCATGGTGGTGTTGGCATTTATTTAGCCACTCATTGCTTCACTTAATGGAGCGCAACGTGTGATGTCCGCATTTGTCCCGATGAATGATAGTTTGCGTAAGTTAAAATCAATTGCTTACAATAATGTGAACTGTTGACAATTGGCATCACGTTATTTTTCCAAAGATATTATGTTATGTATACTAGAATTTTGACACGTGCTATGAAAACATTTTATTTTTGAATTAATAAATATACATGAAGATAATTTTATTTTTTTTAATAGAGAGTATGCATTTAATAGATAGGCAGAGAGAATAACAGTCAAATAATGTCTTTTTGAACCTAAAATCCTCCATTAATTTTCTTTATGTATTAGTATAAATAATTATCGTATAGATATACGCATAGAACTTTACTTTTTTCATAACATAAAATGTGAAGAAAAAATTCAATTATGTGGGCTCCTTTTTCTTATGACATTGAATGATATATAATAATCTAGAAACAAAAACAAAAAAAAAAAAAAGAAAAGAGAAAACACTAATTATTGTAAAATTATATTTATGACCTTTCAATTACAATTGAAAAAGAGGACTTGTCGACCACTCATTCAACTTTATACTATCCTTAGTTGGTTTTTTTTATAGTAGTATAGATATATCCACATTTTTCCCGATGAAAGATACTTTGTTTAAGATAAAATCAATTGCTCACAACTGTTGACAATTGGCATCACGTTCATTTTCCATA
>JBAKGM010000139.1:7645757-7664411 GCA_037177215.1 Asparagus racemosus
CCATTTTGAGAGGAAAATTTGGGTGGAAAACATTTCCTATAAAAATGGGTTGAAAACATTTCCTATAATTTCATTTCTTTGAACCAAACACCCCCTTACACTCTATCAAAAGAAAATTGACGACAACAATGAAACTGCTGGGCAAGTATCTTGACCTTCTCAAAGAAATGCACGAGTCATTGGCAGACGAGGTAATAGATGTGTCATGATTTAAGAAATGGGATAAGAAGTTTGGAGGATTTAAGGAAGAACTTATTCTAGTAAGGAATTAGAAGAAATAATAACAACAAGAAGTAGATTGATTGCGCATGGACTGCCACTATATTTCAGTAATTCAGGGTTCAGGATAATGTTTACTCTCTGATATTAAACACTTCTTCTTCAAGTCCAACAGGCATCCCTGTCAATTCTCGAGGTGTGACTCGACATTAACATCTAGTCACAAAAGTAGATGGTATAGGTGAAAGTGAAAAACACAATCCAGATATTGTCTTCACTTTTTTTGCTGTTTGAAGGTGTGTATTATGGGAACAATGTATGACCTAAGAACTTGACTGAAAACATATTTTAAAACAAGAGGAACAGGAGTTACATGGATGTGTGTCTTGATCTCTTTAGCTCGGTCAGCATACTTCAGGGTATTGACTGTATGGTGATACTGGTCATCAGCAGGTGATATTGTAGCTACCATGACAGTTCGAGAATTTCCACTAAGTCCATCCTTCAGAATCCGTGTCAGTTTGCTGCACAAAAAATTAGCATTAGTCTTCTACAACAGGAAATTTGCAGCACAGGCAAAGTGATCAGCTACCTATTGCGATAAGGAACATATGCAAGGCCCTTCTTCTGATGCTTTCCCAAGGCATTTATACAATTTGCTAAAGCAAGGAGCGACTTGTTGATATTGGCTCCATCTCTAAGCTTTTGCCCCCCATTATTTGTTTCGGAAGCTCTCTCGCTGTAGAAAAAATGGCATGTAAATGTGTGCTCCAGATGAAGTACAAAATTGCAGATAATAATATCCAGAGTAATCACCTTCCAGCAAGATCAACTAGGGCAAGTTTTCCACGGAGAACTTGACTCTTGTATTGGTTTTTCTGTTTTCTTTTCACAGTAATCTCCAGCACAGCATGGGAGCTATTGGGCCAGAACAAATATGCAAAAATTATTTAAAGCAATGTTTCACTATAAATACCTTAACAAACAGAAAATTGTTTCTTCATTCTAAGAGTTATATAGTACTCTAATGTAGATAGGAAATCAGAGATATCATGGACAGAAATCAGAAAAACAAAAGGTATCCATCTTGTGCAACAAGGTTGGACTCACAAACCATCCTAACCTCAGGCTTTTGCAGACAAAGGTGGGGTCGGTCTCTTGGGTTTTTGTCCCCTTTCCCACGTTGAACCCAACCCAACTCCGCATACATTATTTAATAGTATGCATTTAAAGCCAAACAGTGCATAATTGTGTATAAAGGTTTGGACCAGAAAAAACAAGTTTGACTTTAAGAAGTTTGAACAACCAAATTTTTGCACTGGTTACAGAAATACATCATTAACTTATATAATTAAGAAATGCTAAGTATTAATGAATCAGTGCAGAAAGTAGAACTTACCGTGATGAAGTTGCATTTGCCTCTGTGCTTTCTGTTTTACGTCTGCTATTACCAACATTCAACAGTTCAAGGATTCTGTCAGCTGAATGGACCTGAGGAAAGAATTGAATAGTTACAGGAAAGGTAAAAGAAAGATATATTTTCAGGCCACATTACTGTAGGCATTTCAGTAGCTCCAATAAACAGACAAGTGTTGTGTATTGTCTTAAATGAGGAGCAACTAAATGCATTTAATACAAAATAGAATGGTGAAGAAAGCAGAGAAGCTGAAATGAACTGGGATTACTGCATTATTTTACTAAAATATAAGCCCTCTAACCAACAAGACAGGTAAACATGCACCGTATGCCCATATGGTAAAAGTTAATATCCAAAAGAGAACGTGCTTCAGTTCTATCAAAATAGAGTATCACCTAATCTTGAACCCAGGGACAACTAGAGGCAATTTAAGGTTATAGCCATCTGGGAACTTAGTGGGTCCACATTATACATGTCTACCAAAGAGTATTGGCTGAACCTAAACTTTTTAATCCTCTTTCTTTTACATAATTCCTTTTCTAAGGGAGAAATAGTTTCATTAAATTGTTTGATGGTTCCAGGATATTAAACGCGGACCTCCTCTTCCCAGTTACTCACCGCTTAACAAGTATGCCAAGGACCTCTTAACGTGCTCACCAATATGTTGCCATAAACTTCTGTCATAAAATTTTACAATACAATAAACTAGTCAACCTTTTGCTAATATTTCACCCACATTCAGCAAGTTACAAATGAAAATTCAAGGAGGTTATCCTTAGAATCGGAGTTCACTAAATTTGAGAAACAGAATTCTGCACTGGTTTTGTAATGCTCCGCTGCACTTGCCATTTGCACTAGGAGTTGAATTAGCCAAACTATCCATTGAAGTGATCCTGCAAGATCATGCATTTTGCATGTTTAAAAAAGTTCTCATTGTCTTGAGACTCTCAACTGATATCATGCACAATTATACTAGCCAGGAGACGTTCATTGGCCTCATGTTTTTGTTCAAATCACATCATAGATCATCTTAAGTCCTTTAATCAGCGTTGTCTGATCCATTAATTCACTTATACAAAATCCTAAAGATATTGTTAGGACCAGCAGTGACAAACCTGCAGAACTCACAAACTGTCTATTATATAGTTAAAACCCGAATATCTAGATGTATTTTTTAATAACCGACACCTTTTATCTACATCACAAAATATCTCAACCATAAATATTAGAATGCCAATAATTAATATTTAAAATGTTATTGGGTACAAGCATAAACATGGCATCTTGTTTTACATTGTTTAATGAGTTTAAAAGATCATGTGATGCTTTCAATATACAGATTATTATACTTTCATGGCTCCATAACGGGTCTACAGAACTAAGATCTGAAAGAATCTAAAAGATTCAAGATTAGATGCTTCACACTAGCTAACTGCACTAAAATTAATCAAGAAAATGTTTACAGTGATACCAGTAAATAATATACTGGCGTGAATGCACTAGGAAAAAGAACATATAAGATTAGAGAAAGGACCTTAATCCTTCTTAAACCAGCAACTATTATGCCATTTACTGGATCTTCTCTGAGCTCCAGGTGTCCTGATGATTTTTCAAGCAAGTCATAGATGACCTAGAATTAGCCAGAAATACAAGATGTTATCACCATTCACATTGTAAAGTTAAAGGACTACTGAGAATCAACAATTTAATGCCCACCGTACTTCATTGTAGACTTCCAGATATGAACATGTGACTTCAAATGTGTCTGAGCTCTTGTCCTCTTTTATAAGGTCAAATATGGTATGTAAGCTAAGAACCATGAGTCCAGGATCATTACATGTCCCAACCATTGTGTAAGTTTTGCCACTGTTAAACATGTGGAGTATGTAAGATTTTACCAGAAAGAAAGTTTCAGTATTTATCACTAATTTCTTGCAACAGTAGAACGGCCATCTTGACAAATTAACCACCCAAACGTTCTGGCTGCTAGTTGTGGATTACATCGAATGGAAAAGACGGGCATATTGAAAGGTTCCATAATGATAGTACTTAGTAGTTCTTATTACTTGGTATTCTCATATAGGCCTATTCTATATAACTCATGGGAACATGTAAAGTATAATGCCATGTAGAATCAATGAACGGTGACCAGAAAAATAAAAGTGATCATAAAACTTGTCAAAGCAAGACAGTTCTCCGATCATTGAAATCCTTATCCTTCAAAGTGTTAGGATCCTCATCCAAATTGTAATGGATACTGAGTTTTGTTAAAGATACTTCAACGCAAGCCATATAATGATTATTAGTATGCGTTAAGAAGTGATATGGATCTATAGACAGAACAAAGACCACTGAACATAGTACCTTCCAGTTGAACCATATGCAAAAACAGTTGCATTAAGGCCATGAACAACCCCAGCAATTGTCGAAGAGATATTCCTATAAACATCCTGAGAATCAACAGGAGAAAACGTTTAGAATTTAGCAGGGAAACACTGAAGATATTTTGAGTTGTCAATGTGTTTAAATCAGTTGAAGCCGATTCTATTCAAAGAAACATGGTTACTGGATGATTGCTTTAGTAACTATAGAAATTGCAGTGAGTTGAACAGGTGGCTTTGGCTTTGTATGAGAACCAGTCAATGAATGTATGATTTCCATAATTACCTTAAACCTCTAATCCTAAGCTTCTAGGCACATATGAGTTATCTACACCTACTATTTTGTTACTTTAATAATGCAGAACACACAGTAATTGGCATATGATCAATACAATTAATCGTGAAGCTACATTAGGGTAAATGGTATAAGAGACATACCCCATTTGTACATTCAGGTCCAAACACATGATCAAATGAATATCTTCTCTCTTTTGTTCGATTCTGTATCCGATCAAGGTAGTCCTTTGACAAGTCAGGGTCTAAAACAACTAAACCCTGTAATTTATGCATCAAGATGTCATGTCATCAACAAATACACTGATACTTGTGTATCTTTCTGAATTCTAAAATGAAAAAGTAAATCTTCTCAAACCTTTTCATCTGTAACTTGAATGATATGTCTGCTTCTCCACTTCTCTCCCTCCGTCAGGGGCCTGCATTTCACAGCCACCTACAACCAACACAATGAAGCATTAGATGAAAGCGTGTAACAAACATAGGCACATATAAATCCACAATAATACTCACTGATAGAGTTGCAGTCTGTTTTGAGGCTGGTGCTTTAATACTTGGCATGACTGGATCATTCACGTAAATCAATTGCAATTCCTTTAATATCGCTTGGATCGATCACAATTTCAGTATTTCCCCTTCGAATTGTCCAAATGCAACAAATTCAATTACAAATCCGCAGTTTGCACAATTTCATCCAAGCAACAAAAATCCCTCTTCATTGTCCATCAGCAAACCCTCAGAATTCCCAATTCTGAATCTAGTACGTGGAGGAAACTTCCAGAGTCAAAATCCAAAAAATGCATCTTAGGTCAAGCACCACATAACCTCCTCCGAAATTTACCCACAAAAATCAAAACATTTCCGCCAAAATGCTCGATTTCACCAAAATTTTGAACCCTAAGCCAACAAATCAACCACAGAAGCACCCGGCACTCCCTTCAATAAGCTCACAGAGCTTAGCAAGAACAATAACCCTAAATCGAGCAGTCAAAATCTCCAGCCCCACGGAATACAAGCTAGCTCAACTCCATTGATCTCCGTTTCTAAGCTCTTCAAGCAACCACACAAGCTCGCAAAACCCTACCTAAAACAAGGAGAAGATCCAAGAACCGCCAAGCAAAGACCCTAGCGTTAGATAAACGCCACCGACATGAAAACCGAAACAATGACGTTGAACTGCAGATGATGGGGAATTGGAGTTTAGTTCAATTTAATCTAATTTAATGCATATCTTTACTCAATTGAATGAAGGAAGGTAGAGAGAGGGAGCGGTCCCGTGCTCCGCGGAGAAGCTGACCGCCGTCAAGTTGGTGAGTGTTTGGAGGAAGATCAGTCGTCGGTCGGTATCGGGATTCGCTGTAGCAAAAGATTTTCGAGTGATTAGAAAATGAGAGGTTATTATCATCTATCCTGGACGTGAGGGTGTTAAGTGCTGGTCCACTACACGTACTACTTATTTGGGGGTGTGACGGAGGAAAACGTAATTGCGCAAATTTTCCTAAGATCTACGAAACTGCCCTTCCCATTTGCAAAAATCTTAATTTTTATCAAAAAACCACACTTCATTTTTATTTATACATAAATTATCTTTAATGTGAGCTTTTGTTCCAATCAACCACCTCCCAGTTAAATTTTATGCTAAAAATTCAGTAATACCCTTAAAAACACACATTCAAGTAACGTGACTCACTTTGTTAATGTTTACGTCTAGTTATGGTATAAGTCGCATGCCTTAAACGTGCATTTTTTAAGCTTGTTTTTTATTTTTTTTTAGTGAAAATTTGACTAGAATGTGGTTAATCGGAACACAAACTCATTTTAAAGGTGATTTACATATACATTGAAGATGAAAGGTGGTTTTTGTATAATGAGCCCATTGTAAGTTGTTTTCAAGAAAAAAAAACCAAAGTTTAAACGAAATTTTCAATATGGAATAACACAAGGTATGAACTTAAAAGTGGTCAAAGTTTAGGGTATTTGGGCAAATCTCAACATATGGGTTTTAAAGTTAAAAACATCGAAAGATTTAGCTATTACAATGTAGTTAGTTTTATTCTTTTTTCATAACTTTTTAACTTATGACATTCTCAAATGAATTCTAGTGACTTTTTTTATGTTTCCGGTAAAACCTAAGGATGGTCATACATTTTTAGGTTTAAGTTATTTGGATGACCAGAACTAACAATTTTCAACTTTATGTTCATTGTTGAGTATCGCTTAGTCAATACTCTTTGTCTATTAACAAATTTATTTGTAATTTAAATAATAGAATATATATCCGTATTGCATTCTTTCTCATTCATTAGGAAATATAAACAAACTCTTCAATACAAAAAAAATCTGAATCTAACTAAATATTCAAAATAATAGATCTTCGTTATTTCCTCTACGTGTTAACATTATAGATGTTAACAAACAGGAATGTAAAATAAATTGTAAAAAATGATAGTTCATATTTTGGTACTAGTGAAAATGTTGCATAACAATAGGGATACTTCAGTCATAATACCAATTCCACTCTCTTCGTTAGTACCCCTTTGCTAATTCACCTGAAAATGAAACCGCACCCCAAGACCCACTCGTCCCTACAAACTTTCCAAGTTGAGACATGCAGATTAGAGTGGGCCCCGCTCAATCAGTACCCGTGCAATAAAGTAACAGAAGAGCGAAATTAACTCAAGCAATTGAGTTAAGCCCCACTGCTGGAGGTGAGGTGGCATTTATTTCGGGCCCTTGTGGTGCGGTCGGTGGGCTGGACCCCACGGGCCAGCTTTTATTGTCACCGGTTGGCGTGGTACCTGCTTTCTTTTCCTGTATTTACTCGCCAGTTCGGTCTCACTTAATTACGCTGACCGTAGTTTGACTGGGTAGACAGTCAATCTGAACTTTAGAGTGATGCAGTAAAAGTAATGATTTGGTTCAACTTAATGAAAAATTAGAATTCTTTGAATTTTGTAGTGGGTTGTGTGGTGATAACATATTATTTTCTTAGATTGGATCGGGTCATTTTTATAAACTCGTTTTGAGCATATCTCGTTCAGCACGATACTTATTGTTTTGACATTAAATATCATTTAAAATTATGAAAATAAATGTGCAGAGCATCATTACATGTTTTTCGTTTTGTTGAATATAGGAACACTGATGGTGTTCTCAACCCAGTACATGCAGATGTGCGAGGTTACGGGCCGAACTCATTAAAAAAAATTTTTTTGAGCTCACATCTTCTATATGACATCTAAATTAATCACGAAATTGAATCCGAGGTGCTTTCTGTCCCAACAACGTTGATATTCCATTTAATTCGAGGTTCCTTTTAACCTGAAAATGAAACTGCACCCCCAAGAGGCCAAGACCCGCTGAGGCATTGGTTAAGAATCATGTAATTATCTTGAAGATAGTAATTGGTTATTTTGATGCTTTTACTTTTCTTTTAATGAATTATTAGGGGTTTAGTGCAATTTTTAAAGTTATTGGGGGTCTATTCCAATACACTGAAAGTTCTTGGGAGCTTAGTGTAATCTGACCTTTAAAAAAGGCCATAAAAACAAGTATATATAAATAGAAGAATTCATGGGGCATCATCCAAAATTACCTATTGACTTAACTATGTCCCCACTAGGTGCGGCTCAATGGCAAAGCCGTGTAACTCCATCGTAGGGGGTATGAGTTCGATTTCCATGTGCACCAAAGTCGCGATAATAAAAAAACCCTACATCCCACTAATTTACCTTTGTTTACCATTTACCTATACCTCTGCCTATAGAAATATAAAAATAAGTTGAAAACAAAAAAGATCAAGTTTCCTCATTTACTGGTTTATATAAATAACATAAGAGATGTAATTACTATCATCTTAAGAATATATTGCCCATATTACAAAACAAGAAAGGTATTGATTAATTTGCTTTATTTACCCAAACAAGAAAGGCGACTCAACCCCCTCAGCAATCAACACTTGTAAATTGTTTGCCAACTCAGCTGTCTAACTGGACTCAGCCCAAGTTATCCTTTTGCCCCTCCAATCCACTATAAAAGGAAGCGGCATTGCATGAGGTAAGCCCTCGGGCCTTTTTGCGCAACTCTTAACTACTCAACCTATATATTTCCCCACTCAATATCACTTATTGACTTGATCATCGGAGGAATAACTGGAGAACCAAACTCTGCCCTCTTACGTGTCTTTTCATGTGCAGGGAAGAACAGTGAGCCCCGGGCCCAACCATCTGAAGGAGTTTGAGGACCTAACACTCTCATTAACTTTCATCTAAATCCTCTATTAGATAATTGACATCAACAGCGTCAATTTAGGAATAAAATCATTTTTGTTATTATATGAATATACTCATAGTCTAAATAAAATCCCGAAAGATCATCTTTCTCTCTTCCTAACAATATTTATAATTACTACCAAGCAAAAAAAAGCTAATGAAGTGGAAGAAACATTATTTCCTCTACTTCTAAATATTTACAAAAAAAAAAATAGTACTTCCGCTATTGTCTATTTTATAATTTCAGAAGTAATAGTTTTGATTTACTTCTTACTTCTAATACTTCATATCAACCAAATAGGCCCTAAAAGGACAATTCTTTTGTTCTCTATTTGGTTTTATTCCAAATAACATCTCTTCAAAATACAAAGCGAAACACTCAAAACTAATTTACCGAAATATCGCCTAATTTTAAAATACAAACTGAACATAAAAACAAAAATTCCTCAACGAAAAGGAAAAGACAGATTTCCCTCCTACAAAATACCACCACGGGGCCTGTTTGGCAAATGAATAAAATGAGTTTTAAGTAGAATAAATTTGGCCTAAATATTTAGCTCTAGTTTGGCAGCCAAAAAACTTGGACTAAACCAGTTCTCTTTTGACACATTTTTGCCTCATAACTGGACTAGAGTTAAACCAATACCCCACTGGTATGAAAAAGAACCAGATAACTCTGCCCCAAAAATCAAGAAAAAAAGGAAAGAAAAATAGGTAAACTATCAAAGTTGCTATCTTGCGTATATTATGTGTTTACCAAAAAAGAAATAGCTCTAAATTAGTTTTCTTTAAAAGTTAACCAAACTTGGCACACATCAAAACTAGCACACATAGAAACTAGTTTAGCCAAATCAAACCTATACGAAACCGGATCAAAACTAAACATGATTAGTTTCTAAGTTGTCAAACACACTCCCAGGGAACAAAACGACGTGAAATTAATTTAATTTATTTTTCCTCCGGGCCTACTTGGATATCTTAATATTCTGTCCATCCAAAACTTGATCTTTGTCTCACCAATAGCATATAGAATATGAACCACTCTCTAATGATGAGAAGAGTCGGTAGTATCACTGTATATTTTTATTTCCGTACTGTGTCCTCAACTGATTGACCGCTGCAATCAATCTGGCTTATTTTGGTTCACTTTTTGATGGTCAATGAGTTCGAGTGATTTTGCCTTTTACATCCGCAATTGTAGCCTTTTGGAAAAGTAGCATCCTAGATATCGCTCTTCGCCCTGTTTTTTGGATGTGAAGGCCTGTTTGATATATATAGTAGGTTATAATTGTTACAAAATATTGCATGCGGAAAATATTTGCAAGTAGTATTTATTGTAGAAAATTTTATTCAAATCTTTCATTTGAACAATGTGGGCTTTGTGGTAGGAAAATGTCAATACAAGGGTAAATTGCGGTAAGCCCCCAACAACTTTTGAAATTTCACGAAGTCCCCCATAGGTTTTCCTTGAAGATTCGCCCCATAAATTTGAACAAAAAGCAAAATAAAAAAGTATTTTGAAAATTATTGGGTGTTTAGTGCAATTTACCTAATAGATATTTGGTATTTTTTGAAAAAGGTATAGGGGCTTAATGCTCTTTGAAAGTTTTTGGCGGGTTACTCCCAAAGCTGGAAGTGTTTGGGGGCTTAGTATAACTTACTCTCGTCTTGACATTTTCTAGCATTTATAGCTGTCACTGTAAAATCATTTACAATTTAGTAAGATGAACAACGATAACGACTATAACAAATGATTTTTTCATATAAAATATAAATTTAATAATATTTCTCCAGTAGCAATTATTCCGGCGAGTAATTCTCAAGTACTCAGTAGACAATACCCATCACCAACTAGAGAAGATGCACAGAGCCCAGTGCACTTTTTCACGTAAATGGGCAGTTGAAGTAGCCCAGAAGAATTGGGTAAACAGGCCTTTGTCGGCCACACAGTTTTGTTGGGCTCTTAAGCATTCTATTTAACGAGATCCAAACCCGGCTCATGCCACGTCAGCGAACATCCTTACCAGCAAGAACACATCCTATCAAATTCAGTAGCATTCACTAATACCGAAATCCCCTCGCAAAATCTCTCTCTCTCGCCCCAATGGCGGCCTCAGCGACGGCCGCAGCCGTTAGATTCCCCGTCGGAGCCCTCAAGCTAAGCTCCAAATCCCTCTTCAACCTCCACTCGTTCGCGCCAAAACCCAGACCCTTCGCCTTCTCCAAGTGCAAACTCACCGGCAAAGCTCTCCAGAAGACCGAGCTCAGCGTCAAGGAGGAGGGAAAGCCTGAAACCCTAGATTACAGAGTCATCTTCCATGATTATGCGGGGAAAAAGGTTTACTTTTTATTATTATTATTTTTTGCCTTTTTTGGTCTTCTTATTTTGTATGTTTACGGAATCGGTGATGGAAGTTGTAGGATTTTGGTTAGGTTTCGCCTTGGCATGATATTCCTTTGAAATTGGGGGATGGAGTGTTTAATATTGTCGTGGAGATCCCGAAGGAGAGTAGTGCGAAGATGGAGGTGGGGACGGATGAGGCTCATGCTCCAATTAAGCAGGATACGAAGAAGGGGAAGCTGAGATACTATCCGTAAGTTGTTTTTGTCATTTGATTTGTCGATCAAAATCTTATCTTGTTGTCGTTTTGGCTGATTAGCTTGTAGCAAGGAAACACTTACCCGCTTGTATTTCGTTCTTTTTCTTTTGAATAATTACATTTTAATACCCAATCTCATTGGTTTTTAACTTCTATACGCTGGATGTTAAATCTATGGTAGAATTTTTCGCATGCTTATTATAGGGTATGGGGTATTTTTTATGCTTTACATCCATAAACTGACGGTAATTCCTCATAACTCAACACTAAAATTTGGCATTGAACTGTAGCAAAAATAACCATTGTTTCACAATATTCACAACAAACATTGAAATAAAAATCAGAAACTGAAAGGAAGAATTAACAAAAAAGGATTTTTTGTTTGGAAATTTCACGGTGATGTGGTGGAGGGTATTAAAGTTGAAAATGGTGAGGGTATTAAAGTTAAAAATGGTGAAAGTTTGGGTATTGTTGGGGCAAAATTAACTTCAGGGTACTAAAATTAAAAGCAATAAAATTCAGGGTGTTAAAGTGCCATGACCTTTGTAGAGATAACTTGTTATCAACTTACGTGTTATAACATAAGGCAACCGATATTACGAATTATACATCTGATATTTTTTTTAATCACCACCACTTCATTTGTCTTGTTCAATACTAAGCATGTGTAACATACCTTCATATTTTTCACCACCTTTGATCATTTACTATTACCTACTCATGCATATTTGTTTATATTCTTGATACAAAACATCCATCTGAGGAAAGCTTTTGTGATCTTCTATGGGAATAAGCTGTAGTCTGCACAAGCTCTGCACTATGGCTGCTGGTCTATGTTAATTGGGTACTTCTATCATAAAATCTGTATCCGTACCTGACACATAGCGGACACCAAGAGTCCTGGGGCACTCCTTGGACATTTCTATCATGTATTGTACCTGTGTCAAACATGGATATTCCTTGAATATACACATACATCTATTCAAACGTGTACTCAGTTATATAATATATAGTTTAATTTAGAACACTCGCTATACAATTCTTGAACATTTATCCTACACTTAACGTTCACTCTTTGAAACTTGTTGGACGGGTTCGTTTCACTCCATACCCAGTTCCGAACTATAATTATAAAGGTCGTCTGCGTATTTTGTTCAAATAACTAGTGGTGGACAATTTTATATAATCTAGATAATAAAAGAGAGATAAAATGTCATGGGAATTTTAATTCTCGTAACATGTGAATGAAGAAATATTATTGATCTTATGTAAATTATTAATTTTAATATATGTATATAGCCATGTTCACGTACCATCCCTTTTACAAATTTGACGTGCCCTGTATCTGCATCTGTACTGGTACCCGTGTCCATGCAACATAATTGCAGGTTTATTAGTTAGCAATTTTTCGTTTCACTTACTATGCATCACTTTCAGGTACATCATAAATTGGAATTATGGATTACTTCCACAAACATGGGAAGACCCATCTTTTGCCAATGCTGAAATTGATGGAGCATTTGGTGATAATGGTCCAGGTACATTGGACCCTGTCTTTAATTTTTAATGTTGATTGTGTTTAAGTATTCCACAGTATAATAGAATCCATATACCTTGCTACATTGATTTGATGTTGTTCTTTTTTTCTCCAATCGAGCTAAGATTGGTGATGCTCTCAAGGTTAAGCCTTTGGTGAGATAGGCGGAGCTCGAGCTAAGAGTGGTGATGCTCTCAAGGTTAAGCCTTTGGGAGCTAGCCATGGTTGATGAAGGGGAGCTAGACTGGAGGAATGTTGCAATTTCATTGGATGACCTTAAGGCTTCCCTCGTAAATGATGTGAACGATGTTGAGAGACATTTTTCGGTAACTTCATTGTTCCCGTCATTGATCTCCTCCCATATGGATTCTTGTAAAATGAAAGACACTCAAGTGCTTCATCTATACACTAGTAACAAGCTGACGCAGAACCTTCAGACCCACCTTTAACAATTTACATTATCATTTAGGATTTAGTCTAATAATATCGCCTGCTATCAAGATTTATTATTGGCTTTGAGATTTAGTCTGTCTATAAGCTAGTTAATATTTTGGCTGTGTTTCAGATTTGTCTTACGTGCACACTAGCGTAAACACATGCATATGAGTAGCTATAAGTTTCATAATAACAAAGTTAAGTTTGTTCCCACCTTTTGGCTGTGTTTCAGATTTGTCTTACATGCACACTGGTGTAAACACATGCACACGAGTAACTATAAGTTTCATAATGACAAAGTTAATTTTGTTCCCACCTTTGAAACTTTTATCAGTTTATGATGAGTAGCCATTCTATCAGAACACCGCATAGCGCCGTGTGTTTCCTTTTCTCCTCCTGCTTCTTCTCTTCACTCTCTCATCAACTCAGCCCTTAACCTCAACAACCGAAGTAACCGCTCTCTACAATCTCCCGTCAACTCTCGGTCTTCGGTCAAAAGACTGGTTGAGAAAAACTGACCCATGCTCGGCCTGGACCGGATTCACGTGCCGCTCAGGCCACGTCATCGGGTTAAACCTCTCCGGTCTCCGACGAATTCGACTCGGTCGTATCAACCTTAAGTTCGACGTCGATGGTCTAAAAGAGCTCTCGCGCCTCGAGCTTTTCAATTCAACTGGGTTTGCGCTTCCCGGTTCGATTCCGGTTTGGTTTGGCTCAGAGCTTTCCAGTCACTTGCCGTGCTTGTTCTTCAGTCTGCGAGGATTAATGGGTCGATTCCGTACAGTCTTGGACTGCTAGGTAACTTATCGGTTCTTGATTTGTCCAGAGATTTGATCTCTGGGTTTATTCCGATGTCTTTTGGGATTTTTAATGAAGGTAGAGACATAATTTTTGTCCAAAAATTAGCTTACTGGTTCAGTTCTCGCTCAGCTTGAGGATCTGCAGAGGTTGAAGGAGCTGAATTTGAGTCGAACTAACTTGTCAGGTCTGATTCTGGATTTTATATGGTCCTTAGGAATGCAGATAATTGATGTTTTATTGAATAATTTTACTGGGGTTTTGCCGGATTTAGCTCAGACTGGTTCTAGTCCTAATGTGAGCACTGTGGTTTTCAATTTGTCGAATACTTTGTACAGTTGTACTATGGATCAGTTTCGGTTGGCTTTCAGACGTTTTTGTAGAGATTTGGAGTTGTTGGTTTATAGTCGAATTATTTTCAAAGCACTGTTGAATTATATGATAAGGGTAGGAATCAATCTGTTGGATTGAATTGCTTTAGAAATGAGCCAAAATCAGAGAAATCCAATTGATTGAAGGGTTTCTACAGAGAGAGGGATTGCTTATGATGGCCCTTCAACTCCACCGCCGAGTTCTTCTTCCAATGGGAAGAAGAAAAGCCAGCTATGGAAGTACATTTTGGCTGGGGTTTTGGGGTTTCTTGGTCTTTGGATTATATTGGTTCTATTCATTGCAGTTTGCTTAATGAGAGCTGGAGCTCAAACTTCTGATCAACGAGGGATCAGTATCAGAACCATGTCTTCTGAAATAACCCCGCTGGCCTTCTAGGGTTCCTTCAGAGAACAAGGGTAAGAATGGTGAAGTATTTAGCTATGACAAACTGATCCTGGCAACATCAGAATTTAGCGATACAAACCTTGTCAAGAAAGGGCATTCTGGTGATCTCTAAAGCGGTGTTCTTGAAATTGGGTTTTCAATTGTAGTGAAGAGGATTGATCTGGTGACGATTAAGCATGAAGGGTATGTAGCAGAAGTGGATTTATTTGCAAAGGCTTCACATACAAGATTGGTTCCATTTCTTGGGCAGTGCTCGGAGATGGAGAGTAAAAATTTTTTGGTTTATAAATATATGCTGCATAGAGACCTGGCTAGTTCTTTGTATAAGGAGATTAAGTCCGAAGAAGAGGAGTTGGCTTCATTGGATTGGATTACAAGGTTAAAGATTGCAGTTGGGGTGACTGAGGCTATTTGTTTTCTGCATCATGAGTGCAATCCACCACAGGTGCATAGGTAAAAGCTCTCTTCCAAGGTTGTGCAAATGCTAGTACTATCTTTTTTTTTCCTTCTATCTATTAATCGTTATTCCTATCATGATCATACAACTCTGTTTGTGTGTCTTCTTTTCAGTATAGGTATCAAATTTAGCTCTGACTGAATGCACACTCCATATGTATCTTCCCATTTTCATTCTTAGACACATTGGCTTTTAACTTTTATTTCCTACCCTTTTGCTTGACCCATCAATCATAAAAGCTGAAGATGTTCGGCAATGTGAGTCATATGACAACTATGTATTTCACAAGGCCCTTTTCCTATTACCCCTTTTAATTGTAGTGTTGGTAACTGCATTTTCCAACTCCAGCCGTTCATAGATCTACACGATGTCTTCTATAGGGGTATTTTGTGAACTTGAATTTTACCTTATGGTCTGGTCAATTAGCCAAAAACTTTTTTTTATTGCCATGCCAGTTTCCTGTCTTCTGTTACTTTTACATACATATCTCAAAACATGCATTCTTTTTACATGAAATTAGTATCCTGATATCTAGCACTTGTAAACTATTGAGTAGAGAATGTATAGAAATTGGTAGTTAAATGTCATCTAAGGGGAAAGAAGGTAATTAAGCCCATCAATTAGCTTTACCAGAAGGGGATGAAGGGGGGAAAAAGATACTTGCTGTCTGCTTATATAACTAAGTGTCATCTACTTGTGAATCTGCTTTCGTCCTATTTACCCATCTTTTTTTTTGAATTAATGTGTGCCATATATAGTATTATAAATAGCAAACCTCGAGAGAAATAAACCAAGTTAGGGCTACTCTAACTAATTTTCAACTACAATTGCAGAGATGTGCAAGAAAGCAGTATCCTTCGCAAGAAAGCAATATCCTTCTTGATGACAAATTTGAAGTCCATATAAGGAGTTTAAGTGAGGTCTGTGCTCAAGAAGGTGATGGATATCAGAATGTCTTCGCTAGGTTCTTGCGAAGATCACAGTAAGTGACCATTCTATATTAATCAGCTTAGACTAATAATCTGCCATATACTTCAATGTATTTTTAGAAAAAAATATCAGCTGCTCTTTTAGCAGTATACAAGTACACATTTGTTCATTTAACTTGTGTTAATTGTGCATGTTGGAGCAGATCATGGTCCACCCATCTTTAGGTGGATATGTTCACACTTGATCAAAAGAATTATTCATTTTATCCATCTTTACAAAAATCTCCGCAAGTCATAAGAAGAAATATAACCTTGATGGTTTAAGGTCATTTCATCTCAACTCTTGATGATTGATGAAAATGTTCATACTCAACTAAATTTTTTTCGCTTGTATGCAGGAAACCTGACCACAGGACATCCGATCAAGGCACTTCTGGTGCGTATGCTTGCACATAAAATACTTATAGCTCTTAAATTATTTTGGGGGCAATAAACAGATAATTAAGGATTATGGAGAATAAACAAAAACATGGAACTGTAAACTACAGTTGAGCTATAGATATCCTGAATTCTATTTCCTTTGACATTTTATTTTATTTATTTCCTTTCAGGTTCTCCAGCTCCAACATGCACCTACGACATATACTGCTTTGGCAAAGACCTAATCGAGCTAGTCACAGGCAAGCTAGGCATCAGTGGATCCAACGACTCCACAATGATCAATTGGCTCAACCACACACTTCAATGCATCAGCTTATACGATAAAGAAACTCTTACAAAAATCATAGACCCCTCGCTCATCATAGATGAGGACCTCATCCAAGAGGTATCATTGACAGCATTCATAGCAAAAACTTGCTGAGACCCAAAACCATCTTGACGTCCTTTAGCGAGATATGTACTCAAAGCTTTGGAGAATCCTTTAAATATAGTGAGATTTTATAGCTGTTCGAATTGAAATTCTGCTACGTTGAGAAGTACTTCATCTTGGGCTTCATGGAATGGGGCGTTTTTTGGAAGTTGGCGACAGAGTTTCTCAGATGTTACACTGAGGAGATATTGTACTGTGAGATCACAGAGTAGTTTGGGTGAGTCTTCTTTTTTGAGAAAGAGACGCTCCACCGAAATTTTTCCTGAGCCTTTCGGTAATGGTTTCGGTGATGAGGACTTGAGGGAGAGAAATTGGTTCTCTGTTGCAGTTTTCTCACTGGTAAAATCTCAGGCTAGAATTGTACATCGTGTAACTTATATATGATTGGTTTGGTTTGCTTGCTGGTTGTTGTAAATGAATCATCGAGTGAGGTTTTCATGCCTCTTTTCCACAGAAAAAATTGGATAGAATATGGAGTTTTGTGTCAAATTTGTTTCTGATCATAGCTTTGATTTTAGATGTATTCTTTTCTTTTTTGTCTTAACACAAAATGACACAACTGGAAGACAATTTTTTCAATCAAATTTCTTGTAGTAACTGAAGTTAGCAACAGAAATGAGTTAAAGGGCCTGTTTGGTTGCTTTCCGTTATTTTCCAAAGTTATGTTGCCCTCACTTTTTGTTATTTTCCTCACTTTTATGGAAAAATATTTCTTGTGTTTGTTTCGCCAAAAAAACATGGGGTCGAAGTAATTTTCATCATTTTTCTTAGTTTAGTTTAATTTGAAAAAAGAAGAAATTAGTTGATGTGTGAGTATATTCTATCATTTTCTAGTGTTTGGTTCAAACTAAAAAAAAAGAAGAAATCATGGTTATGATCACCATGCTGTGTTTACCATCCATATAAGATAAAATTATTGCCAACATAAATTGAGGGGTGAGCATACCTACCATTTGATGGACTACCTTCAAAATGTGAACATTTAAGTAGGAATTTACGATATGCTTAAAAATTTGAGGGAATAATCGCAAATTTTTATTAATTGGGTGTCTCATATCTATATATGAGACGTTGGGGGACCTTTTTGAAAAGAGGGAAATGACGGAAATAAGGTGCCTGCGGTGATGGAACTCAGACCTCCCCGCTCTCTGTTGTTCAGCGAGAAACCAAAGAGAACTGGGTTTTTTTTTTATTCAGCAAAAGTTACACTTCCGCCAAAATCAGTGTTTTCATGGCAGAAAACAAACTTTTCTTTGCGCTGATGTGGCACGCGGTTTCCGTTCCTTTTTTTTAATGTTTGCGATCCAAACATCAAAATATGAAGAAAAAAGACACTTTGTTGGGGGTTTTTCCTGGATGTCAGGTTTCTTTTGGAACTTTTTCTTATTTTCTCGACAAACCAAACAGCCCTTAGAAGTGTTTGGATAGTAGAATTAATAGCTGGGGTGTCCTACCAGAGAGAAAAGAGGTGTGTGTGATTCGAGGGGAATTTTCAAACTAGTCTCGTTCTCAAGAATGACGAAAGTAGACTTTTTTTGGAAAATACTTGTAAGAATGAATTATGAACCTCGTGTCTTATGCATCATTTAAAAAAAAAAGGTCCCACCGAGATTTGAACTCGGGTTACTGGATTCAGAGTCCAATGTCCTAACCGCTAGACCATGGGAC
>JBAKGM010000139.1:7698415-7721287 GCA_037177215.1 Asparagus racemosus
GTCGACGTTCAAGTCTGATCGACTCGTCGAGCTGATTTCCCACTGCTTTGGAACGTGACCGTCGGATTTATTCCGCGATACGTCGTTTCATTGACGTGTACACCGTGTCGACATGTACGCCGTGTCGACTTGGTTCGGATGTTCGTCGACCCGCTTCATGCGTTCGCGGCGTTATTACGTCGTCCGCTGTTTCTGTTGCGTCAGTTGACGGTTCGTCGGTTGCGAACCAACCTTCACGAGTCTGATTTGGGGACTAAGAAGCGATTTTTAACGCCTACAATGAGCAAGAACCAATAATCACATTGACAAATAATTTCACAAAGTCCATATTTCACGATTTTATGAGCTATGACCCATAAATTTTGGTCATTTTAATCATATCGACCCATTGGTAAACAATTTTGTGGATTTCAAAATGCTAAAACCCACGATTTAGGCCATTTTTAGTCATTTTGTGGCATATAATTTCGCAGAGCCCAAAATTCTCGATTTCATGCGCTATAACTCACAATTTTTTTTCATTTGTTATTGTTTGGAAACATTGGCAAATAATTTCATAGAGGTGAAAATTCACAATTTCATGAGCTATATCCCATTGTTTTTGGACAATTATTAGTCATTTTGGGCTATTGTAATATAATTTCATGGAGTCTAAAATTCACGATTTTATGAGCTATTATCCATGATTTTTTACCATATTTTTATTTCAAACCACTAATAAATAATTTGTAGAGTGTAAAATTCATGATTTCATGAGCTACAACCCACTTATTTTGGCCATTATTAATCGTTCAGACCCATTGGCAAATAATTTTGGGAAGGTCAAAAGGTATGATTTCATGAGCTAATACCCATAATATTTGACCATTTTCTATTGCTTGAACCCATGGACAAATAAATTTAAGGAGGAAAATTTCACGATATCATGAAGTATATCCCATGATATTTGGCTATTTTTATGCATTTTGGCCCATTGTAAAATAATTTTGCAGAGTCCAAAATTTAAGATTTCATGAGCTACTACCCACAATTTTTTGCCATTACTTTCATTTTGACCTATTCGCAAATAAGTTTATGAAATAAAATTCTTGACTTTATGAGCTACAACCCAGGATGTGTGGCCATTTTTAATCATTTTGACTCATTGGCATAAAATTTTGTGGAATCCAAACATCACAATTTCATGAGATATACCCTATAATTTTTGCCTTTTTTATTTGTTTCTACCAATTAGCAAATAACTTTTGGGGGTCTAAAATTGATGATTTCATATGCTATAACACGTGATTTTTGGCTATTTTATTTTTCAATCCATTGGTAAAAAATGTTGCGGAATTCCAAATTCACGATTTCGTGAGCTATAACCCATGTTTTTTTATCATGTTTTGCGGTTTCAACCCATTGGCACAAAATTTCATGAAGTCCAAAATTTATGATTTCATAATCAATTACCCATGATCTTTTGCCATTTTCTTTGCTTCAAATATTTTGTAATAGTTTTCCTAAAATCTAAAATTCACAATTTCATGAGCTAACCCGCTGATTTTGGCCATTTTTAGCTGTTCAGATTCATTGGTAAATAATTTCGTGGAGGTCAAACTTCATAATTTCACAAGCTTTATCCCATCATTTTAGGCCATTTCTAGTCATTTTGATTCATTGGCTAATATTTTCGTGGAGTCTAAAATCACAATTTCTTGAGCGAGAACCAACGATTTTTAGCCATTCTTCGTCTTTTTAGTCATTTCTAACCATTGTTAATAATTTTGTAGAGTCCAAAATTTATAATTTTATGAGATATAACCCACGACTTTTGGCCATTTTAATCATTTCAACCTATTCGCAAATAATTTCGCAGGGTTCAAATTCTTAATTTCATGAGCTATATCTAATGATTTTTTATCATTTTTAATCATTCTGACCCATTGGCACATAATTTCGCGAAATCCAAAATTCACATTTCCATGTGCTATAACCCACAATTTTTTGCCATTTACTATCATTTGGACCCATTGGCAAATAATTTCACATAGGCCAAAATTCACAATTTTATGAGCTATATTCCATGACTTTTTTTTACCATTATTAATTGTTTTGGCCCATTGTAAAATTATTTCGTAGTGTCCAAAATTTACGATCACATGAGCTATTATCCATGATGTTTTACCCCTTTTTTCATTCAACCCACTAGTAAATAATTTCACATAGTCTAAAATTCACAAATTCATGAGATACTACCCCCTAACTTTTCCATTTTTAGTCACTCTACTATTAGCAAATAATTTCATGGTGGTCAAAATGCATGATTTTATGAGCCATTAGCCATGATTTTTAGCCATTTTTTGTTGTTTGAACACATTAGCAAATAATTTCATGGATGCTAAAATACATGATTTTGTGAACTATATAGCATGAATTTTGGCTATTTTAATTCATTTTGGTCCATTGTGAAATAAATTCAAGGAGTCAAAAATTCAAAATTTCATGAGCTATTACCCACGAAATTTTACCATTTTTTATTTTGACCTATTAGCAAATAATTTCGCCGAATTACAATTCACGATTTTATGAGATGTAACTCATGATTTGTAGTAATTTTCAGTCGTTTCGACCCATTAACAAATAATTATGTGGAGTCCAAAATTTATAATTTCATGAGCTTTAATCCATGATTTTTGGCCATTTTTAGTTGTCTCTACCAATTAGCAAATAATTTCTAGGAGTCCAAAACTCATGATTTCATGAGCTATAACCCACAATGTTTGTCCATTTTAGTCATTTTGATCTATTGACAAATAATTTTGCAGAGTTAAAAATTCATAATTTCATGAGCTATAACCCATAATTTTTGGTCCTTTTTTGTTATTTTGATTCACTAGCATATAATTTTGCGGAGTCCAAAACTTACGAATTCAAGAGCTATTGCCCACAATTTTTTTGCCATTTTCTTCATTTCTATTTATTAGCAAATAATTTTGTAGAATCTGAAATTCATGATTTTATATGGTACAACTCACTGATTTTGGCTATTTTTATTCATTCTAACCTTATTGCCAAATATTTTGACGAAGGTCAAACTTTATGATTTCATGAGCTATAACCCATAATTTCAGGCCATTTTTAGTTGTATTGGTCTATTGTAAAATAATTTTATAGAGTCTAAAATTTACAAATTCATAAGCAAGAAGAAATAGTTTTTAGACTGCCATTTCTAGTCACTGCTTACCATTGGATAATAATTTCATAATCTAAAATTTTTAATTTTATGAGCTATAACCCATAATTTTTTATCATTTTAGTTGTATCGAACCATTGCCAAATAACTTTGCAAAATTTAAAATTAAATTTTTATGAGCTAAAACCCACGATGTTAGGCAATATTTAATTGTTTCGACCAATTAGCACATAGTTTTGTGGAGCCTAAAATTAACGATTTCATGCGCTATAACCCACAATTTTCTAGACATTTGTTATTGTTTGGACCCATTGGCAAATAATTTTGTCGAGAACAAAATTTACAATTTTATGAGCTATATACTATGATTTTTGGCTATTATTAGGTGTTTTGACCCACTGTAAATTAATTTCATGGAGCTCAAAATTTATAATTTCATGGGCTATTACCCATAATTGTTTTTCCCATGTTTTTATTTCAAGTCACTGGCAATTTTGCAGAGTTTAAAGTTCACAATTTCATGATATATAACCCACTTATTTTGACTATTTTTATTCATTCCAACTCATTGGAAATTAATTTCATGAAGGGCAAAATGCACGATTTCATAAGCTATTATCCACGATTTTAGCCATTTTTTATTGTTTGAACACATTGGCAAATAATTTCATAGAGGCTAAAATTCATGATTCATGAACTATGTCCCATGATTTTTGGCCATTTTATTCATTTTGGCCCACTAAAAATTAATTTTGTAGAGTAAAAAATTTAAGATTTCATGAGCTATTATCCATAATTTTTTAACCCTTTTTTTCATTTTGTCATATTAGCAAACAATTTTACGTAATTGCAATTCATGATTTGATTTCATCAGTTATAACCCATGATTTGTGCCTATTTTAACTGTTTCGACCCATTGGCAAATACTTTCACGAAGTCTAAAATTCAAGATTTTATGAGCTATAATCCATAATTTTTAGCCATTTTTAGTTATTTGTACCAATTATAAAATAATTTCTAGCAGTCCATAATTCACAATTTCATGAGCAATAACCCAAGATTTTTGGCCATTTTAGTCATTTCGATTCATTGGCAAATAATTTTGTAGAGTTTAAAATTCACGATTTCATGAGCTATAACCCATGATTTTTAGACATTCTTTATCATTTCGATTCATTTACAGTTAATTTTACGAAGTACAGAATTTGAGCTATTACCCATGATTTGTTTGTCATTTTTTCTTTTGATTTATTGGCAAACAATTTTATGAAATCTAAAATTCATGATTTCATATGCTATATAGCCTACTGATTTTGGCTATATTTTTGTTGTTCCATCCCATTGTCAAATAATTTCTCGGAGGTCGAACTTCATGATTTCAGGAGCTATAACCCACGATTTTATGTTATTTTTAGTCATTTCGACCTATTAGCAAATATTTTCGTGGAGTCTAAAATTCACAATTTCGTTAGCAAGAACCAACAATTTTTGGCTTTTTTAGTCTTTTTTAGTCAATTCTAACAAGTGGTAAATAATTTTGTACAGTCCAAAATTTATCTTTTCATGAGCTATAACACACGACTTTTGCCCATTTTAGTCATTTGAACGTATTGCCAATTAATTTTTTTAGAGTTCAAAATTTCTAATTCATGACCTAAAATCCATGTTTTTGTCCATTTTTAGTCATTTTGATCCATTGGCACATAATTTCACAGATGATAAAATTCACATGTTCATGCGATATACCTCATGATTTATGACCATTTATTGTTGTCTGGACCTATTAGCAAAAAATTTTGTTGAGGACAAAATTCACTACCTCTTAAGCTATATCCCATAATTTTTTGCTATTTTTAGTCATTTTAGCCCATTATAAAGTAATTACTTAGAGTCCAAAATTTATGATTTCATAAGCTATTATCCATGATTTTTCCCTTTTTTCATTTCAACCCACTAGCAAGTAATTTTGCAGAGTTTGAAATTCATGATTTCAAGAGCTATAATACACTAATTTTGGCCATTTTGAGTTATTTTAACCCATAGACAAATAATTTCGTGGTGGTCAAAATGCACAATTTCATGAGCTATATCCCACGATTTTATGACATTTTTAGACGTTTCGACCCACTGGCAAATATTTTCATAGATTCTAAAATTCATGATTTCATGAGTAAGAACCACCAACTTGTGGCCATTTTTAGTCATTTTTAGACATTTCTAACCATTGACATATAATTTCACGGTGTCCAAAATTTACTGTTTTATGAGCTGTAACCCCCGACTTTTGGCCAATTTAGTCACTTGACTAATTTTATGGACTTTAAAATTCACATTTCATCAGTTAAAACCTACAATTTTTGACCATTTTTAGACCCATTAGCACATTATTTTGTCAAGTCAAAAATTCACGCTTTCATGTGTTATAACCCATAATTTTTGGCCACTAGTTGTTGATTGGATCCATTGGCAAATAAGCTCACATAGGCCAAAATTCACGCTTTCATGAACTATATCCCATGATTTGGGTCATTTTTTACATTTGGCCCATTATAAGATAATTTCATGGTGTCCGAAATTAACAACTTATGAGCTATTACCCACAATTTTTTGTTTTTTTTCAATTTAACCCACTGGCAAATAATTTTGTTGAGTGAAAATTTCACGATTTCATGAGATATAACCCACTTATTTTGGCCATTTTAGCCATTCCAACCCATTGGCAAATAATTTCGTGGAGGCTAAAATTCATGATTTAGTGAGCTTTACCAATGATTTTTTGCCATTTTTATTCATTTCAACTCATAGGTAAATAATTTTATGAAGATCGAAATTCATAATTTAATAAGTAAAAACTCACGAGTTTTTGCCCTTTTTTGTTGTTTGGAACCATTGGCAAATATTTTCGCAGAGTCCATAATTCTCAATTTCATGAGCAATTACCCATGATATTTGGCCATTTTTATTCATTTTTACATATTAACAAATAATTTCAAGTAGTCTGATGTTTATGATTTCATTAGCTATAACCAATGGTTTTCAGCTAATTTTAGCCGTTCTGACCTATTGGAAAATAGCTCTGCGGAGGCTAAAATTTATAATGTCATAAGCTATAGCATCCTATAAAATAACTTTAGGGAGTCTAAAATTCATGATTTCATGAGCAATAGCCACAATTTTAGGCTAATTTTCATCGTTTTGACTTATTGACAAATATTTTCGTGGAGTCCACAATTCACAAATTCATGACCAATACCCAGTAATTTTCAGCCATTTTAAGACATTTTTAGCCATTTCTAACTAATGGCAAATAATTTCACATGCTCCAAAATTTACGATTTCATAAGCTAAAACCATATTTTGACCATTTTTAATCGTTTTCGACCCAATTGCACATAATTTTGTGGAGTCTAAAATTCATGATTTTGTGCTCTATAACGTACTATTTTTTTTCCATTTTAGTCGTACCGACCTATTGGCAAATAATTTTACAAAGTTTAAAATTTATGATTTCATGAGCTATAACATGTAATTTTTCACCATTTTAGTCATTTCGACTAATTGCACATAATTTTGTAGAGTCCAAAATTCACAATTTCATAAGCTATTACCCTTGATTTTTGGTCATTTTTTGTTGTTTAGACCCATTTGCAAACAATTTTTTGAAGGTCAAAATTCTCTATTTCATGAGCTATATCCATGCATTTTGGACATTTTTATTCATTTTCCATTTTAGAATAGTTTCCTAGATTTCAAAATTCATGCTTTCCTGAGTTATTACGCATAATGTTTTTCCATTTTCTTCATTTAGACCTATTGGCAAATAATTTTGTGAAAACTAGAGTTCACAATTTTTTGCCATTATTTTTTGTTTGGACACATTGGCAAAAAATTTCACAAAGTTAAAAATTCATGATTTCATGAACTCTTATCTATAACTTTTAGCCACTTTATTTAGTTTTGAACCTTTGGTAAATAATATGCGGAGGTCAAAATTTATGATCTCATGAGCTATATTTCCTGATTTTTGGGTATTTTTAGTCATTTTGGCATATTGCAAAATAATTTTGTGGAGTCTAAAATTCACAATTTCATGAGCTTTTACCCATGATTTTTGTTATTTTTAATCATTTCAACTCATTAGCAAATATTTCACGGAGAGCAAAATTTATGATTTCATGAGCTAGAACCAACAATTTTTGCCTATTTTTAGTCATTTCAACCAGCTGGCACATAGTTTCTGGGAGTCCAAACTTCACGATTTCATAAGCTATATATCCCATAATTTTTGACCATCTTTAGTCTTTTCCACCCATCAGCAAATAATTTTGCTGAGACCAAAATTCAGATTTCATGAGCTATAACCCACATATTTGTCCATTTTTTATTGTTCTGATCCATCGGCAAATGATTTTGTAAAGGTAAAAATTTAGGATTTCATGAGCTATAACTCATTATTTTGAGCCATCTTCTATTGTGGACCCAAAGAAAAAAACTTTGCGGAGTGCGAAATTCACGATTTCATGATTTATTTCCCAGATGTTTTATTATTTTTAGTCATTCTAATGAATTAGTAAATAATTTTGTTGAGGCCAAAATTTATAATTTTATGAGCTATAACCTGTAACTTTTAGTAATTTTTATTTGTTTCAACCCATTAGCAAATAATTTCAGGGAATCCAAAATCCATGATTTCATAAGCTATAACTACGATTCTAGGGCATTTTAGTCGACTCTACCCATCAACAAATAATTCTGTGGAGTCTAAAATTCATATTTTATGACTCAAAACCAATAAGTCATAGCAACTTTTAGTCATCACCCTCGATTTTTTATGAGCCATCACCCTCGATTTTTTGCTAATTTTAGTCATTTTTATGCATTAGCAAAAAAATTAGCAGAGTCCAAATTCAAGATTTCATGAGCTATTTCATAGCCTAAAATCAAGTTTAGAAATTTTCATTTGTTTCTAATTGTTCCAACCCATTACAAATAATTTTCTTGATCTCAAAATTCACGATTTTTTGAGATACCACCCATACATTTTTGCCACTTTTAGTTATTTTCAGACATTTTTATGCATGGCAAATAATTTCACAAAGTCCAAATCGGTATTTTGTTAGTTATAACCCATAAATTTTAACCATTTTTAGTCCTTTCTATCCATCAGTAAATAGTTATGTGAAGCCCAAAACACACGATTTCATTAGCTGTAATGTACATTTTTTAATGATTTGTAATCATTTCTACCCATATGCATATTATTTTGCGGAGTCAAAAAATCATCATTTTATAAGCTATAACTCATGGTTTTTGGCCATTGTAGTCATTTCCACCCATTAGGAAATAATTTTGCGTAGTCTAAAATTCACGATCTCATCAACTATAATCCATATTTTTTAGCATTATTTGTCTTTATTACCCATCTACAAATAATTTGTTGGTGTCATCGAAAATTATTGATTTCATGAGTTATAATCTATGATTTTTGGCTATTTTTATTTTTTTTGAGTCACAAGTATATAATTTTCTAGGAGGTAAAATTTACTATTTCATGAGCAAGATCTCATGATTTTTAGCCATTTCTTTGTTTCAACCTATTGGCAAATAATTTTGCAAATTCCAAAATTCATGATTTTATGAGCTATAACCTCCGATTTTAAAATCATTATTAGTTATTTTACCTCATTGGCACATAATTTCTGAGAATCCCAAATTTATAATTTCATGAGCCATAACCCATGATTTTTTACCATTATTTTTTGTTTGGGCCTATTGACGAATAAATTTGAGCCAAAATTCAGGACTTTGTGAGTTATAACCCACGATTTTTAGCTATTTTTAGTCTTTTTCTATCCATCAGCAAATAATTTCGCATAGTCTAAAATTCATAATTTCATGAGCTATAAGCCACTTACTTTAGCCATTTTTATTCATTCTGACTCACTAACAAATAATTTTGCTGAGGTTAAAATTCACAGTTTCATGAAATATAACCATTATTTTTGGTCAGATTTAATCATTCGACCCATTGACAGTAATTTTGTAAAGTATAAAATTCACCATTTGATAAGCTAAAAGCCACGATTTTTGGCCGTTTATTGTTGTTTGGACCATGTGGAAAATAATTTCACTGAGTCCAAAATTTACTATTTAATGAGCTATGATCCATGATTTTTAGCCACTTTTTATTGTTTGGACATAGTGGCAAATAATTTCACCTCAGCATAGATTCACGATTTAAAGAGCTATATCCTATGATTTTTGGCTATTTTTAGTTGTTTTGGCCCATTATTAAATAATTTCATGCAGTCCAAAACTTACGATTTTATGAGTTATTACCCATGATTTTTGGCCATATTTCGTTTAGACCAATTGGCAAATAATCACAAAGTCCAAAATTAATGATTTCATGTACAATAACCCACTTATTTTGGCCATTTTTAGTCATTCCAACCCTTTGGCAAATAATTTCGCGCATACCAAAATTCATAATTTCATGAGCTATAACAATGATATTTTGTCAATTTTATCGTTTTGACCCATTGGCAAATAATTTTGCAGAGTCCAAAATTAACAATTTTATAAGTTATATCCATAATTTTCAGCCATATTTAGCAACGTGACACACTAGCAAAAAATTTTGCAAAGTCTAAAACTCTTGATTTCTTGAGCTACTACACATGATTTTTAGCCCCATTTATTCTTTTCAACTCATTTGCAAATATTTTCATGGAGTTCAAAATTCATGATTTCATAAGCAATAACCCACATATTTTAGATGTTTTTAGTCATTTTGACCCATTAGCAAAGAATTAACGATTTTATAAGCTATCCCATGATATTTTAACATTTTTATTCATTTCGGCTCATTGTCAAATAATCTTGCAGAGACAAAAATTCACGATTTTAAGAGCTAGTATACATGATTTTTAGCCATTTTTATTCACTTTGGTCTATTGGAAAATAAATTCACAGTATCTAATGTTCATGATTTCATGAGCTATATAACCCAGAGTTTTTATCATTTTTAGTCATTCTGACACATTAGTAAATAACTTCGTGAAGTCGAAAGTTCACAATTTCAAGAGCTATAACCTATGATTTTTGGTTTTTTAGTCATTGCTATCCATTAATAAATAATTTAGCAGATTCTAAAATTTATGATTTTATGAGCTATAACCCATGATTTTTGGCCATTTTCAATTGTTTTTAATTGTTTCTAACCATTTGTAAATAATTTTGCGGAATCTGAAATTCACGATTTCATAAGCTTTAACCCATGTCTTTTGGCCATTTGTAGCCATTTTGACCCATTGACACATAGGTTTGGAGAGTCAAAATTCATAATTTCTTGAGCTATAACGCATGAATTTTAGCCTTTTTAGTCTTTTCTACCCATCGGTAAATAGTTTTTGTTGAGTCCAAAATTTAATTTTTCATGTGCTATAACCCACTAATTTTGACCATTTTCAGTCTTTCCGAATCGTTGAAAAATAATTAAGCGAAAATCGAAATTCACAATTTTACGAGCTGTAACATATGATTTTTGGCTAATCTTTATTGTTAGGGCCCATTGGCTAATGATTTTGTAAAGTCCAAAACTCACAATTCACGATTTCATGAACTATAACCCATAATTTTTGGTCATTTTCATTTGTTTTGATCCATCGGCAAATAATTTTACAGAGTCCAACAGTTACAACTTCATGGGTTATAAACCATAATTTTTCACTATTTTTAGTTGTTTCAACTATTTGGCAAATAATTTTACAGAGTCCAACAGTTACAACTTCATGGGTTATAACTTATAACCCACGGTTTTTCACTATTTTTAGTTGTTTTAACTATTTGGCAAATAATTTTTCGTAGATTCCAAAATTCATAATTTCATGAGCTATAACCCATATATTTTAGTCATTTTAAGTCATTCCAACCCATTGGCAAATAATTTAGCAGAGGCCAAAATTCATGATTTCATAAGCTATAACCCATGATTTTCGAATATTTTTATTCTATTTGACCCAGCAGCAAATAATTTTGTGGACTCTAAAATTCACTATATAATAAGTTATATTCCATGATTTTTTATCATTTTTAGTTGTTTCGACCCATTGACAATTAATTTACAGAGTCCAAAATTCATCATTTTATGAGCTATAACTGATGACTTTTTACCGGTTTTTTGTCATTTCTATCCATCAACAAATAATTTCGCGGAGTCTAAATTTCACAATTTAATGAGCTTTAACCAACAATTTTTGGCACTTTTAACTCATTTCAACCTTTTAACAAATACTTTTATGGAGTCCAAAATCCATGATTTCATGAGCTATAATCAACTTATTTTGTCATTTATATACAATCCGACCCACTAGCAAATAATTTTGCGGAGGCCAAAATTTATGCTTTCTTAGCTATGATCCACGATTTTTAGCCATTTCTATTCGTTTTGGCCCATTAGCAAATAATCACGCAGATTCTAAATTTCACATTTTCATGAGCCATAACCCTCGATTTTGTTGGTTTTAAGTCAATTTTTTATCTAAATAATTTTGCGGAGTAAAATATTTGTAGTTTCATGAGCTGCAACCCACGATTTTTGGTCATTTGTGGTCATTTTCATCCATTTGTAAATAATTTTGTGAAGTCTAAACTTCACAATTTTATGAGCTATAACCCACGATTTTAGCTATTTTTTGTTGTTTGGACCCATTAGCTAATAATTTTATGGAGTCTAAAATTTATGATTTTATGAGCTATTATTACCCATGGTTTTTAGCCATTTTTATTTTCTTTGACCTATTGGCAAATAATTTTGAGGAGTCCAAAATTTAGTATTTCATGAGCTATAACCCATAATTGTTTAGCTATTTTTGGTCGTTTGAATTTTGAGGAGTCCATAATTTTGAGGAGTCCACAATCGATTCACCGAGACAAAATGTCATAATTTTAGGAGCTATACTCCATGTTTTTTAGACATTTTTATTCATTTCAATCTATGTGCAAATAATTTTGGACAATCCAAAATTCACAATATTTCGCGGATGCCAAAATTCACGATTTTATGTGCTCTAAAAGCACATGATTTTTTAATATTTTTTATTGTTTGAACCCATTATCTATTAATTTCACGGAGTCCAAAATTTATAATTACATGAACTATAACATGTAATGTTTTAGACATGTTTAGTCGTTCCGACCAATTGATAAATAATTTCATGAAGTCTAAAGTTTTTGATTTCTTGAGCTATAATCCTTTATGTTTGACCATTTTTATTCATTTTGACCCATTGGCAAATAATTTAATGGAGTCTAATATTTATAATTTTATGAGCTATTGCCCATAGTTTTTGGTCATTTTCAGTTGTTTAGACCCATTGACAAATAATTTCACGAAGTTCAAAATTCATGATTTCATGAGCTATAACTCGCTTGCTTTGAACTTTTTTAGTTGTTCACGCCCATTGACAAATAATTTCATATAGAGTAAAATTCATGTTTTCATGAGCTATAACTTGCGATTTTTGGTGATTATTATTCATTTTCACCCGGTGCCAAATAATTTTGTAGAGTTCAAAATTCGCGATTTCATAAGTTATATTCCTTGATTTTTTACCATTTTCAGCCATTTCCACTCATTGGCAAATAATTTTAGGGAGTCTAAATTTCACCATTTCATGAGTTATAACCCATGATTTTTTTTACCATTTTTAGTCATTTTTACTGATCAGTAAATAAATTTTCAGAGTTCAAAGTTTATGTGTTCATGGGCTTTAACCCAAAACTTTTGGCAATTTTAAGTTGTTTCGTCTCGTTAACAAATAATTTAGTGGAGTCCAAAATTTACGATTTCATAAGTTATAACCCACTTATTTTGTAATTTTTAGTCTATCCGACCCATTGGCAAGTAACTTTACGCAGGCCAAAATTTATGATTTCATGAACTATAACCTATGATTTTTGCCATTTTATTCATTTTGATCCATTAGCAAATAATTACGTGGAGTCTAAAATTTAAGATTTCATGGGCTATAACGCTCAATATCTAGTGACTTTTAGTCATTTTTTGTCCAAATTGTTTTGTTCTATTATTATCCACAATTTTTAAACATGTTTATTTATTTTCAACTATTGGTATAAGTTTGAGGGCTCCAAAATTTACTATTTCATAAACTATAAGACACGATTTTTTGGCCTTTTTTTTCATTCCGGCCTATTGCCAAATAGATTCGCGAAGGCCAAAATTCATGGTTTCATGAGCTATTATTCATATTTTGTGGATATTTCTATTCATTTTGATTCATTGGTAAATAACTGTGGGGAGTCCAAATTCATGATATCATGAGCTATAAACATGATTTTTGGCCCTTTTTAGTCGTTTTTAGTCATTTCTACTCATTGATAAATAACATCATGAAGTCCAAAATTCACGATTTCTTCAGCTAAAACTAGTATTTTTTACCATTTCTAATCATTTTTAGTCATTTGTACCAATTGGCAAATAATTTCGAGTAAAACATTTATGATTTCATGAGTTATATCCCATGATGTTTTGTCATATTTAGTCATTTTGGCGCATTGTAAAATAATTTCATGTAGTCTAAAATTTACAATTTCATGTGCTACTACCCATGAGTTTTTGTCCATATTTATTTGTTTCAACCTATTGGCAAATAATTTCTTGGTGTTCAAAATTTACGATTTCATGAGCTCTAACTCACTTCTTTGGCCAAATTTACTCGTTTTGACCCATTGGTAAATAATTTTGCGAAGGCCAAAATTCATGATTTATGAGCTTAACCCACGATTTTTTACCATTGATAATTATTTTGACCAATTGTCAATAATTTCATGGAGTTCAAAATTCCAAATTGCATGAGCTGTGACCCATTAATTTGGCCCATTGTAGAATTCCAAATTGCATTCTTAGCAGCTTTGGCCCATTGTAGAATAATTTCTTGTAGTCCAAAATTCATAATTTCATGAGGTATAACCCATTATTTTGGCTATTTTTTGTCGTTCTGACATATCGACAAATAGTTCGCGGAAACCTAGTTCATGATTTTATGAGATATTAACCATTATTTTTTGCCATTTGTAATCATTTCGACCCATTGTTAAATAATTTCTTAGAGACCTAAATTCACAATTTCATGAGTTATATGACACATGATTTTTTGTTGTTTGGACCCACTGGCAAATTTTGTAGAGTCTAAAATTTATTATTTTCATAAATAGCCAAAATTATTTAACAATGGGTCCAAACAAATCCCATGATTTTTTAGCCATTTTTAGTCATTCCAACTCATTGTTAAATAATTTTGCAGAGGCTAAAATTCATAATTTCATGAGCTATTACCCACGATTTTATTTGTTTATTTATTTTGACCATTGATTAATAACTTCGGCGAGTCCAGTATTCACAATTTTATGAGCTATAACCCATAACTTTTAGCCATTTTTAGTCATTTTGTTCTTATTGGCAAATAATTTTGTGTAGTCAAAAATTTATGATTTCATGAGCTATAATCCACGATTTTTACCCCATTTTAGTCATCTCTCATCATTGAAAAATATTTTTTTGAATTCTAAATTTTGCGATTTTATGAGCTTTAACCCAATAATTTTCACCATTTTCAGTCCTTTTTAAGACTTCATGAGCTGTAACCCACAATTTAAGGTAATTTTTAGTCATTTCAATCCACCAATAATTAATTTCATAGAGTCTAAAGTTCAAGATTTCATAAGGTATAACCAAAAGGTTTTGGCTATTTTTAGTCATTTCTAGTTATTTCTAACAATTGGCAAATAATTTTACAGAGTCAAATATTCATGATTTTATGAGCCATAAGTCACGATTTTATGAGCCAAAGTCATTTCAAACCGTTGGGAAATAATTTTGTAGACTTCAAACTTCACGATTTTATGAGCTATAATCCATGATTCTTCGCCATATTTAGTTGTATCGACCCATTAGCATATAATTTTGTTGAGTCTCAAATTCAAGATTTTCATGAGGTATAATCCATGATTTTTAGTCATTTTTTTATTATTTGGGCCCATCAAAAAATAATTTTGCGGAGACAAAATTCACAATTTCATGAGCTATATCTCATGATTTTAGCCATTTTTAGTCGTTTTGGCCCACTGTAAAATAATTTCATGGAGTCCAAAATTTATAATTTTATGAGAAATTACCAATGATTTTTGGCCATTTTTATTAGTTTCGACCCACCAGAAAATAATTTCGCGGAGTGCGAAATTCACGATTTCTGGCTATAACCCACTTATTTTGGCTATTTATAGTCATTCAGAACCATTGGCAAATAATTTTGTGAAGGTCAAAATTCATTATTTTGTAAGCTATACCGATGATTTTTTTGCTATTTTTATTATTTTAGACCCATTGGAAAATAATTTCGCAAGAGTCCAAAAATCCTAATTTCATGAGCTATAACCAATGGGTTTGGTCATTTTTAGCTGTTTCGATGCATTGGCAAATAATTTCGTAGATTCTAAAATTCACAATTTCATGAGCTATATCTCATGATTTGTGGCTATTTTTAATCATTTCAACTCATTGCCAAATAATTTTGCAAAGTTAAAAATTCAAGATTTCATGTGCTATTATCCATATTTTTTGCCATTTTTATTCGCCCGTTGGCAAACAATTTTATGGTGTCCAAAATTCACGATTTCATGAGCCATAACTTATAATTTTTAGCATTTTTAGTCATTCTAACTCATTGATAAATAATTTTGTGGAGTCAAAAATTCATGATTTCATGAGCTATAACCCATGATTTTTTGCCACTTTTAGTCGTTTCTCATGATTGGCAAATAATTTTATGGACTCTAATATTTATGATTTCATAAGCCATAACCAATAATTTTGGCTATTTTTAGTTATTTCTACCCATTTAGAAATAATTTTGCAGAGTCTAAAATTCACAATTTCATGACCTATAACCATGATTTTTAGCCATTTTTAGTCATTTCCACCTATAGAAAAATAATTTCTTAAAGTCCAAAAATTCACTAATTCATGAGGTATAACCCAGGATTTTTGGCCCTTTTTAGTCATTTCTACCAATAAGCAAATAATTTCTCCAAGTCCAAATTCTCTAATTCATAAGCTATAACCCACGACTCTGCACCATTTTGAGTCGACCCAGTAGCAAATAATTTTGTAGAGTGTAAAATTCATGATTTTATGAGCTATAGCCCATGTTTTTAGCTATTTGTATTTATTTCGACCCATTGTCACATAACTTCAGGGAGTCAAAAATTCATGATTTCATAAGCTATAATCCACAATTTTGGGCTATTTTTATTCCTTTTTACTTATCGGCAAATAATTTCACGGTATCTAAAATTCATGATTTTAGAATATATAATCCATGATTTTCGACCATTTTTTTGTTTTGTAGACACATTGCAAGTAATTTCTTAGAGTCCAAAATTTAAGATTTCATGCGCTATAACCCATGTTTTTGACCATTTTTAGGCGTTTCCATCCATTGGCATCTATAACCTATGATTTTAGTCATATTTATTCATTTTGATTCATTGGAAAATAATTTCGGGGAGTCCAAAATTTAAGATTTCATGAGCTATAACCATAATTTTTGACCATTTTTAGCAATTTCATTCAATCAGCAAATAATTTTTCGACGTCCAAAGTTCACAATTTAATGAGATAAAACCAATAATTTTTGGCCATTTTTAGTCATATTTAGTCATTTCTACCCAATGGCAAATAATTTTACGGAGTCCAAAATTCACAATTTCATAAGCTATAACCCATAATATTTTGCCATTTTTTGTCATTTTTAGTCCTATTTACGTATTGGCTCATGAAGTCCAAATTCAAGATTTCATGGGCTATAATCCACAGTTTTGGCCATGTATAGTTGTTTCGACCCATTGGCGCATAGTTATACGGAGTTAAATTTTCACAATTTTATGAGCTATAACCTATGATTTTTTTGCTATTTTTAGTCATTTTTACAAATCGGTAAATAATTTAGCAATTTAAAATTCACAATTTAATGAGTTGTAACCCACATTCTTTGCCATTTGTAGTTGTTTCGGCCCATTGGCACATAATTTTCAAGAGTCCAAAATTCACGATTTTAAGAGCTATAACCCACAATTTGTTTGCCATTTCTAGTGTTTTCTACTCATTGGCAAATATTTTTGTGGAGTCTAAAATTGACAATTTTATAAGCTATATTCCATTTATTTTGGTTTCTTTTAGTCATTTTTATTCATTGGTAAATAATTTGGCAGAGGTTAAAATTCACGATTTAATGAGCCACAATCCTTGAGTTTTGGTAATTTTTATTGTTTGGACCCATTGGTAAACAATTTCGCGTAGTCCAAATTTGATGATTTCATGAACTATAACCCATGTTTTTTAGCTATTTTTTGTCATTCTAACTTATTAGCAAATAATTTTGTAGATGCTAAAATTCATGATTTCATGAGCTGTAACTCACGAGTTGTTTATCATTTTTGTTCATTTCGACCTATTGATAAATAATTTCAAGTAGTTCAAAATTCACAATTCATGAGCTGTGACTATAATTTTTGGCTATTTTTAGTCGTTTCTACCTATCAACAAACAATTTTGCGTAGTCTAAACTTCCCGATTTCATGAGCTAAAACTAATAATTGTTTGCCGTTTTTAGTCATATTTAGTTGTTTCTACCCATTCGCAATTAATTTTGACGAGTCTAAAATTCATAATTTCATAAGATATAACTCACAATTTTTTACCGTTTTTATCATTTTTAATCCTTTCCACCCATTGGCAATTAATTTCATAGAGTCTAAATTTACAATTTCATGATAACCCACATGTTTTGGCCATCTGTAAACATTTGAAACCATTGACACGTAATTTGGTAGAGTCCATAATTCACAATTTCATGAGGTATAACCCATGATTTTTAGCCATTTTTTGTCATTTGGACCCATTCACAAATAGTTTCAAATTTCAAGTTTTATGAGCTATAACCCATGATTTTTGGCCATTTTTAGTTGTTTTTGGCGCTGTTGCTGGGGAAGGTGTGATTTTTCTTTTATTTTGGAATTCTGTTTTATAAGGTTCTTTAATTTTTTTTTAATTTTGTATTGAATCTCAACTTCAAGAATGGAGATGACTTGAAGGAGAAGGCTAATATTGCATTGCTTTAAGAGATAACTTTACTTACCTTCAAGTTTTTTTTATTTTCTGAGTAGAATTCTCACAACTTAGCAATTTAGGTAAATAAAAAACTATTAAAATTTCCTTTTTAGTGACTCTAATATAATCCACCATCAAGAATAAAAACTATTAAAAAGGGTAAAAAATCAAACAAGAATTTCATTTTTGGTTTCTATACCATAATTTAAAAAATGAGAGGCATTTGTTTAAGGCCTCCACTACTAGTTGCTATTTTCTATCTAGGATTGCATTTGCATATAATTAGTAGGAATCACCAAAGTGATGTTGAGCATCTTGATTTGTGCAAACACTTGAAAATATCTTAAGGGCAAAACCCCTAATTAAGATAATGTTAGGATTTCATCACCCTTTCCTTAGCCCAAAAATCACTTAATTCCTCATTACACTACCCAAGCCTTAAAATTAAGTAGATATTAGCGCCTAAAGACTCGAGTTCAATATGAAGCAAGAGTTTTGAGAGAGTTGAACCTATTCTAATTTTATTTGATTTAGTTGATATCTAAGAAAAGAGATTAGAGTGTCAAAAGTGCTTGTAAGAAAGAAGATTACTTAATTGATCCCTTAGTTACACTCAATAGGCACTTCCCTCAGTATAGGCACCTCCCTCAGTATAGGTTCCTCCCTCAGTACTTACTCTTTACCTGACAAACTGATTAAGTGAATTTAGATTTTGTGTATGCTTGAATGAACTTTTGGATAAGAGTTGTCTAGTTGATTTTAGGCTTACCCCAGGAGAGTCTAGAAATGATTGATTTTTTTCTATTTTCTTTTCTTTTCTTTCTTTTTTTTTGTTGCTTACCTTTTTGCTGTGTTTAGTTGGGATTTCTTTTACTTTTCCTTTTTTTTCAAATCTTTTAGATCGTTTCTTAGGTTTTCTATAATAATAAAAAAGCTTTCACTGGTTTATGTCAGTTTGGGTTATGAATAACATAGGTCGATTATTTCATTTTGAATCTGAAAAAAAAAACAGCAACAATGGAGAAAGCGGTTCACCTATCCTTCATGATATGTGTTAACTTTTTAGAAATTCCATTCCATCATGCATTAGACTCCCAGATGATAATGGAGCAAATTATGAACTCAGACCCCATATCATCAAGATGTTTTCCAAATTCATGGGTAATGTCACTAGTAAAAAGGGGGTCAGCCCCAACGGTTGGAAGGAACCGTTGGGGCTGTGAAAACCAGCCCCAACGGTTCCGACCGTTGGGGCTCACCCCTTTCCACCGTGGGAATTTTCCCCCCAAATATTTCACCCAAAATTAAAACGAAAACCCCAAACCCAAGCCGTTCTCTCCCTCCCTCTCTCTGTCTCTCTCTCTCTCTCTTAAAAAAAACCCCAAATCCGAATTAACTCACCATCGAGCTCATCGCTGCCGAGGATCGTCGCCGTGTCGATCCTTCCCTCGCTCGCTCCCTCGCTCCCTCCCTCGGTCTGCTCCATCCTTGGAGCTCGCCATCGAGGATCGTCGCCGCCGAGGCTCGTCGCCGTGGAAGCTTGATCCCTCGCTCCCTCGCTCCCTCCCTCGCTCTGCTCCATCGTCGGAGCTCGCCATCGAGGATCGTCGCCGCCGAGGCTAGTCGCCGCCGAGGCTCGTCGCCGTGGAAGCTTGATCCCTCGCTCCCTCGCTCCCTCCCTCGCTCTGCTCCATCCTCGAAGCTCGCCATCGAGGCTCGTCACCGCCGTGGAAGCTCGTCGCCGCCATTGACGCTCGCCGCTCTCCTCCGGCATCTTCCCCGACACTATCAGGTAAGCCAAACACAATCAAACTCATTCAAACTCAATAATAATTAGGAAAATTTATGATTTTTGAATGAGTCAATTATTATGAAGTGCAAATCAGGTACTTAATTCTTGTAAAATATTATGAAGTAAAGAAAGTAGACAACGAGTTTGAATAAAAGGGCTTTAACCGATCAAACCTTCAAGTCTTTCAGCAAATAAAGAGCAGCTTGGGCCTTCGCAGCTTTCCTATGTGCATCACATCCACATCTCACTAATAGATCATCCTCAAGCTGTAGAGATAGTTCAGCAACAACCATTTCCCCTTTATTTCTATATGCCATATTGATCGGATACCCTATAATACTGCATAACTCAAGCAGTTCACGAAGAGGGGGTAACTCAAGTTTATCAGGAGTTACAATAGGAGAAAGTAGCCGTTCAAATACACCCCAGACTTTGTCGAGATCAATATCGGTATCTATTAGTATTGCGCCTGCAATACTTTCTAATATATCACCAAGAACCTGCACAAAAAAAGAATAGTCCGAGGGCCATAATAGTTATAAATAATATTACGATAGGAATGTAATGGACGGAAGGGTGCAACATATTCTTGCTTTTATTGTAATTATAAAGGAAAAAGTAATCAAGCTACTTAAGTTTACTATTTATTGGCATCTTATATACTGCGCATAAAATAGTGTTATCAAATCAATTAGAATAGAGACTTGAACAATAACATGGATCCACCTTTGGTCCTTTGGGAACATCAAGAGCTAATACATCAGCCTTGTCTTCGAATACCTTCGATATGCAACTGACATATTCTGTTATTTGCTGAGAAAGTGCGTCAGAGGCAAGTTGAAGATGATGCTGTAAGTTATGCTTCACTGTAGTTTGAGCAAAATTCTCATTACTAACTGAAGCTGAGCGCAAGTCAGTTAATTCCCCTGGATCAATACCAGTATGAGTCCGGAAAAGATAATATGTGATAAGCAGGTCCAATATAGAATCGCCAAGAAATTCAAGCCGCTGACAAAATGCGATAAGTTAGAAATGGGAAAAATATTCTCTATCTAATATGGAAGTGATACTGGGCAACCAGTTAGTGGACAACAATTCAAGGGACCACAGATGAAAGCAATTGAATTATTGCATCAAACCTGATAGCTGTAATCAATTCTTGAGTCGTGATGAGATGGACTGGTGATGGCTTCCAGTAACAAACCTTTAACTGAGAACCTGTATTTAAGTTTTGATTCCAATATATCGATTTCATCAGTTTTTGAGTAACACCAACAAAGAGATGCATTCCTCTTAGCCTCCTGAATCAATAATGGTTCAATTGTAACGTCCATACCCAACCACCTCATCAGTGAATAAGAAGCATTTAAACCTCCACCAATATAATATGCTCCTATCAATGCTTCGACACAGTCTGCAACAGTTTTAGAGCACATCCATCTGTGACCCTTATCGCATGCCTTTCCAAGTACAGTATTAGTGTCTTCTGTCAAATGTATTCTCTCTAAAGGCACCTCGAAAGTATCAACACCACAGCTACAAGGAAGAGGGTGCAAGGAAATTTGCCCGGGGGCAACCCAACGTCGTGGATCAAATGCACTGTCACGAATATATTCCTATAGTGCAGGAGATAATTATACTATTAGGAACAGAATATTAAAAATAACGGCAGTGTCTTCTCAGTAATTCAAAATGGAGGGGGAAATGTATTATAACACCTCAAAATAAAAATGTACCAAAAGTTGAAAGAAGTTTAAAGATTGACTGATTACTGATCAATAAGGCCGCATGTCTTGAGTTGTTGTAAAGAGAACTTTTCGTTAAATAGAGATTAGGAGTTAGTTTTAGAGATCATATATAGAGGGCGAAGGATTTTCACCATAGGCTTCTTGTGTTGGAATCCAAAAAGAAAATAAGGTGAGTGCACTCTCCTGCTTTTGAATATTTTAGCAACGTCTCAGAGAACCCCTACACATAGCACAAAACATAGGAATGCATTGAACCACAAATCTAGTGTCTACTTCGCTTTTATGCTGGCTGTATTTCTGATGGATTATGTATTACTTGGGCAATTTTTTACAGATTGAGATCAAACTGATATGAGCTACAATTATGTAGAAGTGCTTGAAGATACCAGATGAAAGATAAAGGCGGTACCTAATATGTTAAGGACACTCTTCGATCTTGGTAGTTTTGGTGTAATACATTTACATCAAGTCAGAGCGACCATCTTCAAATTGAATATTGCATGCATCTTTATTGAATATATAGGTGCATATGCATATAAATATACATATATGGATATACATAAATAATATACATGTGTGTATACAGGCATACTGGTAATGAGCTGCCAATTCATTAAATCCTTCATCTTGGGTTCCTTTCACCTCTTTACAGCTATCTACTCTTGTTGTTTGCTGGTGTCGTGTGTGTTTAGGAGTGAAGGGTATAACCAACCAGTTAATTTGACAGCGTCAAACAGAAACCGAAACCTTTAAAAGACATTCCCTACCATTAACCAGCCAAGCCAAGTTTCAGTTTGATGATTTGGCTGTTTGGATGTTTGTTACCTGCAGGACTACTACACTTTGGTTTCGCTAGGTTTTAAAATGGCAATTTCTACCTTTCCACGTCAATTAATTTCATGCTAGGGCCTCACTCTAGGTTAAACCCCTTGAATCTCTTACAATATATGTGTGTGTGTGTGTATAT
>JBAKGM010000139.1:7725151-7748043 GCA_037177215.1 Asparagus racemosus
CAATAACATCAAAAAGTGTTATCCTTGTTCCATTATCCCAATGAATAACACCATAAAGTAGAATCCCAAAAATTATCCCATTATCCCCCCAAATGTCCCAATGAATAACCCCCCCTTAGGTTACATTACCATTATCCATAATATATTCTAAAAATTTCGAGGAGTTATGTTTAACTTCACTAAAAGGTTGCCCAAGCCTCCTTCCCCATCTATTGTCTAAGTTCAGCATAGCTAACACCTATAGTCTAAATACAAAAAGAATAATAAATGTGCGCTACAAAGTATATTTCTTAACAAAAAAGAAAAAGAAAAAGAAAAAGGAAATTCACCTGCACCAACAGTGTAATCATAGTTTACATAAGCAGAGTCAGATTTCTGAGGCTCTTCAACGGAGAAAACATAAGGATCATAATCTGCTCCCATTCTAGACAATTCTAAGAACAAGCTTGCAAAAGCTGAGTTAAAAATATTCGTCTTAGATGAGAATTTCAAGAAATGCCTCAGTAAGAAGTTTAAGTTAATATGAAAGCATAGAACCTGCAGTTAAGATAATTCTAACATCAGGAAAGGTATTCAGGATGAATGAATTGGAAAACCACTTCTATAGCCAAACGAGAATGTTAGGACCTAAACTAACTTTATTCTTAAGTAACAAGTTTTTCCCCGTTTAGGGGGAAAAAGGTAAAATGTGTTTGAAGAAAGTAAGGCTAAGAAAATTCAACTACCCACAGGCAGAGATCTCCATGGCGCATGTAAATAACGTTTAGTAACAATGGAAAAATATCAAAGGTTAGCTAGTATTTTCTTATTTGTTAAAGTTTGCATTGCCCCTTTTATGAGTGAACCTCAAAGCAGAATACGAAGTAAATCATTACAATTTCTAATATATACTAGAATGAGTTGGGAAAACCGAGGCCCGATGGAGCAGGGTCGTAGCGAATTTTAGTGTGGAAAAGAATAAATTGAACACACAGATTTACGTGGAAAACCTCTTAAATGAATTTAAAGTAAAAACCACAGGCAAGAATAGAAGAATCCACTATAAGAAAAATTTAGGAGTTACAATCTCTCTTTATAAGGAAAAACTCTCTTTATTTTTCTCTCTCTGATTGGAGACACTAGGATTATGGGATGATTTCAACTTAACGTTGAGGGGGCTATATACAGGAGATTTGCAGTAGGCGTGTTGCTACAGTATGGGTTGGTGGGTTTGTGTTGGGTGATTACTGTAGCAGTAGATATTTACTGTAGATATAGTGGCTGTCTCAACTTTCCAACAAAATGCTATTCATAACTAAATTCCTGGTTAAATTATTGTAATAAGTTCCTAAAAAAATAAAATCCTGATAAAAGACGATGACTTTAAGGACTTATTATAAAGAAAAATGAGAAAAAGAGTTATCTTCGATTTGAAATTTACTTATAAACCTTTCTATGTCCTCAAAAACCCTAATCCCGAAGCTAACAAAACCCTGTCATATCTTTGTTCCTAAATCTTCTTCATATGGGACATAGGCTCGATTCTGAAAATAGAAAATGATCTTTTTGACTTATCAATTCCCGCTGAAAAAATAGCTTTCTTAATTTGAAACCCTAGATTTCGATTTGATGATTTTAAGAGACTTTTGATTGATGAGAGAGAGAGAGGAGGAGGAGGAGGAATTCATCCCCACTTTCTTGAAATTCTCCCCTGAAAACGAGAGAGAATTTACAAATTCGGGAAAATTGAGGGGGCGGGCTAATTCACTTTTATAACAAGTTTATAGTTCTTTTTATTTACTAGCATGCCACTACTGCGCGTAGCGTTAAATAGGCGCGACGAGCGTTCGAGGCTACAAACGGTGACGTCTATCTTGTGAACTCGCTCCCGGATCCATCATCATGTCTCTGATACCACTTGTTGGGGGTTTTAGGCCCTACCTACTACAATCTACTTGTCGGGGGTTTAGTCCCCCGCGTACTACGATCTGCGCAACTTGGAAGCCAATCAACAGCCCATAAGATAAAAGTACTCACAATCAAAAAAGAAAAACACAGAGATTTACGTGGTTCGGTCGACTAACTTCAACCTACATCCACGGAGCAACAATACAAGAAATCCACTATATATCAGGGAGAACTACAAGAGAAACTACTCAACTCTCGTCTCTCAATCTCTCAACCTCACATACATAATCAACTTTCATATTCTCTCTAAAACCCACTCCTTATAATCTTTTGAATGGACAAAGACTGCGAAACACTCTCTCAATATTGTAATCTTTTACATGGACAAAGACTACGAAACCCTCGCTACTCGCACAATATTCTTGAATTAGGCTACGCCCTCTGCTAACGTAGATTACAGGAATATTGGCTCTCTCTCCTTCTCCTTTTTTTTCTCTAACAATAGAAGAATATTTATAGGGAAACAAAAACTCTATCTCTAGCCTAACTTCCTAATTAGAATAGGATTCAAAATCCTAATCATATGAGACACAATCTCCTAATCATGATAGCCTAGCCTTATCTAACTCTCATGAAGCTATACAAGAATGAAAGACACATTCTAAACAATTTATAGGAGAGTTGTGGTAGGTGGACACTGTGCTACAGTATTGCTAAAGACACAAGCCCAACAATTTATAGGAGAGGTGTAATAGGTGGTCATTGTTGCTACAGTATCATTTGGGTTGGTGGTCACTGTATCGGGTACATATTTATTGTGGCTGCCTCAGTTTTCCAACACTAGAATTATTGGTTTATAGGAAATTAGGAAGTTATTATCCATCAGATAATTGTATTATACATCACATTAATTTAAAGCAGTCGGAGCCCAATTTAGATCATAAGAAGATAAAATAAAAACAAGAATTTTACTACAACAAAATGAGGAGAAAAATTATCTAATAATGAGGAGGAAAAAACTAAGATCTCAGAACAATCCATATTGTCACACAATTAAACCTCCAATGTTTTATATAGATATCAACTATACGTGATGATTAAACTTGGAAATTTGCTGTAGAACAAACATGATAAATAGCTTTTTATAATCTCAAATTGACAGCAAAAATATTCTCGAAAAAAATATCTAGAGAGTTGATATATAAAAAATTGTACCTATTGAGACTTCCAACCTATTGTTAATGGGGACAGCAGCAAATTTGCAAGCAAAAACATGGAGAAATGCCCTCAAAAGCCTTACAACGAGTGAAGTGCTTGAAGAGAAGCCGAAAGGGGGCAATGAATATATAAAGGTTATAGTGGTGCATGCACCAAGTTCAGGACATTTAGTGCAAAGTTAATATACATTGCACAAGCTGAAGTTATTAGGTCAAAATCTCAATTTAATATTTACTTCAAAAAAATGAAAGGAAAACTGTATAAAAATTTAGATTAGTAAGTTAAGTAGATTCTATAGCGGCAAAAAACTGCATAGATTGAATTCAGTATAACAATCTCACATCTTGGATGCCTTCTTTCTCTTTTTTTCCCCCATGGTTAGCATTGTCATATTTTGGGAACGTATTTGATGTGCAATAGCTTGTAGAAAATAAAATATCACTATTTTAGTGAATCTTTGTATGGTGATTGACTCTTAGATGACATAAATATTTATGAAAGGGAATGTCTCATAACAATACATGCATTGTCTTCAAGACTTCAACTATACGGTCTCAAGGCCATGTTTGAGACAGAGCAGAGTTGGGTGCATCTGTAGAAGAGGGGGATGCATGCTAATCTTCTAATGATGTAAGCAACGGCTTATAAGAGAGAGTTGATTGCATCTCTTGAAAGAGAGGATGTATGTAATAATTCCGAGTTTTGTGCGGATCAGAAGGGAGAGGAAGAGAGATTTGTATTTTCTTGAAATATGTAAATATAATTAGCTGCATAAACCTAAAAACATTGTTGGTGTGACACAAACGACATCAAGAGAATTGATTACATTAGCCATAGGGGGCCCAGTTGGTTAGGTGTGTCAAATCCCCATAAGCTAGCTATGAATGTCCCTCTAATCATAATATCAAAACTTCAAAGTTACGATAATGCTTGAGAATTATGGTTTTATAGTGTTATATTCTAATATATCCCCGCAGGTTGAACGCTCCTTTTTTTCTATAGGCTAAAACCTTAACTCACGTAGCGGAATTTTTTTTAAATCCGCATTAAATTCAGGGCCTGTAAGATTTGAAACTTTTTTTTTTTTTTTGCTGAAACTTTGACTCACATAGCGGAAACATTTTTTTAAAAAAATCTACATTAAATTTGCGATCAGTAAAATTCGAAGCAGGGTTAGCTCTGATACTATGTGAAAGTCTCTTTAACAATTATATCAAAACTTTAAAGTTATGGCTAGGAAAAATTATATTTTTGTATTCTAACACCAGCCAGGGTTAGAGCGTCATGCTTGAACTCGGGCCTCCTCTATTGATATTCTCTAACTAAGTTTCCCTTATCACAAAAAAATAATAATAATAAAATAAATCTTATATTTATTATTAGCCTACTTTATGTTTGAAAATAAATCAAACAAACTTAATTACATGCGAAATACTAAGAAATGCAAATTATTATTATCAAATCCATCACAGTAGCCTCATCGAATAAGAAACTCATTCTAAGATCACATAAACAAGCAACAGTTCAAATGTTATCAAATTTAAGAATGACACAGTGACCTGCAATATTTTACAGGCAGACGATATTATGCTTGCATACACAACTCACAGTTACTTTAACCAGATGTACTTATTCACACACCATTTATGGCACCTGACGTTTCAGCATTTTTGCACAAAATGTTCTTTAAGCATGTACCATTGGTACTTCAAAATAACATCCTGTCGATCTCTCAGGCTTCTCTTTCACAAACTAGGGTCTCATATTCATCAACCAAGCAGATATTTGGCTTATGGAAAACATAAAATGAAATGCGGAAAAATTACCAATCAAGAAAAACAGCACAAGGCTGTCCGTACATTCATTCATTCATTCAGCAGTACAACTTCACCACCAAAACAAAATGAGCCAAAATCATTCGTGGAGATAAAAGTAGAGACTAACAATTAAGTTCGACAAATATCTAAGTCACAATAAGAAGCTTTATGTCACAGAAAGAAAAGGGCGAAGAACATAATTGTTAGCTAAGTGTAAAGTTAGAAAGTGCAGCTTCATTTTATTTTCATGGAGAAGTTAAGTTCCTAATCCTGCTCGATCGTCTGACTGGAGTCATTACTTCCTCATCTTTACATCCCTGATGAACACAAAGGTACAGCAGAAGTTAGTACATAGTTCCATCTTCAGTTTGAGTTACAAAGGAAACAATAAGATAACTATTACTTGCCTTTTTGGCCGATAGTCTCTCATAGGTGGTAAAACTTCCATAAGAAGTGGATGAAGATACAGCAGAGTCCCTTCTCGGGCTCCTCTCATTGCTCAAACGCCCGCTAGAAGATGAAGTGTGATTCCAGCTACTGCTCAATTCAGAAGTAGACCCCTTGGCTTGATCATAGTGCAGACTGCTTCCTGAAAGTGATCTGACTTTTTCGGTTTCTTCTCTTTTGTTTTGAATCTTTGGAGCTTGCCTCTGCTTCACATAAAGAACAGCCAATGTGGCAGGCAACGCCGATACTGCTACAAATAATCCAAAAATGGCTGCATATTTCTTTGATTTTGGGTCAAGACCATGTGTGATTTCATAATCTTCTACTAACTCTGTCTGGTTATCAATAAAACTAGCAGATTGGGTATGGTCACTGCAATCTCCATCCTCAATAAGTGCAGATTTGGCAATGATTTCAGAGATCTCGTCTTCTTTCTTAATGTGTGATGACTCTTGACCCACTTCTCCATCATCTTCAATAATCCCTTTCTCCATCTCATAACCAACAGTATTTGCATCTCCTGCATCTTCATACACCTCCATTTCAATTTCCTGAGAACCAATTTCACCTTCAATCAAATCTTCAGACACCGCAATCTCAATCTTCTCAGCTTCAGCTTCAGTGTAACTCATGGTATCCGTATCTATCACATCTTTAGAAACAGCTGTTTCAAGTTCCTGAGAACCAGCATCACCTTCAGTCACATCTTCAGACACCACAATCTCAATCTTCTCAGGTTCGGCTTCAACGTTCATGGTATCTGTATCTAGCACACCTTGATAACAAACTTCACCTTCAATCACATCTTCTGACACCACAATCTCAATCTTCTCAGCTTCGGCTTCAATGTAACTCAGCGTATCCGTATCTATCACATCTTTAGAAACAGCTGTTTCAATTTCCAGAGAACCAACATCACCTTCAGTCACATTTTCAGACACCACAATCTCAATCTTCTCAGCTTCGGCTTCAATGTTCCTGGTATCCATAATTAGCACATCTTGATAATAAACTTCACCTTCAATCACATCTTCAGACACCACAATCTCACTCTTCTCAGGCTCATCTTCAGAAACCACTTCTTGCAAATTTTGCTTGATAGCTTGTTTGGTTTCAATCAGGGGCCTATAGCTGAGATTCAAGCCTTCAGTTTCATCTACAGCTGAGGATGTCATATTAGCTAAATGATAGAAACCAAAATCATCCTTTTGTGTGTCAGAGGTCATATAAGCAATTGAATCAGCTGACCACTCCTTGAATTTACTAGCTAGAACATTAAGATTCCCATTAAGAATAGCCAAATAATCTTTCAGATACAGATCCTCAAACTCTCGAAAGGATGGGACATAAGCTTTGGGAAGAGACTCTACTTTCACCATGGAAGAAGAAATGATGGGCGAATCCGACACGGGCGTATAAATGGAAGCCATGACCAAAACCAACAGAAACAGGACCAATTTGGATCTCCTAAAAGAACCGGGCTTCAAGGGTTCATATTTAGATTCAGGTTCAGAAACAAGTGTCTCACTCACAGAATTGAGTTCAGGTTCAGGTTCAGGGACAAAGGTTTCAGTCACCGGTTCGACCTCTTTTACCTCAGTTGGAAGCAACTCTTCTTCTGAATCCTTCTCCTTGTCCTCAGTGAGTGAAGTCACATCATCAGGTTCAGAAACTTGGGCTTCACTCACAGAATTGAGTTCAGGTTCAGAAACAAGGGTTTCGGCCACAGATTCAACCTCTCTCACCTCAAGTGGGAGAAACTCTTCTTCTGAATCATTCTCCTCAGTGAGTACATTCACATCACCATCCTCACTGCTCTCTGAAGAGAAGACATCTTCGAGCCTTCTCCCTTCATTCACATCAAGAAACTCTCCTTCCCTACTGAGGTAGTGCTCGATACGAGGATTAGGCCTATAATGAAGAAATTGAGGCCTAGGAGAAAGATAATTGATCTTCGGATCGTAAGGAGTAAGAGATCGGTCAGCATTTGTAGGAGCATTGAGTGGCAAAGGGAAAACTTGGGGGTTCTTGATTCTAGACTCCCCCTTCTTCAGCTCGCCACAACTCGAAACTTCTTGAAACCTTAAACCCATCTCTGATTTCGACCCAACTCCCTCACTCTCAACCCTGACATCTACTTCTTTGTTTGGAAACTCGAGAGAATGGGATACTGAGTTTATAACCTCATTCCTCTCTTGAAGATTCCTCTTTCTTGGGGAAGCAGCAACAACCTTCGAAGCCGCAGAGATTGTAGGAGCCATGAAATTCTTGGACCCCTTTGAAGAAGAGATTGCAGGAGGTCTCGTCTTTACATTCTCTTTCTGTGAGCTCGGCGTCAAAGGCTTAGAAAAAGAGCTTCTTTGGGGAAATTCTACCAACGAAAAAAAAATTCAAAAGTTCAGATAAAGAAACAAAAGAGGCCATTTTTGTGAAAACAAGAAGTTGGGTTAAAGAGAGGATTTGATTACCTTTGCTCCTTCTGAGGCTGTTGCTGATCTCAGGGGTTTTGGGCGGGCTTGGATTGGGGGAAGGAGATCGTGCTGCCATTGATCTTCGCTGTTCCTTTTCCTTTCTTTGGTGATTGGGATTTTTCCTTCTTTTTCCCCTTTGATGCGAGGATATGAGATCTGTGTTTTGGATTGGAGACGGAGAAAGAGAGTTGAAGAGATTTCTGAGAAAAAGAAAGAGTTTGAAGAGATTAAAAGAGATGAGAGAGATTTTCTTGCTACTTCTAACTGTAACGTCCAATTTCTCCTTCCAATTTTTGATCTTGTTGCATCTTTTTTTTTTTAAAGTGACCGTTGAGGCTTGCGTTCAAAATGCTGGGAGAAGCCTAGGATGATGAATTCGACCGTTTGGATTCTTTTGGGCTTTCAGTAGATAAAGACCTAAACCCATTTCACTCTATTGGATTGGCTTTTGAAGGGCTAGATGTTCTCATGATTCAGGAATCATATGACACCCTCAAATACTAGGTCAACCTAAGCTGGGAGCAATACGCATAATAATAACAAAACTATTAGCAATATTACAGCAATAAATGCTGATATTTACGTTGCAGATTGGTAGGCTGACCACTTCATACCAATCACGGGCAAGAAGTTACCATAGGGTTAGCCTTGGATCAAGCAATTTAAGCTACTCGTCAAATAAATCAAAAGCCATAGAATGTAACCGTAAATGATAATGTCCAAAGTTCATAGTAACAAAATAATTAGGGTTATTTGCATGTATACCCCATCATCATGTATATTTGCAAAAATACCGCCCAAACCTTAGTATTTGCAAAACTACCCCTCAAATCAACTTTATGAAAAAAAAATACCACCAAAATCAACTTGGTGCTTAACATTTGACTATTTTATTAATAGTTTTTGCAATGCAATTACAAAGTAGCTTATCAAAGTTGATGATAAATTGCTTTAAGGATATTTCTTTTTTCCAAAATTGATGATTTGAGAGGCAGTTTTGCAAATATTGAGATTTGGAGGGTATTTTTGCAAATACCAATGATTTAAGCAGCATATACACAAATAACCCAGATAATAATTGGAAGAAAATAATCAACAATCAGTCCGTCCCACAAGGATCTTTAATTCAGTAATAGATAAAGTAATAGAGAGTTTAATATGCAAATAAAAAAGCAGAAGAAATGAGAAGGCAAAAAAAAAAGTCATACAAAAAGGTAAAAATGTAGCAAGTCCTGATGGCTTGATGACAATCCTCAGGCTCTTCACAGATATAAAAAAAAGGGGTTACTCACGGATGCTGGAATAGTTTTGCATCTTCAGAGGTCAAAGAACCAAAAGCAAGCAGTCCTCCAAATAACTCATATCCTTGATCTTTATAATGGCTGATTATTCTCTGTTGATCTTTCTAGCATCTGGACCATCTTCATTTTACATGGAGTTTTGCTCCAGTACCTCAAACCTCAAGAATCCGAGTCACCATTCAGTTCACAGCATATGTTGTAGCCTTAAGCCTCGTGTAAATTTGTAGCAATAGGCAGTAGCAATTAACAACAGATGTATGATGAAGAGGCATGAATAACTGAGTAAACCAAAGAAAAAGAAAAACAATAGAAGAACAAGGTTAAGCCATAAAGTTAACCAGCCTGCCAAGTAGGTTATGCTGAATAAATCATATCCTTCAACAAATTTGATCACAAGGGGATCCTTTTGGGAGAAGACATTTGTTGACTTCTGTATGGCTTCTGTATGACTATGCGATGTATCCTTCCACTATAACACTGTCATTTGAAACCCTCGACTGTAAATCCTTCAAACTCAATGATCTCTTTCCAAATGTCAAAATGGAGGACTCTTGATTTCTATCAAGAACCGGGCACAGTTCCATTACGACCTTTTGCACCAAATTCTCATTCAGACCGTCCTCTAGCAGATCACCAAGATACCCATCATCCCCTCTGATATCTAGTATCACACTACACAATCCCTGCTGGCCACAGTAATCTAGAATCTTCCTCAAATTCATCTGTTCAATAACAACTACTTCAACACCTTCAGATTCTGGCTCTACAATTATTGGTTTTTCTGCCAAGACAACTATACGAGCTGAAGATTTAGAAATGGAATCGGGAATGTGTAATGAATCCCCTTTTGCTATAACAATTTGAAGAGGCTGATTGGCTCCAGTTTCATGTGATACTGGTAAATTGGAGGTTCTGGTATTAAAGTTACTAGAACTAACAATTCCATCATACTCCTCAAGAAGTTTGGAGTAGTATCCACCTGATTCCTCTGCTCCTCCACCGAGATGATTTAGAATTCTTCCATTAAATGACATCGAGTACCTGAAACTCATAGGGTTAGAATGCAGCAACAAACTAATAGATTGAAGGATGCACAAGGTCAGACATGAGTAGCACGGCTAAATCCATAAGAAACTACAGAGTAGAGGAGAGCCAAAGGATAGGTTTATGTTTTTAACTACAAGGAGAGTTTCTAAAATCTAGTGTAAGGTTCTCACATAAAATATTTTCAGAAACATGTATCACATGCCTCTTCACGAGAATATGTCATCAGTTAAACTTTAAAGTCCAAATTGGATAACTCATTATTGCCTTTTGAGCCAAAAGGCTATATAAAGAACAATGAATCTACAAGGCAATACTTTGATGCCTTTGAGAGCTTAATGAACCACATCAACGTCATAATCACCATATTGTCATGTCATATCAACAGGTTAAGCAAAATAATAATAATAGATAAAAAATAAATATTAAAATAAAATTGAGAGATATGCATCGTAGTAGAGTCTGAAACTCAAAATATGGCACCTAAAATAGATATGTATGAAATTAGGTATGTTTCCTCTTGAGTTTAAATTCATGTGAATGGAAAAGGAAACGGCAAGAAATGTTCTTACTTCCTAGCATTTAAAATGTTTAAAAGATGGCAAAACAAGGAGCATCAAGTTGATGTAAATATCCATCATATAAATATTATGATTGAAATTTGTCCTGACATCGGTGCCTCTTTTCAGATATGCATACTTGTGGAAAATCTAATTAGTTACAGCATATAAACTTTAAAAGCATGTCAGAGCCTGGATAATCTTGCCATCCATAACCTGAAAATAGCCCATTAGTAGTGTACGGATCATGCCTACTGCATCTGACAAAGAAATCAGCATAAAAATAATTTTCTGAAAGAAGTGCTAGATGGCTTACCTTAGGGTCACAAATGGCTTTCCGGTAAGCATTCGATGTGTATATGCCTCAATGAGTTTCTGACATAACAATTCTTCTATACCTACTGTGACATCTATTCCTGATGCTCTGAGTTTTTCAACACCTTTTGAAGCTACAATTGGATTTGGATCCACCATTCCAACAACCACCCTTTTCACTTTCGCACGAATTAATGCTTCTGTACAAGGAGGGGTTCTCCCATAATGGTTACATGGTTCAAGGCTCACATAAGCAGTTGCATTCTCCGCCAGAGTGCCAGCATCCCTTAGAGCGAACACCTGTAAGTTTTAAATTTCTTATCAACTATATCAAATTAAAGCCTGAATCTATGATAAAAACCAACAAACTCACCATCAGATGAATCATGTGTGTCAGTCATAGTTTTAACTTCAGGTTTATGACTAGATAAATATGCTGAGGTAAATAGGAATAGCATACATCTTGAAACCATACCAAAAAACAGATCGAAGTTCTACAGGCACTTTGAGAACTTCATAGAATCATACCTTGATATTTTTTATGGAACAATCATGTATTTTTAAACAACAAAAAGGTTATGTTCTCTAAGGGTGCGTTTGGTTAAGCTAGGGGTTAGGACTAGGACTTGCATCTAAACCCATGTTTGGTAGTACGTGAAACCAAAGTGGGGATTATGAAATACCTCCACCCTCCCCCCCCCCCCTCGGTTCCAGGTATTAGGATATCGCGAATTCGGGATCTATCGTCCAACCTCGCCTCTCAAAAATCGTGATCGTGAGTTATTGTTCGAGCTCTCCTCTAATCTCCTCTCTTATTGAGTTCGAGCTCCACCTTCAATCTCCGCTTGATCTCCGCTCCTCCACTTCTGATCTCCGCTTGATCTCAACCTCGGTCCCTGCTCAATCTCCACTCGATCTCAGCTTGACCTCAGGCTCGATCTTGCTAGATCTTAGCCCCAATCTCCGCTCGATCTCCGCTCCTCCGCCTCCAAATTCATCCTTTGTGATTGTCATTGATTGCAATCAGATCTCTCGAGATATTGTGTTCCCAATCTCATTTTAGATTTGTTTTGATTTGATCTGTGAAATATTTTCTTGATTAATTACATGATAAAAGATGAAAAATTGCATCTTGGTGCATAATCTTCATGATTTTGACCATTTTAGGATGAATAGGCTCTAGTTTCTGCTTTAATTTTTTTTGGTTTTGTTCATTTATGTGAAGTAGTTCATCAAATTTAGCAAATGGAGAAAAACTTGTTGCTAATGTGATTTGGAGTTAGTTTCTGAATCAAGTGAATGTAAATCAACTAATTTATATATATTTCATTTGTATATGTGAGAAACTGATGAGTTGGGTTTTCTTGCATAAAAGATTTTGAGTAGAATTTGTTGTAACTAGTTTAATATGTTCTACATGTAATTACATCTTGAAAGAGGTCATCTGCTGAAAAACAACCAATCTAGTCATAACTCTAGCATGCTCTAGAATGATTTGCATCTTACATAAGTTATTTGTACCTTCAATTTAAATTTTCCAATGATTATGGCCAATGTAGACATCAGAGTCTCATACCTCTATTCAGATCCTAACTTTGCACACTAGTAGCATTCATTTGTTACAAAACAAGCTGCCATCTTTTCTAGTCTTGAACATGATGATTTGTGTATAATGAAATAAGGTGTTATAGAAGGTGGTGTTTTATATAGAACATTATTGAAAAAATAATGGAGTTACTAATTTTGTTGTGTTGCTAGTGACTGATCAATTCTCAATTAAAGTTGTTCTGGTAGAGTCGCATCTAGTAAATATTATTTGGTTCTTTTTATATGATCATTATGCTAATGCTTGTTTTGTTTAATAATTGAAAGGGGAGTTGTTAGAGTTGATAGAAGGATATATGATTCACTTGCTAGATACATGAATTATACTTATAGTTAGAAGAGCATTTGATTTGGACTTTGCATGGTTAATAACACATCAATTTCTTTTTCTTTTTCTTTTGGCTATTGAAGGGGTTTTTATAATGATTTGATTAGTAAGAAATATGATCATTATGATTCACTTGCTAAAAACACATTGGGTGTTTGAGATTTAATTGTTAAATTATCAAAGAGGTATCTTTCCTGCAAAGTTTTGTTTTTTTTTTAATATATCTTCATGGCTTGCTAAGTTTGACTCTTGAATTTGCTCAATTTATCTATTGGTGTGTTAAATTCATTTTGTAATATTTCTTATTATCGCCATATGGTTGCTATCAACAATAATTAATCCATTATTAGTGTGCATTAGCTGTTAGTTTATTGACTGAGATAACACACAAACCTTTCTCCTATTAAATCTTGTAATATTGCAAAAAGAATGTTTTTTAGGTGATGGGTAAAGGGATTGTGATCGAGTGACATAATCAGAAAAACATAAATTGTATAAATCAAAGGTTTTTATATTCTTTCTGTAGAGTGTATCTGAAAATTTTATTGAATCTCATACCTTTGTTCATGATCGAGGTGAAAACATTCTAAATACCATTTTACATTGTTCTAATGCATCATGGTTAGTGTTTAATGGATGGAGATGATGTGTTAAGTCTTTCTTTGTCAACAACAGAGCAACATGGCGTTTAGCTTTTATAGATCATAACAGTTTGTTTGTTTGAGTCTGTAAGTAGTAGCCTACGTGGTGATAGGTGTTTTGATTAAGTATGTACGTATCACTTTCTTACTTGGTTTGAATAAAGCTCACATTCATTCCAAAAAATGTTTAAATCAATCAAGTTGCAATACAAGTATGGTATTAATGTTTTGGTTGAGCAGTTTGTATGAAATCAACAAGATGTTCAGATCAATATATTTGATCTAAACATCTGGAATATCGATTTAGCGCATGAGTAGTTCTGTCTTAGATAGTCTGTTTTTAAATTGTGACTGTGCCTAAGGTTGAGGGGAAGAAGAAGGATGTGAAGTCCATTGAGATCTCTGGTTGATTTTAGTGAGAGAGAGAAAAATAGAAGCTGATGTAGTTGTGGATTTCATGATTGAGTCCTTTATTGCTTTGTTTTCATAGTTTGTGTTGGAGTCGCTGAGTTTATTACATGTTTTTTTTTTTTTGTAAATAGAGCTGTCCTGTTTTCTATTGATCAAGTTGGTCATTTGCTTTTGCAGTGTTTGGGTCTTTCACTGTGTTGAGTTGTCCTCTATTTTCTTGAGTTGGTCATTTGCTTTTGTCAATGAGGTGTTACTGTCTGAAATAGCTAATAATTTTCACTGTCTAATTGGACCTCAGACTGTTTATTTCAGTTCAATTTATCTATGTCTTATTGGGGATTTCCTGTTGTAATTTGAGATTTGATAGTGGTTTTGTTTTGAGCAAAGAGCTTGCTGAATTTTTGCTGCTGCTAGATGTTATTATGAATGCATGCTTGGTATGTGCAAATATTTCTTTTGTAATCCTTGTATATCTCTTATTTCTAGGATATATATTTGCATATGGTGTTTCTTCTGACATATTCATCAGCATGAAAGCAGAATGAAGACATGATCCACGACAAATTTATACATTACTTGGTTTTTCTTAAGACTTCAGTTAAAGTCTCTATTTTACAGAACTTGAGAAGTGCTAGAAACCTAAATTCACAAGCTATTTTTTGTATTTTCCTGAGATGAGTTTTATTGAATACTTGATTTGCCCACTGTTTTAGAGATGGGTTTTCAATGCTGTGATGAGTATTAATGGTTTTTGTAATTTTGAGCTGTTTTGTTTTTTGTTTTTTTTTTCATATAAAGTTGTTCTATAGTCTATTTTTCAGCATGTTTACTATTTTTAGCTGAATGTTTAACTCTGCATATTGGGTTTGTACAGATTTTTCAATGAAGAATTTAGTGGGATTTATTGATGCGTTTCAAGAGGTTGCTGGGTATTGGAAGATGCTTGCTGATGATAGGAAGAAGACTAGTGGGGTTCGTTGATGTGTTTTTTGTCGGAGTGTGGTATGTAGATCCTTTGTGTGTGTGTGTGTGTGTGTGTGTGTGTGTGTGTGTGTGATATTAATATTCTGTAATACAAACTTATTTATGGATTGTGGTATTGTTGGCTTGTATGCAAATTGGCAATTTATGGCTTGATGGTAAGTGAATTTTAGTATTATTGGCTTGTATTCATTTCCTCTATTTTTATTTTTCTTCTTCAGCTTCATCAAGCAATTTATGGCTTGATGGTATGTGAATTTTAGTAGTAAGTGGCTTAAGGACTTCATTAAAAAATAGAATAAAAAATGAAAGTTTTCACTTTGTGGAGTAATTAAAATAGTCAATAGCGACCCAATTTACTTCCAAGTCCCATCACATGGAACCAAACATCGGATGGGGATTTCTAATCCCAAGGACTTCGAGCACGGAACCAAACGTGGGACTGGGATTACAAATTCTAGTCCCCCCTAATCCCAGTCCCATCGTGAACCAAACGCTGCCTAAAGGATCACAGTATAGTGGTATTGAAGTTAGAGGATAGTTCTTGAATTCAAGCTGAATTGAGGCTATTTCTTGAACTGAAAAGAGTTAAAACCACATCAACCCACCCATACACACTATAATATCTCAAAAAATAGTCTCACACGGAATGCGTAAGGAAACTCTCTGGTATATAATAGTTCCTTTCAAGTCAACAATTAATTATCGCTACCATATTTAGAGAGGATGTAAACAGCTCCGTATAGTTAAGCATGAACAAATGATTCATATAGTTAAGCATGAACAAATGATATCAATTTCAGGGCATGCACTTTACTTTCGAAGCTGAGGATTTTTAGGTTCTCTTAGACTACATTAATGAAATTAGGAAGAACGAACCTATAAACACATCTCCCATTAAAAGAAAATGGTAGGTCAAAATGCCAAACATGTTATGAGGACTACTTATGATTGCTATGGATAGAAAGTCCCCCAATTAGAGCAAGGGAGAGAAAGATATGCATGATGTGCATATAAAATAAATATTAAACTTTTCTTTTCAACTACATTTCCTTGAATAGTAGGTAATAAAAGAAAGAAAAAAACCACCCAAAAAAAAATTTGTGTGATGCACATCTAAGTAGTCTGACGTTCACTTTGCACTTCAATATACAATCTCTTAACCCATATTGGAATCTGATAGATAATTAGATACTATCTGAACTTGGATAGTATCCAAATATGCTTACAATATCTATCTCAATACCAAAGTTAAACAGTCTATATACCCTACATCTAGTAAATATTAATTGTTATCAAAACATTTGTTTATTTACATCAATTGGTGTTGAATATTAAAACCAGCGGCTACCATTGAACCAATAGTTCTTCAGGTTCCCAATAAGATTTAGGAACAAACAAGAACACCTATGGTCCTCTGCAAACCCATCACATTGAAAACCAAGGGAACTCATGCTTGACATTTGAACTGAACTTGGAATTTTCCTCAAATTTCATCAAAAAAAAGATTAAAAAAAAAAAGAAGAAAATACCTCAGCGTGAGGCTGACCAGCTTTAGGGTGGAACCCTTGACCCACAATTTCATCGCCCTTGACGATGACGCAGCCCACCATTGGATTAGGAGCTGTTTGCCCAATTGCTTTCTTGGCTAATTCAACGCATTTCCTCATGTAGAACCCATCGTCCTCCATTTTCTCACACACAATGATTCTATTTGAACTGCAACTGTTGTTGCTTCGAACTGGACTTGGGGAGTAACGAGACCCAAATCCCTTGAGGTAGGAATTAGAGGTTTTTGATTTAGAGTGAGAGGGTTTGGAGAGTTTTGTTTGGTGTGGGATTGGGAGCAAAGAATTTAGGAGAGAGTGAGACATTGGAAACGCGAGAGAGAGAGAGAGAGAGTGTGTGTAGGAAAAACAAATAATTTGATGCAAGAGGATTTGGGCTAAAATTTGGGGGCAAATTTCACAAACCCCCGAATTCTGAGCTGATTTGAACAAAAAAATTCCAAACTTTGAAAATTATAGATAAACCCGTACTTTTTGGGATTTTCGCTAAACCGCTCGCTCGGAAAAAGTTACACTGGACTTTGAGGAGACAACTTTTAGAGAAAACCGCATAAACTTCATTACTAGGAAAATAGGGGGAAATGACTCTAAAATTTTTTCCTATTTTTTACAGTGTCGGGGTATGTTAGGAATAAAAATTCTATTAGAACACTCTCTAGAATGCATAATAGAATTAGGAGTAGTTAAAGTGTAAGTTCGAAAACTGAAGCTATTATATAGAATATGGTCTTTCTAGCGGGTTCCTATGGACACTCCTTTGGAGAAGAGAGTTAGAGAAATGAAAGCATAAACGTCACTTATTTTACAAAAGTAAAATTGCATCCATGTCATGATATACTACAAAGTAAAGATATTGTGAAAATATCAATTTATTAATTTTAATTAAAGCTATATTAAGCTTTCAATAAAAACAAGTTTACTTAGAGTGAACCCTAATTTCCCATTTCATGATAAAATCAACACTTTTCTAGGATAAATCACACATATATTAATTTTGGCATGTACCTTTTTCTTTTTTCTTTTTTAGAAAAACATTTTCTCAATTCTACAGATGCGTGTTATCAAAAACTTTTTACAGATACCGCGTATTAGCACATGCAAATGCAATTGTTTGTAGCGTTAACTATTTTATTTAGACAATACCTGATACTACATTTTAATTATATTCTTTGTTGCTTAATGTGTGTTTACTAGATTTCTAGTAAAATATGCACGTGCATAATCACGTGATGAAATCAACAATAATTTTTTGTTATCATTTAATGTTGTATCATGGGATATATTAATTTTAGATTGAACTAACAATAACTATTTTAGATAAGAAAATTTATCCAATCTTTATAATTTTTTACCGTAATTATGAAAACTATAATATTTTTATTTCTTAAAACATATTTTTAATTATATATTATATACATGTTAAATAGGACTCTCATTTAAAATATCTCACTACCTAGTTTACGTTGAGTTGTATTTTTACTTTAGTCAATGATATAATTGTATAAGGGTTATGTATGAAATTTTAAATTTAAGAAAGAGATGGAATAATAAAAATAATAGAACGTTTGAGAAAGAGGTAGGATGTATTTAATAAGAGAAAAAATGGACAAAAATGTCCAGTTAATCAAAAATTACCAACTTACCCAACACAAATCATAAATTTCCCTTAAAAAAAACTCTACTAATGATCGAGGAATTTTCAATCATTCCTTTACTTTTGTCTACCATCACAAAATTTTTTTATGGAGTAATATAGATATGTTCGATAAATAAACACTTATTAAAGTGCATAGTTTAATTTTTCTCACTTTGAATCAAATAGACACCTCCTTCGTGAAACTCTCCAAGGTTTAGGCTGTTCTCTTTGCAAATCACCCTGAAATTTGGGGGTTTAGTGAAACTTAAACGGAGGATCTTAACATGGATATCGGGCACAGAAAGTACTACAAAACCCGACCCGTTAGGTTACTAGATATCCAGGGTTTATAAAAACAGCGGGACTTCCTCTTTCGATCACAGAACAACCTAGAAGCAGCCGCCCCCTTTTTCTATTGGTTCCATCTCGCTTCATCAACAATGGTAAGTATGAGGTTTCAACTTTTTTTTTTTATTTTCTTATTTTTTTCTGTTTATATTCTCGCGCTCTCATAAATTTCTGTATTAAAAATCCTTAAATTTTTAGGGCACGGAAGTTGCTGTGAATCCAAAAGCCTATCCTTTGGCCGACGCTCAGTTGACAATCACAATCTTAGACCTCGTGCAGCAAGCTGCTAACTACAAGCAGCTCAAAAAAGGCGCAAATGAAGGTTATTTTCCGTTGAAAATTTTTGTTTTGCCCTTTTTAGTTTTTGGGATAAAATTTTTTTTTAAAAAAATTATTATTTTTGGACTGCAGCGACGAAGACGCTAAATCGGGGAATTTCGGAGTTTATTGTTATGGCGGCTGATACTGAGCCGCTGGAGATTCTTCTCCATCTTCCTTTACTCGCGGAGGACAAGGTATCCAGCTTTCGGAAAAATATAGGAAATGAGTACTTTTTTTTTATGTCGGGTTATTAATTGTGGTAGTTATATGATATTTTCGTTTGACAAGTCTTGGATCTTTTGGTTCTCGTCGAAATAGAATGTATAAAGAGGGAGTTTCACCTTTGTCGGTCGTGTTAGCATTTAATTCTTATAGAAGCAAAAGTGAGAGGGTTAGATACTTAGATTAACTGATATTTTCGGCAAACTGTGTCCTTGCCCAAATCAAGGACCAAGAAATTGATTTTTAGTGTGTGAAACAAAGTGCGTGGATTGAAAAGTTGTTATTGTTGAGAGGATTTAAGAAGACGAAATGATGGTTATAAGAGACTAATATGAAGCAAGACTTTCTTAATTTGATCATATCTCAAGCAATCCATAGGAATTATAAATGTGTGTTATTGGTGGAGATGATGAATCATTGGATTGGCTTAGTGGTTTCAAACTTTTGAACTTTTATTTGCTATGACATTGAAATATGTGGGGAAAAAACACATGCTTAACCTCATACAGGGAGGACTCTCATAGGGCTTTTCCCTCTGAAGTGCAGTCAATCTTAGAGATCAAAGTGGGCTAAGATGGCTTAACGAAATGGGATAATTTTCTATGGGGTAACCTAAAATTTCACAGAAAGTTCGTAATTTCACTCTTTTAGGCGGAAACATATATCACACTGCCTTGCCTTCTGAATATTAATTAATTAACTGTAGAAACAAATTTTCCTTTATTAGAACCTTAGAAATCGGATAAATTGTTCTTCCTATGAGTGACATAAGGTGATACAATGTTGGTGTTTTAGCACAGACGATAGTCAAATGGGTGTTCAGAATGCTCAACTGCAACAATTACAAATATGGGATCATTTTCTATGTTCTAGTCACACATAGAGGAGGACCTGTTTTGGGTAAAAGATTCCTTGTTATATCCCTGAATGCCTTATCTGAGGTCAGATTGAGTCATTATGCTTTCTTTTTTTTCTTTCTTTTTTTTTGTTGATGTAAGTGGGGTATTGAATTATTGAGTTGTTACCCTGAAAAGAACTATACATATAAAATTAAACCCGAGGAAATAGGAAGTTGAACTGTAGATAACCTTGAGTATAATTATGTTGGCAAATTCGAATGATAATGTATTAAGTGGACATTCTGATATAGAGTCTATAGTACATGCTACAATTTGTTAATGCGCCTCTTTTACACAATTTGTTAAAGTGCTAGTCATAAACATTCTGCCGCAGCATTAGCCCTTTATATTAGAAGGGAGATAGGAAAGTGTTGAGAATATATTAGTCAACAAATTCCCTTTGGTTCTGGTTATCTTGCGTCAGATGTCCACTGGACTAGACAGAGTCACATATTAACCTCTGCAGTCTGCCATTGTTTATTACCAGAAACTAATCTCAGTAGTCTGCAGTCAACTGACCTGAATACGACGGTTTCCTCTTTAAGAATGGGGACTTGATCTGGAAGTCAATCCCATTGGGGCCATGGACGCATTCTTCTGCATCTCAGCCGTGTAGAATTCAAAACGTTAGTCATACTTGCTTTACCACAAGTTTATGTTGACAAGTAAATAATTTTGTGCTATTTAAAAATTGTAGTATTATTATGATAAAAGAAAATTTCGGTGTGAAGTAGAGAAATAGGAACCAGAGGACACATTGTTTAAGGCAATACATAGAGAAAGACGTAAATTACGTAGCTTAGCTGCCTACCTTTTTGGAGTTTGGAGCTTAAGTGTGTTAGGGCCAGTTTGATATTGCTTTTTTTAGGGTGTTTCTGCTTATAATAAGCAATCAATAATGGTGTTTGGTGAAAGCTCTCTTGCATGCTTATTGAAATTGCTTTTGCTTTTTAGAGGATATTTTTGGAAATAATTTGAGGATGCTTTTAAAACAAACTCTGAGGATGCTTTTAAAACAAACTTCTGCATTTTTCAGTGTATATACCATATATACTTTTTATCTTTTAACAATGATCAGGAAGCACTGTTCTATCAAACAATTTAACTGCTTTTTAACCAGTTTTATATATTTGATTACCAAACAACTATTTTAACAGCTTATATAAGTTACTTTTATAGGCAACTTATTATAAGCTGCAGCAATACCAAATTGGTCCTCAGTCTCTCAGCTTTGATTTGCAAACGCTGTTAATATATATGCAATGACAGAAATGAGCATTACACATTTATCCTTCAAATTGGTTTTTATTGTTTGATGTCCTGAGTATTCTTTTTACAATACCTCTTTTTGCTTATTGGGATATATACTCATGTAGCTCTTGACGTTTAATTGTCCCAGAATGTCCCCTACGTGTTTGTTCCATCCAAACAAGCACTGGGTCGAGCTTGTGGAGTTACAAGGCCAGTGATTGCTTGCTCAGTGACTAGCAACGAAGCAAGCCAGCTGAAAAGCCAGATACAGCAACTCAAGGTGCGTTTCTCTAGACTTTCTTTTATTGTATCCGTCTTTTTTACGAGGCTCATTTCATTTTACTAATTTGATTTTCCCTGTCGTTTCCAGGATGCTATTGAGAAGCTCCTGATCTGAATATTGAAAACCTTTCGGCATGATGGATGATGGGCCTCAAAGCCATCAAAACCCATGGAGGCTTGGACGGACTGAGATCGGGATTTTGTATTGGTTTGGTTAGTTTAGCTTTCTAGGTTTCTTCTGTATGGTAGTATGCGACTTTTATGTTATAACTGATTAGCACTCGGTTATTATTGGATTGTTGGCTAAGTATTTGAGATGTTTGTGATAAGACATTGGCCACATATCTTTTGTACCCCTATTAAAATGGTGGTATTTTAGATGTCTGTGACGAGAGATTGCAGCATCTGTGTTTTTTTATTCCTATGAATGGTGTATTCTGATGTTCGAAGGCCTTGCTTTAATCTTGTGTTTGCATTGCAGCATTCTTCCAACCATGGATTTGATATAGTGATTTATTCTTTAGTCGTCCTTGCATGCATTAGATGTTGCAACTATTCTTGCACCCAATTTTGATGATTGTTTGCTGGTCTTTCATGGATTAGAAACTTATCTATTTGAAAATGTATTTTTATAGAGTTTCTTATGGGACTGTCATTTTTCTTTATTAGGGTAAGGATGATTTCAACGAAAGCCTGAAGTACGTCATGCCTGCTCATTGCAGAAGTCTGTTACCTTATTGAATCTATATTTTTCTGTAGTGATGGAAACCGGAAGCTAATTTTCGATGCAGATTCACTCAATCTTTATACCTGTATTTTTCTGTAGTGATGGAAACCGGAAGGTGATATCGTCGAATTCACCTGAAAACATTACACTTCATTTTGGAGTGAATTTTGTGCAATAATCATAGATCATTAAAAGAGGAAAACATTTCTCCTGCATGCCACTTTTTCAAACATGTTAGCTGGGTCCAAATTAACTACCAACAATTGAAAAAAACACTATATTTTTGTAAGTACTCCCTCTATTCCTCTCATCTTACTTTGCTTTTTAAATTTTCAATATTAAAATTTTCCATTTCTCACTGTACAAATTCTCTTTTTCCATTCTCTATTTCGCACATCACATCCGTCCCCATAAAACACAATATTTTTGTAAATATTCACTCCATCCCCCTTATCTTACATTACTTTTTAAATTTTCCATTTCTCGCTCTATAAATTCTCGTTTTTCATTCTTTTCATTCTCTATGTCGCACATCCATCCCCATCAGCCTTTCTCCCCGAACCCGCAGAGGCGCTTTTTTTTTTTTTTGGGTGGGGGGGGGGGGGGGGGGGG
>JBAKGM010000139.1:7767183-7781155 GCA_037177215.1 Asparagus racemosus
CATTGCGCATTGCGCATGTGCGCTTTTGATGTTTCAACTCGAAAACTTTATTTTTAAGATACGCTTTTGGCTATAATTATTATTAAAAAAATATGAAAATGTAATATGAATTTAATTCAATATTAATCTATATAATAATAATATTAAAAAAATCTAGCCGTGTCGCCGTATCCTTTTTTTTGGGTTTTGCCGTGTCCGTGTCCATGTCCGTGTCGTGTCCGTGTCACCGTGTCCGTGTCCATGCTTCATAGTCCATTACTTTATTTCATCGATACTGCTAAAATATTACCCAATCAAGTAAAATAAATAAATAACCAATTAATGAAATAACTTAAAAACTCATTAAATAAAAAGGTCTCAAATATCTATTCACATAAAATCATGTTTCCTTCCGACAGAGAAACAAAGCCTCCCGCCTTCTAAAAAAACCAAGAGAAAAAAAGGAGAAAAAGAGAAGTTGTATGCAGATGAATAACAAAAAAAAATCAAAAAAATCAAAAGCAAACATGAACGGTGATAGGTATGTCATCAAAATTTTCATATTTTCTTTTACCTATCTGTTCTAGTGTTAAGGTTTTATCATATTCTCCAAAACTCGATAATTTTTTGATTTGTTAGGGTTTATTATATTCATCCAAATTTAGATTATAGATAATAAATTTTATAGTGTTAGGGCTTATTATAGACTCCATAATTTTTATTGAGAATTGTTCAGAAACTCATGTCTTATACTTTTTGGGTTTTTCATATGCTCCACAATTTTTTTGGTCCAAGTTGAGAAATACACATACTTATCTGTATAAAATTTTATTTAATCAAATGATTCGAACTCAGTATCTAGCATGCACATAATGGCCGTGTAGTTGAACTATGATTTGTAAGTTATTGGCAGCTGAAATTGAGCACATGAGACATGATTTAACAGGACGAAGTGAGAGGAATTGCGCCATCAAGCAGCCATCGTTATAGGAATGAGGAGGTGAGACGAGAGAGAAGGGTTCTTTCTCTGGGCTTGCTAATGGAGAATTTGGATGGGGTTTGTTGTTGGAGGAAGGGGATGAGAAGGGAAGGCAGAGCACTGGCTGGGAAGGAGAGTAGCGGCGACGGTACTTTTGCAAGAGGTTGGAGTCGTCCTCCACCGCCAGTCGTCCTCCGCTTGCTTTTGCTAGTGGCCATTTGAGATTGGTTTTGGTAATTTTTAGTAGGGCAAGTTTTGCCAACGTGGAACAACAAAGACCTTAGAAATAAATGGAGTTTTTTGTGGCTAAATATATTCGGAGGAAAATGAGAGAGACCTCGAGATAGGTCTTAGCTGGTTCCACTAAGCTCAATGTAGAAATGAACCGTGACTTTAGTGAAATATTCGATAAGTTTAGTAGACAGTAAAAAGAGAATAGATGTTGAGTGAGTACTTCTTAATATCAGTTATTTGTTTAGTTTGACGGGACTGCATTTTACATGAATTTTTCCTGTTCAAAGAGAAAATAAAATAAAATAAACAAAGTACAAGGACCTTGGGTAATTTAGTCATAAATAAAAAGTTAACATCTTATTTTTAACAAATGTTAAAAAAGTTAACATCCTATTTTTAGCAAATGTTAAAAAAGAACTAAGTTTTCATCAAATGAGACGTACAAGGACTAAATTGAGAGAAAAAAAAGTATAGGAACTAATTGGAGTGCGAAGCCTTAGTACAGGGACCAAATTGACCTTTTACCCTTTTTCTAAATGATAATTAACAAACTATTTCTGAACTTGACAATTGAATACAAGCCCTTTACACGGGTTACACTCGAGGCCCGTGAGAAATCTCAACTAGAAAATCAAGGTAAGAAAGAATCACACCCGTGCTTTGCACGGGTCTAAAATACTAGTTTAACTATACTGAGTTACTATGTCGGGCAACCGGTACTTTTCGGACTCAGGTATGATCTCAGCATAATTACAGGTTCATCCATGGGCCTTTGAATTATTTATAAAACTAATCCAACAGTTTACAGAAAGGTTCAGCCCAAGTTAATTGACTGAAGGCCATCAATGCTTTGGTTCATGGAAAGAGAGAACACGTTCCTTTGTGGGCCTGGTCCTGGACGAAATCCAAGTTGATCATTCGAGTTGGATTACGCCTAAGTTTTGGCATTCTCCTAATGAAATGGTGAGTGTGTTAGGTTTGAACTCACTAATATTCTCCTTTTCCATTAGTGAGTTCAAACCTAACGAATAAAATTAAAAGAAAATAAAAGTTCAACCGTAAATCAAACGGTAAATAAATACATTGCATGAATATAAAAAATTGGGTTGTGTTTGGGACTATTGCGCGTATGTCAACAACAGAACAAAGGTAAGCGTTGAAGGAGCTTCTTATTTATTTACTAAAATGGAAAAGCAACATATACATGAGTCATGACTTCGTAAAAATATGATGTGATAAACTCAAGGTTATGAACTTTATTTTACTGGGATTTCACGTTAATTTCATGCAGTTTTTACAAATTATTACTTATGCAAAAGGACTAGCCAGTAGTTCCTTTTGCAGTCTATTAGAGATCTAGAATTTTAATTCTGGTTGTCAAACTTCTCAGAGGAACAAATGTTATGAGAGGAGCAAAATTTTAAACAAATGGTGTTTTATTTTGGGATAAAAGTATGATTCAGTTAGTTTTTGTAGCAGTAAGTAAAATGTATGTAGATTCCTAGCATAGACAATGTTCGGGAACTTTGGATTATAATCCAGTTCGATTATTCCACAAATGAATTATAATTTAAATGGATTAAAATCTAAGTGTTTTGTAAATCTAGTGGGCTATAATATATTTTTAACAATAGAGTGTTTAGCAAATGAGTGTATTACACTTCATTATTAATATCAAAATGATAAAAAAAGACACTTGGTTGGTGGTCATCTGTCAAATAAGGTTTTGGATTTTGTGGAATCAAAAGAGCATAATTAGCATAATTATCTTTTATTTAGTCAAACCTCATGACGTATAAGCCCTGCACGAAATAAAAATAAAAAATAAAAAATTTAAAAAAATTAATTATAAAAAAGAAGGATGCCCTAGTTTTATATAGTTGGATTACAAGTCAAAGTAAGTCATCTATCAAACATCTCAAAGTGACTTATAAGTCATTTTGACTATTTGTCAAACATGATGTAATGTACATGTTTGTTCGAGTAAAAGACAAAAAACTTCTTATTTTCACGTCTCATTCTTTTCTTTTCTCTCTCCTTCCACTTTAGTTCACTAGGATAATAATCTATAAATGAAATATAAGTTTCCAAACATGATCTAAAACTAGATTATTATTGTAAAATCTTGAAATTAGACTAAACGCGCTTAAATCAATCTTCGTTAACTAAGAAATGATAGCCAAGTCATAGAGTTCAATTAAGAAAATATGATAGTAGCAAAGTAAAAAAAAAAAAAAATCTAAGAAAATATGAGGGTTCCATGTATAGTAGTTCCCAACCAAGATGGTAGGCCGGTGAAGTAAAAGCCCCACGGGCGCACGTGTCACCTGTATTCCTCTCCCACTGATCAGTCAGGTCACGTGCCGACAAGGTTTCAAAAGTTTAACCGCGTGGAGCGGACGCGATGGGACTCATCGGGAATTTAAGGGGTGTTTGCCAAACTACAGGAGGCCTGGTCTAGTTTTGTGTTAAATCAAATTTTTTGGACTAGCCTTCGTGATCCAAAAGAAAACTGGTTTAACGCTACTATTTTAGCGTATGATAATAAAACCAGATCTGACCCTGTTATTTGCTAAATAAAAGCTCTTTCAAAATTAGGCCAGGTTTGCTAGGTTTAAACCTGGCCCACTTTTAAAAGGTTGCAAAACACACCCTAAAACTGCTCCAAATTATTCGAGTATTCTAGTACCACTTAGAATCTACATGCATGTTTGACAACTTTGCAAAACTTGGCCAATTCTGAACTTGGTCCAGTTATGGGGCTATTTTCTAATTGGTAAACACTGTGCTAGAAATGACCTAGTTCCTTTTAGTTCAATTTTGGAGGTTAAAACTAGTTTAGTGATGGACCAGGGGAGAGCTGGTCCACAACTCAACTGGTTCTCATGAGAACCAGTTTTATAAACCAGTTTGGTCCAGTTGCCAAACAGTCCCTAATATTTCCTATCAAAGCCAGTTCTTTATTCATTGAAAATATCTCACTTCCACAACGCGCGCGCACACACACACGTGTGTGTGTAAAAAACAACTTTTAAAATAGATTAATTCCATAAAAACAATTTTTATTTGTGATTATATACATAAATTATTTTTAAAGTTTTTTTTGGCAATCAACCACCTAAGTGCCCATTTTTTAGTTGCTTTTTTTGGTAATTGATCTGACATATCCTCCATTAAGAATCATCTCGCTAATATATTTTGTATTTGACAAGTAATCATTACAACAAAACCGAAAAACTTGACTTAAAAGTGAGCCATGGTGATTGGGTTTATGTATAACTTGAAAATCAAAGATTGTTTCTATAGAATGATATATTTTTAAAGATGATTTATATAGAATGACCATGTTTTAAATTGATAATTTGCACATTGTCACCAACTTCTGAAGACACCAAATAAATGCTTTAACTCAGGTCATTGGTGGATAAATGCAGTAGCAAAAACATATTTTTCTTAATGAAGACGATAGATAGATGGTTTAAAAGCATTACATTTTCAAGACACATGAAGGTTTAATTGTCATTATATGTAGTAGAATCTGTCAAAGAGATTTTTGTGATAATTTATGCAGTAACATTTTGATACATTGCAGCGAAAAAGACATATTATAGGAAAGAATTTTTTAATAGCATCTCAAAACATAACGAGACTCATTTACTTTATCTAAATGATTATGGTTTTTATCTCAGTAAGAAAAGAAAGAGAGATGTTTGTTTTTTCCTGCAATAAAAGTTTTCAAAAAACCTTTGTGAATAAATTTGCATCTAGTTGTCTCGGTGGGGACCGTGGGGTTACATCGAATAAAAATTTTATACTTGTAAAATACACTAGATGCAATATTTGATGGTGATAGTAGTTTAGTCATGATGCTACAAGTTGCATTTTTCCAGTTCAAATCTAGCAAATTTCTCAAATATTAGTGTGAGAGATCGAACTTCGGCTCTCCCTCATGGGAGTCTCCTAACCAAAATTTCCTTGCTGCCAAACAAAAAAGAAAAATAAAAACAATATAAGTATATAATTTAAATGCAAAACATTGGCCTTATCTTTCCATTAATTAATTAAAAAATTAAAAAATAATAAAACATGAATAAAAATCCAGTACGGGTGTATCGTAACATCACGATGCTTATCAAGTTATCCGTGTAAAATTGGGAATCTCGTTGTGCTTACAAGATTGGACCTACATTTAATACAACTTTGCGGGATCAAACTTTTAGTTAGCAGTTGAGTTACATGTATAAGACTCACACAGAGATTGGCGCATTGGTCAAAGTCTGAGATCAGAGACTGCCAATCAGTAAATAAATAAAGAAGATGATTAAACCCTTTCCTTTATCGTCAAAAATAAAAATAAAAAAACCCGACAAAATTTTCATGACCGATGCTAAGGCAAAAAGAGTGAGCTCACTCTTTTGCTCCCTCTTTATTTATTCCTAGCTCTTTCCCTCTCTGTGATCTGATCTCTCTTCAAGATCTTCTTGCTTTTCTCTCAACATCAAGCTAAGGGAGCAATCTTGCTGCCAAAGGTACTTTTCTGTTGAATCTATAGCGCATATCTGATTTTTGAGGTGTGTTTTGAGATGGGTTTATTTTGGATCTCTCTGCTCGATGGGTTATTAGGTAAAAAGTTAATCTTGATCTATAAGCTTGATGTACATCTTTTACTTGTCGGAAGAAATGGGTTTGCTTCAAAATTGGAACTTGATCTGTAGTTTGGAGATTTGGTATCAATGGAATAAGGATTATTAAGAAAAAAAACTTAATCTTAAAAACTTAAATTTGATCTTTAAGCTTGATGTGCATCTTTTACTTGTTGTTGGAAGAAATGGGTTTGCTTCAAAATTGGAACTTGATCTGTAGTTTGGAGATTTGGTATCAACGGAATGAGGAGTATTAAGAAAAAAACTTAATCTTAAAAACTTAATTTTGATCTTTAAGCTTCATGTGCATCTTTTACTTGTTGTTGGAAGAAACGGGTTTGCTTCAAAATTGGAACTTGATCTGTTGTTTGGAGATTTGTGGTCGGTTAGAATTTGGCATCAGTGGAATGGAGGTTAGGGTTTTTTCTGGATGTTGCTTCTTTCTATTTATTGCCAGTGGGTTTACGCCTGCTCAGCTGGTTTTAAGCCTTGATTCTAGTGGATTTGGATGATAAGGCATTATTGCACTGTGATGAAAGATAGTTTGAGAATTATTCAAGTGTAATGTTTGGTTGGTGTAAGTCAACTAGTGTTGAAAAATTAGTTATGTTGCTGCAAGTATTATGTGCAGAGTAGTAAGCTCCTGGACAGAAGGCCTTTAATCTAGATTGAAAAAGACCATGAAATTTATAGCAACAACTTATATCATGGCCTCACTTTATAATGATAAGGGCCATCCATGTAAGTTCTTTCATTTTGGGATACATGCAGTTCAGAGTGAGTGAGTGAGTGAGTGAGTGTGTGTGTGTGCACGCGCGCGCGCGTGTATTATATAGTTGAGAGCACTAAGCAAGCTTGTAGAAAATCTTCGAAATAGTTTTAGACGGCATTATGCTATTGCATAGCGTTCTAGGAAAACAGATATCCTATTAATAGAACATAACAGGAGTGCATTTTCACTTATTAGCCAGCAATGTTTAGTTGGATCATCAGCCTAAGGATTGAAATAACAATAACTCAATAAGTTGATAGCTCCATTGAAATGTCTAAGTAGTCTACGTAATACGATGTGTTACCTAATACACTATGTTTCTGCTTTGCATGCAAATATAAATGGAAAATACACACACACAACAACAGATCAAGATAAGACTGTACTATTTGGACCACCACTTTTTTGCATGTGCTCGAAGGAGTTTGGTAGTTGGGGTTGAGGGAATAGACTGAACAAGTGAGGGAGGATTAGGCTGATGAGATATCATTTGATGCTTTTTTTCATAGTACATGCCAAGAGCTGAGAAAAGATTTCTATTTTTATTGGTTGATTGGTGAAATTGAAGATGGTAATACCTCGTATACATACACATATTGTAGGTTATCTATAATAGTACTGGAAAGGGACTTTTTTTGAGAGACTAGAAAGGAGTATAATGAAAGACAATTATAAGAAGGCAATTTATAGACTTATAGCTAATAGTATAAATATCCTTTTTGGTTGCTTTCAGTTATTAGCCCAGTAGTATTCCTGTACATGTGATGGATGCATGGCATGAAACCTGAGGAGTGTTGTAGTCGAATTGTCAAGGTAACGTACATTTTTTAGTGCGTTTATTTATTTATTTATGTTGAAAAATTCCAGTTTTGAGGGCATATCCGTAGTTTTTTTTTCATATGTGAGGACAATCCCCTTTTCCAAAAATGACAGTGTTTTTGGAATTCAAAAAATGAAGCTCACCCAAAGGGTTGCTTCTTTAAATAGTCGTATAGATGTATCTGTCATTGACTTTCTCGCATTAATCATAAATGGAGTGAGGTTTCATTCAAGCAATTACACAGGGAAGGAGGCAGATAGCTGTGTGAAGGCATTCAAGGAGGATGCACTCAATTCGTTGGGGAGAAATGAGGGATGCTCCATAAGAGGCTGCACCAACTTCTTAATTTCTAATTAAGGGCATTTCACAGGAAAGATATGGAAAACAATAGCAGTCCTCACTTGGTGTGGAAATGTTACTCTAGGAATATTTTTGCTTTGAGCACAACCATACTTCAAATTATGTTCTCCCTGCATAGGGTTTATTCACTTTTCGTTCGCATGCTTGGCTAATAATCAGAATATAGGAATAAAATCAAGTTCTATTGTCATTCTTATTTTTCTGTGATTTGCTGAAATGTTACTGGTATGATTGTCGAATGGAGTTATTCAATTTCTTGATTTCCACTGGTTATGGTTTTATTATGTCATATATTGACATTTTATTCACACTTGGCTCGGATACACAGAGTTTTGGCAACAAGGGAAGATCGATATAGATTGGAGTATATTTCATTTCACAGGAGGAGACCTTTTAGAGTAGTTTCTTAAAAGCCGATCACAATGCTAAGGCAGGCATCCAGTAGGAATCAGAGGTCCAAAGGGTTCAAGGTCAAACATACTCTTCAAATACTCCTCTTGGTTGCTATTTGCATTTGGTTGCTTTATCAGGTCAAGCACTCACATGAAAAGAAAAAGGCTTTTGAAGAGAGGAACTCAAAGATTATGAATAAAATTGTTGAGAACGAAGCAGATTTCTTCAAGTTCGGCAGGAAAGACCTCCCTCACACGGAGGAGTCAGGTTCTATAAATGAGGCTCAAAACAAAGAAGAAGACAATGAAGACACCCAGGAAGAAGACGAAGACCATGATGCCAAGCAACAAGAGATTGAGGAAGAAGAAGGGAGAGGTGCTGGAGATGATGAAATTGATGAACAAGATAATGAAAAAGGTGATGAGGAAACCGAGCAGGGAGAAGAATCAACAGAAGAAGAGGACAATGATAATCATGAAGATGAAAAAGATAGTCATGAGGAAGTGGATGTGTTTGATAATCAAGAGCATGAAGGTGGTACACAAGAGGCAAGAGAAGAAAATTACAAAAGAGATGATGCTTCAAGTGCTGTTGTCCACGAGGAGCAAGAAGTTGACAAAACCAATGATAATTTGAGTGCTCGTGATTCTAAAGGCGATGATGTAAGCAACGAGGGTTCTAAAAATGAAGTGGGGGAAAATTTACAGAAGAAAGTTGAAGAGCCAGAAAATGTGATCAATGGAACAAATGATGGTGCTAAAGGTGATAACAATTTGATTGTTGAATCTGGAAGTGCATCCGTTAAAGATAATGAGACCATACAGATTAACACCACCTCGTCCAATGTAACTGTTTCTGATAACAATGATGCAAAGGTCGAGTTTCCAAAACCAGAGAACTATTCGGTTTCTAATTCGACCACAGTTGAGCTTAACGGTCAGATAGAACAGCAAACTTACTTGACAAAGGAAGCTGAATCCAATACCCAGATTGAACCTCAGTCCAATTCAACAGGAAACACATCCGAGTCACAAGCTGAAAGTCAAAATAAATCCACGATGGTTAATTCAGGTGACATTTCTATGTCAAATGATACTGTTGGCTTGTATCCAGTCCCAAATCAGAATGTTGTAGCTGATAATGCAACTCAAGTAGAAGACAAGGGCAACTTGCAGAATGAAGGAGAGCAAACTGAGAACGCTCACGCTACTACAGTGTCATCAACAAATGAGAATGGAGATGCAGCTCAAGGACGGTCTGAAGAGCAATCTACTACATGGACTAAAAATGAGAATGAAGATGCAGCTCAGGCTCAAGGAGAATCTGATAATTCATCACATGGTGTCATCACAGAAGAAGAAAGAGATGCTCGCATGGATCTATCTACTTTACCCGATATCCGAAATGAAGTAAGGTCTACAGATGATGAAGTTGCTGAGTGATGTAATGGTTGATATAGTGGGATAAGTTTTCTTGTAATATGTAGGATTCTGTAGTTTTCTGGATGTTCTCTGCTTTGTTTTTGGCCTGCTTCCTGAGGTGAATGAGAGCATTTGCGGTTCTACTTTTTTCTGGTAGCATTTTGTTAGGGTTTTGAGATGGGAGGAGAGAAGTGAGATAGATAGGAGCTTAGGCTCAATATGGGTAAGCTAAAAACTCAAAGTCTAATTCTATATCACTAGGTTTATATTTATTACAAACTACACTACAAAAAATAGATAAGCCCCATAGGCCCAATAACAATTTGGGTCGCAATATAACAATCTCTACCTTGAGACAAATTGCGCTCAAAACAAACTAAGCAAAAGACTAACTTAAACAAAAGCAAACAAACGAAATTAGTATAAACTAGCAACAAAAGACAACTAGCAACGAATTAGAAACAAAGCAACATCGAACTTAAGCAAAACTTGAACTTTGCAATTGGAAGAGGTTTAGTGAGCATATCGGCGGGATTAGACTCGGCACTAATCTTTTTTACAACAACTTTGCCTTCCAAGATCACATCTCGAACAAAATGATACCGAATGTCAATGTGCTTGGTCCTCTTATGGTACATGCGATCCTTCGTCAAATGAACGGCATTTTAATTGTCACAATATATCGCAATAGGACCCTCAAATGAGGACATCTCACCAACAAAAGCCTTGAACCTAATAGCCTCCTTAATAGCCTCAATAATTGCCATATACTTAGCTTCGGTGCTCAAGAGTGCAACGGTTGATTGAAGTTGAGACTTCCAACTAATTGCACATCCTCCAAAAGTAAACACATAACCGGTCAAAGACCGTCTCCTATCAAGATCACCCGCAAAATCCGCATCCACATAACCCGTTAGGTTATCATTGCTCCTTCCAAACTCCAAATGAGCATCAATGGTACCCTTCAAATAGCGGAAAATCCACTTCACCGCTTCCCAATGCCCTTTTCCGGGACAAGAGAGGTACCTACTTACCACACTAACGGCTTGAGCTATGTCGGGCCGAGTACACACCATCAAGTACATAAGACTCCCAACCGCACTTGAATACGGAACCTTCTCCATATAGCTCTTCGCATGATCAGATTTCGGACTCATGTCGGCGCTAAGCTTGAAATGCGCCGCAAGAGGAGTGGATACAACCTTTGCCTTCTCCACACCAAATCAGTGTATCACCTTCTCGGCAAAACTCTTTTGTGAAAGAAATAGTTTTCGATTGGACCGGTCCCTTGTGATCTCCATGCCAAGGATCCTTTTGGCGGCCCCCAAATCTTTTATCTCAAATGCTGAACTAAGTTGCTCGTTCACCCTCTGAATTTCTCTCAAATCGGAGGCCACAATCAACATGTCATCAACGTAGAGTAACAAATAGATGAACTCATCACCCACTAGCTTCTTGAAGTAAACACAACTATCATAGCTAGAACGGTAGAAACCAATACTCACCATGAATGAGTCAAATTTCTTGTACCATTGCCGCAGGGATTGCTTAAGGCCATAAAAGGACTTTTTCAACAAACAAACATGGTCCTCTTTTCCCACGACTTCAAAACCCTCCTGTTGCTTCATGTAAATTTGCTCTTCTAAATCACAATGCAAGAAGGTGATTTTCACATCCAATTGTTCCAACTCCAAATCCTTCATTGCAACCAAAGAGAGTAAAACTTGAATAGATGTATGCTTCACCACGGGAGAGAACACCTCATTAAAGTCCATACCTTGGACTTGGCTATAACCCTTAGCCACAAGTCTCGCCTTATATCTAATATCCCCTGAATTTGAGCCATCGACCTTATTCTTAAAAACCCACTTACAACCGACAATCCTCTTGCCACTAGGCGGCTTCACAAGAGTCCAAGTTTGGTTATGTTGTAATGAATTCAACTCTTCATTCATGGGCACACCCAAGCGATCGCATTCTTAGAAGAGATCGCCTCTTTATAACAAGATGGCTCACTTAAATCTAAATCTTCGGCAATAGCTAAACAATAAGCATAGTCGGAATATCCATATATTGCGGGTGGTCAGATTTCCCTTATTGTGCGGTTCCTCACCAAAGCATATGGTTGATCTTCTTCTTCCTCTTCTTTGACATGAGTATTATCATGATGTGATGCAGCCTCATCACCCTGTTGGACCGACACTTCAAACTCTACCTTCTTCTCAAATGTCTTGTACATCTTAGTAGTCGGCTTAGATGCTCCACCTTGTGTCTTCAACATGGCCAACTCATTAAATGTAATATCCCTTGAAATGAGGAACTTAGACAATTTAGGACAACATAATTTGTACCATTTCACATTCATAGGATACCCAACAAAGACATACTTCTTCACCCTTGGCTCCAACTTTCCTTTATTCACATGGAAATAAACGGGACAACCAAACACCCGCAAGCTCAAATAATCGGCCAGATTACCCGACCACACTTCTTCGGGTGTCTTGCACTCAAGTGAAGCGGTAGGAGGTCGATTCATCAAGTAGCATGTTGTGCTTATGGCCTCAGCCCAAAACTCCTTACCCAAACCCTTATTGGAAAGCATACACCGAGTCCTTTCGAGTAGTGTCCGATTTACCCTTTCGGCAACACCATTTTGTTGTGGAGTGTGTACAACCGTATTATGACAAACAATCCCTTTGGCCTTGCAAAAGCTATCAAACTCACGATTGTAAAATTCCAAACCATTGTTAGTTCTCAATCTCTTCATCTTTCTTCCCGTTTGCTTTTCCATAAGACTTCCATTCTTTGAAGTTTGTGAACACTTCACTTTTCTCTTTCAAGAAATAAACCCAAAGCTTCCTTGAAAAATCATTAATGAAAGTGAGCATATAACGGGAACCATTATCTTTAGATCGCATGTGAGAGGGCCCCCAAAAGTCCGAATGACTAATCCAATGTTCCCTTAGTCGAATGAATTGCCGTCGAGAAGCTCAATCTCTTTTGCTTGCCAAGTACACCATGCTCACAAAACTCTATATTGTCGATGCATTGCCCACACAACAAGCCTCTCTTACTCAAGATGGTCATTCCCCGCTCGCTCATCTGCCCCAACCTCATATGCCACAACTTCATAACATCCGCATCCGAGGGAGGAGCCGCAATAGGGGCCGAGCCCGTGACTGTAGAACCTTGCAAGAAATACAGAGCTCTAAGTATTCTTGCTCTCATAATTGTGAGAGCCCCTTTTGACACCCGAAGTAGTCCACCTTCACTTTGGAACTTGTATCTCTTTTCTTCTAAAGAACCCAAAGAAATTAGATTCTTTGTCAAGTCGGGTATGTGCCTCACACCCGTCAGCCTTTGAATTTTGCCATTAAGGAACTTGATCTTAACCGAGCCAATCCCAACAACTTTGCACAAATTGCTATTTCCCATGAGCACGTTACCCTCCATAGGCTCATAGGTCTTAAACCAATCTCGATTTCGAGTCATGTGCTGTGATGCACCCATATCCATAACCCAACAATTCTTGTCATCAATGTTGGTATCAACCATACATAAGGTATCCACCATGTCACCATTGGCCACATTGGCCTCTCCCTAAGAAGAACCTTTATCTGCCTTTTGTTTGTTCTTGAGCTTGAAACAATCGGCTAGAATGTATCCTTTCTTCTTATAATAATTACACATGAGATTCTTGTGTCTTGACTTTAAACAGGTCCTTGAATATTTCGGGGATTTGTCCTTCAACCTACCTCGATCCACAACTAAACCAACGCCTTGATCTCCTTTCTCCAAATTGGTCATCTCATTATGAATATGCAACTTGGCTTGCAAATTAATGTTCACATCCTCAAGAGTAATATTGTCTCTACTATAAATCATCATATCTCTAAAAGCCTTATAAGAAGTGGGTATTGAGCACAACAACAACAAAGCTTGATCCTCATCCTCTACCTTAGCACCACACTTGTCCAAATCATTTAACAATGATGCAAACTCCGAAATATGATCAGAAATGGATGTACCTTCAACTATACAAAGAGTGTAGAGGCACAACTTTAACCGCAATTAGTTGGTAAGAGACTTCTTTATGTAGATATTCTCTAATTTTTCCCATAAACTATTGGCGGTCTTTTCCGAAAGGACCTTTAGAAGTATTGAATTGCTCAAACATAATTGGATGGTCGAGAGAGCTTTATTATCCATATCTAGCCATTTCTTATCGGTAACGGCTTTAACCAACCTATCTCTTCCATATATAGCGCCCTTAATTCCAAGACTGGATAATATGGCGGTCATCTGCACTTGCCAAAGTGCAAAACTCCTCTTCCCATCATACTTCTCAATATCAAATTTGCCGGACATCTC
>JBAKGM010000139.1:7781255-7792200 GCA_037177215.1 Asparagus racemosus
AATAAAAACTCGAATTTTCTTTCCAATTGTCAAAAAGTAATGAATTTTTCTTTCCAATTGTCAAAAAGTAATGAATTTCTATATCAATATTCAATCAAAGTCAATTCATAATTTTTCTCATAATAATGAGTATTGGATATCTATTTCGAAATACTGAAGTTTTGGAAAGCAATACCTTACAAACCAGCTATTAAATCATCCTTTTGGAAACCGTATCAATATCCATTTTCATAGATATAGGTATCATATTCTATGCATTTTGTTGAATACAATAACGATTTTCATGACTATTAAAGATCTAAATCAAAATTCTTATTGAAGTTACAAAAAAAAAAAAAAAAAGGAAAAAAAGAAAAGAAAGAATGTAATTCCCCATTACCTGCACTAGTGTAACTGTTAGGGTTTTGAGATGGGAGGAGAGAAGTGAGATAGATAGGAGCTGAGACTCAATATGGGTAAGCCAAAAACTCAAAGTCTAATTCTATATCACTAGGTTTATATCTATTACAAACTACACTACAAAATATAGATAAGGCCCATAGGCCCAATAACAATTTGGGTCACAATATAACACATTTAGCTGGGCTACTACTAATCCGCACGAAAAATGAGCAAATTTCCATAGATGGGATTGTTTTATAACTCAAATAGATATATTATAGGGTTAATTGCAAAAAGACCCTCTAGAGTATCACACAATTGCAAATGGACCCTCTGAAGTTCTATTTGTAGCGAGTAGATCCCTATAGTATTGACTAGGGTGCGAACACACCTCATAAGTGAACTTTTTCGCCTCTTTTAAAATTCCAAAGCAATTAGGATGTATCCTCACCAATAGAACTATAGAACTATAATGAGTCTACCCGCTTCCTCTTAATGATTTTAAGAAGAAGAATAATAATAATAAAAATCACTCGGGGGTTTATTTGTGAAAACAGAATTACAGTAGGTCTATTAGCAATGACGTGATACTACAAGAGTCTGTTTGCAACTAAACCTATATTATATATCATTATATAGTTTCGCATACATACACACATATTTTGCTTCATTATATAGGTGTACATCTATTGACATTCTGGAGAGACATTACAAGAAATCTACACAAGCACAACCTGCTTATCTATTTGCCAGAAGCAGAGGAAGTTACAAGAGCAGGCCAGAAGCAGCACCAGATAACAGTAACATTATGCTATTTGTTGTGAAATTTTACATAGCAACGTTAATAGACACAGCTGCACTGAAGTCCTTGATGACCACCTGGAAGCTCTAATGATCTTTATGCTTCCTCTCAAAAAGGCCATCAGGACCTAAACGAGATAAACCCATGAAATTAGAAAAGGATCATTAACAAATAACTAGGAAATTAAGGACAACTTACCCCAAGGGAACTCCTTGTTTCGAATGTGCAGATATGGGTAAGGCTACACATTAAAAAAAAAAAACATGAAGGTGAAACAAAATTAGGAATTAAATTCAGAAGTCTAAACATATAAATTAAAAATAAAAGGGTTAACAAGTTACTGGGGGTTCAGGATAGTGGCGATGGCCCTTGGAAAGATTATAAATGGCGAGTATCGTGCAGGTGGCGATTCCAGCATACGTTATTTTCTCCCATTTCTCTGCTTCATCTAGTTACCACAAATTAAAAAATAAAATAAAAACAAAAAGTGGTTAATAAATCAGAAGTCTAGAAATATTCGGGAAAAAAGGAATTAAGAGGAGGAACTAACAAACATCGTCGTGATGAGAGGTGCTTGCAAAGCGCCTGGTCTTCGAAGTGGTGCTGGCTCCTGCTCTTTGGAATAAAACTGAGGCTCGTTGGAGAAAAGCTCTCGTCATCGCTGCTGCTGCCTTTTTTTTGTTTTTTTTGTTTCAATAGAGTATTTGCGTTCTTATTGGTCTTAAAAGTTTTAAAAGAAAAAGGTGTAGGAAACTTCTTGCGTGTTCTTCTGAGTTCTGAGATTCGTGGACTCTTCTAGTAACATGGGTAAACTTCCCTTATAATAGTACAAACTTTGATATTTGGTCTTTAGGTAATATATAGATGGAATTACACAATTGATTTAATGATGCCATACAACTGAAGGATTATTTGGAATCATATACAGCAGAGAACTTTGAGACCAACAGAAATGCAAGAATCATAAGTTTCAATCTAATGAGAAAAAGAAAGAAATTCAACCATTTACTTGACATCTACATCCCAGTCGATACACCTTGCTCTCAGGACAACACTCCTCTCTATTATGACACAACATTTTTTTTTTTTTTTTCCCTCTTTTTACATTATCAAAAGCCAACAATGTGCATTGCTTTTTCTTTTACATTTCATCGAGACCATAAAGAGAAATCACCGTTTTTGCAATCGAAACCTTTCTTTCCGAGACATCGACAAAGTGCAAAAGCTTAGATATCTTTCTTAAGATTACAGCAATTTAGCCACTGTGATACATCAACACTAGATTCACTTTATTTCATTACTAGAAACTTGTCAGCAATTTAATCACCGTTACCAAAAGAAGAGGGAGCTTCAATATCAACAAAACTATCACCGACCTCCGGAGAGGCAATAAAGACTAGACCACGAGTTCGAATTAATAAAACTATTGGCCCCTTCACTCCTCAACGGCGACAGATCACTAAGCCTCAGATAACTAGCCGGCAACTCTGGCGTCGGCAGATCTCCCTCAAGAAACTGCACTATCTGCCTCATGCTCGGCCTACCCTCAGCCATCGGATTCGAACACAACAACCCAAGTTTCAAAACCAACTCAACCTCATAATCGCAATACTCATGTCCAAATCTCACATCCCTCGTTTCAATCAATTGTCCCCTTTGCCATTTTGCAAGCACCCAACCTATGAGGATCAACTCCTCTCCTTGCTTATTGGGCTCAACCGGCCTCCTTCCACAAACAACTTCTAGAAGGAAAGTCCCGAAAGCAAAAACATCGGTCGCAGTAGTTGCTTTGCCAGTTCTTGAAAGCTCCGGCGCAAGATATCCTGTTGTTCCGACGACATGAGTGGTTTGAGGATCAGTACCGTGATCGTATAATCTCGCAAGGCCAAAGTCTCCGAGCCTCCCGTTGAATTCTCTATCCAATAACACATTGCTTGCTTTGATGTCCCGGTGGATCACAACCTTGTCATAATCTTCATGTAGGTATAAGAGGCTTGATGCTACTCCTTTGATTATATGAAACCTTTGAGCCCAACTGAGAGTAGGTTCAACTTCGTTGTATAAGAATTTGTCGAGACTGCCATTGGGCATGAAATCGTAGACTAAGAGGAGCTCCCCTTTGCGACGACAGTAGCCTAGGAGCTGAACGAGGTTTCGGTGGCGGAGCTGGCCAATGCTAACAATTTCAGCTACAAACTCTCTCATTCCTTGTCTTGATTCATGAGATACTTTCTTCACTGCAACCTCTAGTTTAGAGCCAGGCAAAACTCCTTTGTAGACTCTACCAAAGCCTCCGGCACCAAGTAACTCTTTTTCTTTGAACCCTTTAGTTGCTCTGAACAAATCTTTGTATGAAAACCGATGAGGCCCATACTCAAGCTCCCAATCTTCGAGCAGCTCAGCATATTCTTTCCTCATCTTCACTATGAGCACAATGGCAGCAAACATCACGAGCAAAAATGAAGTCAAAGCAACGGGCAGTGTTATTGCCAAGAGCTCTGTACTCTTGCCTTTGGTTTTAGCAACAGGGAGTGAAGGAAGCTTTGAATAATCCAGACGTTTAGCTACTCCGTTCATCTTGAAGCTCCATCCCAGGAGAAAATGATTAGTATGGAAAGCACCAGTTGAGGAAGAGAACCCAGCGTACATTGAATCAAGCATCAAGCTTGAAAGATCAACGGTAGACGACAAGAGAGGCCGACGAGGTTTAGGCATCTTTATCGGAGATAAGGTAACATTAAGCTGCATATTTTCTCCATCAAAATCGATCCAAACTTGCATCGGTTGGCTGCTGATCAGAGATAAGTTTTTAAACACGCCAGTCCCATCCTCAAAGTAACCAGCAGGATTGGACTTGTTAGATATCAAGCTATTGATGTCAATTCCGACATGGTTATCATTGATATCACGGAGCTCAGGGTTTTGGATGGTGTCAAGCTCAACAGCAAAGATGTGATTGGTTGGATTGCCATTGTTATTTGTATTGAACAGACCTAAGTATTGGCTTGCTAAAGCACTGGAGAAGTCAGTGGTTTTGGAGATTGCAAAGGCGATGCCATTGCCGCCGAGGTAGGAGACCTCGGGGATAATTGCAAAAACAAAAGTAGTCGAAAAGGAGTTAATTTTACCGTTTGGAGACTTGAAGTGGAGAGGGATTGGATGGAAAGCGTGGCCCTTCATATGTGTGTTGTTTGTAATCTGAAGGAGGCCGTCAGATTTGACCGATGCCATTCCGTCGAGGCTGAGGTTGGCGCTGTTGAATCCATTGAAGGTGAAGTCATCTTCAGTTGAAGATGCGAGCTTTAGGAGGAAGAGGAAAAGGAGCAGAGTCGTCCTGAACATTGAGAATTTCATTAGCCTGTAAATTTCTGACTCTTTGCTCTAGCGGTTCACTTTACAAGAGGAGACATCAATTTCAGTGGTTAGCAAGATGAAAGCGGAATATGAAGACTTGATACCCGTTAGTCAATGGAAAACAAAGACGAGCATCGTGAACCATACATACATTAGACTTCTTCTTCTTAGGATCGGCATTTCCCAATCGATGGCCCACAGTGTTTATAAGAAAGCCAAAAGAGCAGTCTTTACGGTTTACTCTGACCTATTAAACTTGAAATTCTCATTTATTTAAAACAAAGGCCTTTCATCAGTAAGTTGTCAGTAATTGATCAGCGTTTTCCTTGACTTGCATCGGCTGCGACGCGACAGAGGAATATCTACATTTTCAACAAGCAGGAAGAAGGCGATGACGACTTGGTTTGTGGAGTGCAGGCCTCATTATGGCTAACTTTTAGAAAAGGGCAGCTATAATCCTCCTTTCTGAAGGAAAATCTTTCTTAACGTTGACTGTTGTGATTAAGAATCTCTCAGTTTTTATATGTTGATATGCAAATATGTGACCTCTGTTCGATGAACTACTTACTTGATGTTGAATACCAGTTTTACTTCAAGTTAAATGGTTAATGAGCTCTGGCCCAAGGTTTTCCCTGCCTAATAGTTTTCAGCTAAAGAGCTTTAATAACTCAAGATAACTAATTAGACAAGTTAGCGGTCAGGGCTAAAAAGGTTTACCACCCTGCATATCTAGGTGCTTTAGGAGATAAACTGGGTACCTGGGTTTTCTAGAAAATGAGAAAATTGGGTACAAAATGAAAACAACATTTTCAGCAACCATTTTCTCAACACTGCCTCCTCTCCCATGGGCCATGGCCTTCTGTTATCATTCACTACCAAATTGATTTGCTTTAAGATCGAAATTCCATCAGGAAGAGTTCAAGAAAAAACATTTTCGAATGTAGAGGGACAAATACATTTGCGAGCCCTAAAAAGAAAATAGGAAAAGCAAAGCCTAAAACAACAAATGACCACATGGGTGTCAGAAATCACGTGTACAATGAAGAGCCGACGTCTACCCAAATGCAATACCAAAGTCCACATCATCACCCTCTAACTCGCATGTGGTTAGGCTCAAACCACCTTTCCTATTGAGAGAATCAGGGGGAAAAAAAAATACCGCGCACAAGCGACTCGTTCCTAACATAATGGGATTAGTTACGTCCCCATCTATCAGCTACGCAATCTCATGGAGATTCTTGTGTACGGTTCATAGGTCCTATCATCACATAGGTTTTCCCAAAAAAAAAAACTTTATTTGTTATTGGGACCTGCCTACAGTTGCTCATAGATCATAGGTACAGAAATGCGCGCTAACATGTTTAAAAATTTTCTGTGTTCAAAAGTTTAGAACCTAACCTTTCCACTGAGGAAAGCATTGTTTGGCACTTACCGCGCGTGCAAATAAAGCATGTATCTGTGTTATGTCCACTTGGGATAAAACACATATTATATATGATTGACCTGATGCAGGTCCAGCTCTTTGAGTGCGTTATGTGCTCCGTTAGGTACGCTACTGTGATGATACTAGTTTAACATTGCAATGTAAAATCAATACTGAAATCTTCGTGCACTAATAAAGAATATATCAAGCTGAATAACAGATGCAGAACAATTTTTTTATGGCTTTTACATATATATTTTCTTTAAGCCATTTCCTGATCAAAAGCGAGAAACTTAAAAGTGAATTCAAACTCTTATAGTTTCTTTAAAAAGAAAAGAAAAGAAAAACAAAAGGGAAGAAAGAAGAAGTTTACCCCCTATGCTTCACTAAAGAGTACTTGACAGAAACTAAATTTCCCAAACAACATGATAATGCAAAATAGAGAAGAAAAGGGTACCACTATATCATCAACAAGAAATGATTGACATAGTGATTCTGACCAAGCATTATCATAACATCACATTATAGAACAAATAAAAGCTATTGTCTAAACTTGCATACCGGCAAAGATGGGAACCATCTGGTTAACAGAACTCTACTATCAATGAATGATCACAAGGATAGCTTAGGAAGATCACATGTCACCTGCAAAAATTGCGGACGTCAAATGAGTGACTGTTCTCTCGTCAATAAGATATGTTAACCAAAAAATATTGCTTTGAGATTAGAAAACAGGAACATGTATCACTAATTTCGTCCTGAGATACACTGAAACCTTGCTGAGACCTCTTGATCTAAGCGATTTGTTGCATATGGAGCGTGAATTCCAATCATAAAACTAATGAATCTTTTTTATATGTGCCATCCTAAAGTGATACACATGAGAGGATCAAAACATGAACATGTACAGAGTATTTTCTCTCTGATACCCATGTGTATGCACAAGGATTGGAGTAGATCCTCTTTAGCCAAAGCTAAGGTACGGTTGCGAAATGGATTCTTGAGTTCTCCAACATAAAAAAATATCCAACCTACGCTACATGAAATGTCATTACATTGCTCCTATGATCCAGGGGCTCCTCCGATCCAGGAGTTGTTCATCAAAAGAAGTTCCACTAGAATTCAAACTCCAGCAAATATCAAGAAATCGTCCAACTTGTATGAATTTCTAGTAGTAGTGCTGGAGAACTTCAAGATGAGACCACAGCCACATAAAATTTTGTCTCATTACCTCTGCAACGAGTCTCGGTTTGAGAGGAACAGACATTGGATGATAGCATCAATCTGCGTGAATCCACCAGAATTCAGATTTGAATTGAATTCTGTTTCTATTATGAGCTTTTACTAGTAGTTTATAAAGACTAGAGAATCTATCGATGTAATCTCACTATGGTTCAGAGTCATACTAAGGGGAGAACTTAGGCTTAGATCTCTATAAATGAGAAGCCTTGAATTGTTAAAAAAAAACAATAAAAAAAGAGAGGAACAATGTATTCCCCCAAGAAAACCTTCAAAACATTGGAGTAGGAAAAATGTCACTCCAAAACACACGAACCTTAGATTGATCAAGGGGACCAGTTATGCACTTCTCTGAGAGTTGTGAACAAAGGAGAAAGAAGAAGAAAAATAACATTATCCCCTCATTATAAACATCATAAATCAAGATGAGAAATGTCCCCATCTGGCCATCAAAAGCCCTTGTTCTTCACTTTCTTTGCATCTATCATTGGGAGGATTTGAGGGACCAATCTTTGGTCTGATCGATGGTTCACCTTAATTAGATTCTTCTCAACTAAGGCGAAGTTTTAAAAAACAACTTCTTAATACACTGAAAGATGAAGGTTTAACCATGTTGGTCTATTGACCACTCAACCACCTTGGTTTTAAAGCAGCAGACTCCTAAAGAAATCTATTGCGATACGACAGTTAAGCAGTCTATTGCATATTGCTCAGAGATACATTCTGCTGCCTGTGAACCTAGCTCAGTTAGTAGTGGGGTCAAGGTGGTTTAAGGAGTCTCAGATAAAGTTATTCCAACCAAAAAAAAAAAAGGAGAAAGAAAAAATTAATAGGCATCTAGCTTTTGTTGAACATGTAGCACTTCTACATACAGAAAGAGAATTATTCTCCTTACAGAGCGATCATTGACCTCTTGACAGGGCAGGAAGAGTGGAAGCCGATGAGGTGATCGACATGATATAATTATCAAACCCTATGTTCTGATATAATGACAGAGAGCTAAAGTTCATAAAACTTGGCAATAACTCGGAGAGTTCTGCATCTCCGTATAAAATTTGCACCAATTGCCTCGTGCTCGGCCTAGCTTCAGGAATTGGATGCGAGCATAGCAATCCAAGCTTTAATACTAACTCGACTTCATCGACACAATACTCTCTCAATCTTCGATCCACTGTCTCCATCAGCAAACCCTTCTTCCAATTCTCAAGTACCCAATCCCCAAGAACCACGTCTTCACCTTCTGCTTGGAACTCAATTGGCCTCCTACCACAAACCACTTCAAATAGGAAGACACCAAATGCAAATACATCAGTCATGGTTGAACCCTTTCCAGTCATAGGAAGCTCAGGTGCCAAATATCCCATGGTTCCAACAATACGAGTAGTTTGAGGATCAGAGCTCCGATCATATAATTTTGCAAGGCCAAAATCTCCAAGCTTTCCAGTCAATTCTCTATCTAACAACACATTACTGGCCTTGATGTCTCTATGGAGCACAACCTGCTCCCAATCTTCGTGCAGGTATAAAAGACCTGAAGCAACTCCTTTGATGATTCGGAACCTTTGAGTCCAACTGAGAGTAGGCTTCTTTCGACTGTATAAGAATTTATCAAGGCTACCATTGGCCATAAAATCATAGACCAAGATGAGCTCTCCTTTACGGCGGCAGTAGCCTAAGAGTTGAACAAGGTTTCGGTGGCGGAGCTGGCCAACGCTAACAATTTCAGATACAAATTCTCTCATGCCTTGTCTTGAATCATGAGAGATTTTCTTAACTGCAATCTCCATCTTGGAATTAGGCAACTCACCTCTGTAGACTCTACCGAAGCCTCCAGTCCCAAGTAAATTTTCCTCTTTGAACCCTTTTGTGGCTTGAAACAGATCCTTGTACGAAAATCGATGAGGACCATAGTCGAGCTCCCAATCCTCAAGCACCTCAGCATATTTGTTCCTCTTCCTCACTATAACAACAGCCAAAGCAACAACTAGTAACACAAAGAAACATGAGACTATGACCAGCCATGTGGCCATAACTACAGACTTCCCTTTCCGTTTAAGAACAGGTAGTGAAGGAAGCTTCTTATAATCAAGAGGTCTCGCTACCCCATTCATCTTGAAGCTCCACCCTAGAATGTAATGCTCAGTATGAAAAGGACCATCCGATGAAGAGAAACCTACATGCATGGAATCAAGCATCAAGCTTGAAGTATCAATAGTCGAGGACAAGAGGGGCCTTTGAGGTTTAGGCAATCCCATTGGGGATAAGGTAACATTGATCTGCATCCCTTCACCATCAAAATCTACCCATACTTGCATTGGATTGCCACTGATTAGAGTCAGATTTTGAAATGAACCAGTACTATCTTCATAGTAACCAGCAGGACTTGAATTGTGGGAGATCAAGCTGTTGATGTCAATTCCAACATGATTGTCATTGATATCTTGCAATTCAGGGTTCTGAATGGTGTCAATTTCAACGGCAAAGATGTGGTTGCTTGAGTTTCCATTGTTACTTTCCGTGAAGATGCCCAAATACTGGGGTGGAGAAGGGAGAGAGAGGTTAGTAGTACGAGAAGCAAAGAAGGTGATGCCTTGGCCACTGAGATCAGAGACCTCAGAGAGGATAGCGAACACAAAAGTAGTGGAGAAGGTGAGGGTTCTACCGGTTTCAGACTTGAAGTGGAGGGGAAGAGGGTAGAAGGCATGGCCTGTCATATTCTGTGTTTTGTTTGTCAGCTCAAGGAGGCCATTAGACGTCACTGAAGCGATGCCATCAATGCTCAGGTTGGTATTCCTGAATCCATTGAAAGTGAAGTCATATTCCCTTGAGGCTGCAAGTTTTAGGAAAAGGAAGAAGGAGAAGGAGAAGAATGTGTTCATCGAGATGGATGATATTTTCGTTCCTGCAAATGGCGAAGAAACCTCTAAAGGTTTAAGTATCTTGAGAGTTGAGAGCCTTTGTTGTGTGGCTTGCTTCACATTAACATGTCGCCAACAGCTAATTCAGTCTCCCAGCCACTTGCTGATAATATAAAATCAAACAACCTTTAGCTAACCCACTCTATGTAAAAAAGAAGCCGTGATAAGAGCTAGATTTAATCCCTCAATTTAATAGGCCATTGGTCAGTTGCTCAACTATATTTTAAACTGGTCATCATCACTAATCTTTTCCTCCAAATCGTATTAACGAAAGAAGATACAAATGTATGAGTTGGCAATGCATAGTGTTTAACGTAGCAATTACAGATAAAAGAAAGGTCTTCTACATAGCTTGGAAAGAAGGTGGAGAGGATGCAGCAAAACTGGCATTAATTGATCCATTCAAGATCAGAAGAAAAAGAAAAAGACTGCCATTTCTGAGTCTAGTAAGTGTCAGATATACACAGCTCTAAAGTGGCATGGAGTTGTTTCCACAACCCAAAGGCATGGAAGATAAATACTTCTAAAATTTCCAAACTGAGAGAGTTTTTTGAGAACGATACCAATGTAAATCTGTATTTGCATTTGATCACTATAAAAATGGCCTAGCATATGATAAATACGTAAATATGCATTATCTTAGTGTGTTTCAAGCATGATTTACGGGTGTTTAATGCATATTTCGTGTATAGATCGAGGATACTGCTGTGGTTTGTGTTCTTATGTGTAGGTATTGGCCAAAGATTGAAAGATTTGATGATCGTTGGAAGTTAAACAAGAGTTTGAAGCGACAACAAGATTTCGAATGCATGGTTTGTGAAGAAAATG
>JBAKGM010000139.1:7805716-7819846 GCA_037177215.1 Asparagus racemosus
AGGTTGAGGAGAAAAGTTTTAATTTTATACTCCCCGATCTAATACGTCGCGGGCTTGTTCGCGTCCCGTTTCTGGGTATTTTGGGAAGCGGGGCGTGACAGCTTGCTTTTGTACTGTTTGTAATTTTTGACATTTATGGGGCATGTTTATGTAAAATAGACGTTTTGGGGGGGGAGTATTTGTAGTTTTCTAAACGTTTAGGGTGTTTTTCACAAAATTCAAAAAACTCAGCGAGTTTTTCTACTTTATAATTCACTGGTTGTAATATTTGATTTTTCAGGTTTTTTTTAAATTTTTTCTTATTAGGGGTGCTTTTTACAAGTTTTGAAACTTTTAGCGTGTTTGCTGCAAATATAAAAATTTTCACGATGTTGTTTATCAGATATAGACTTTGTAATATAGATTTTGTATTATTTGTAAGTTTTTATATTTTTGGGGGTGTGTTTATGTAAAATTTGACACTTTGAGGGTTTATTTTGCAATCTTAAACTTTTAGGGTGTTTTTTTGCAAACTTAAAAAAATTCATGTTGTTGTTTATAGTTTATAGATTTTGTATTTTTTTAGTTTTGATATTTTCTAGGTTTTTTTCATAAATTTTGAACTTTTGAGGATGTTTTTCAAATTTATGAACATCTCAGGGTGTTTTTTTGCAAATCTTAAAATTTTCATACTGTTGTTTGTGATTTATAGATTTTATATCGTTTATAGGATTGACATTTTGTAGATATGTTTTATGTAAATTTTGAATGTTAAAAGTTAAAAGATAAATGAGTTAAAGTTAAACAGATCAACGGGTTGACCTGTTTATGACCCAATAATAAATGGATCATTTGGGTTGACCAGTTTATGATCTGACCCCATACAAATTGACCCATACCCATTTATAATGGCCGGGTTGGGTCGGGTCAGCAGGCCGGGTCTTAATCTGCCACACGTACTTTCCCGTGCTCAATCGATTAACATAATGGCAGGCCCACACCCACTCTATGTTATCAAGAAAGGAATGATGTAATATTATTGATAGCCCTCAAAACCTGGTATGCTCAACAGCAGAATCAAGATATTACGATATAACTAGGCTTCATATTAGAACCATCCACATGCGACGGGCGGTTCTGAGCCACAAACAGGGAGGCGCAATTACCAGGGCTCAGAACCGCCCACTCGTATGCGGATGGTCCAGGTAGAATAAGTACACCTAAGATACTCCCACACTGCATCATGCCGTAGAATGGAGTCCGTCTGGACCGTATATTATATTTATTAGCGGAAGAACGCAAGGGAAGAAAAGGCAGCAGCTTATTACTTTTAGGTGACTGCATAGTAGGTTTTAACTTCTATAATTTAAAGCCAGCAAGGAATGTTAAAACTCCCAAACATACATTTCCCAACTAAGCAGTTGCAGCAACATTACCAAGTTTAGTGTGCCTGCCGAGTACTGTCACAACTAGGGGTGCATACGGTTTGGATGTGTTACTTATCATATCCGTATTTGCTTGTCATTCACGGATATAGATACGAAAACAGATATACCTGTGTAAGGAAAACTCATATCCATATCCACTACAATCGGATACGGATATGGATATACATGCGGATATATATGTGAATATACACGCAGACACAAAACGGATATGAGAAAATCAAATAACATCGAGAAAAATATAGTTCATGCGATGCAAGAGAGTTCATTAATATATTTGTTATATATGAAAAGCTAAGATTAGATCTCTTGATCATCAAAATTTAATTAGTCTCAAATCAATTACTTTAAGGATGAAAACAATTGCAACTGCATGATCAACATATATTCAGATATTTCAGACACAGATCCGGAATATTTCACAACAAAACTGTATTCATAATAATATCCTATCGATTATAGATTTTAGTAACCATATTCGTACCAGATACGGATATGGATATTTTTGTCCACTCCTAGTCACAACACTTAGTCAAATCGCCTTGAATTTTCTAACCAAATCATATTGTCTGTCATATAGACTCTTGATTTTCATGATCACTCTTAAATACAACGTGTGACTTATATTTTTCACTAAAAAGTATTCTACTATTTCATTAAATAACAATACATAGAGTTAAATAATATAATTATAGTATGGAATAACATAACTCTGTTATCACATTATTATATTAAAGAGATTTGTAAAAAATCTTAGCATTTAAGTAATAGCATTTTACTTAAATAACATAGAACTGAAATTACTAAAATTACATAAATTTAAAATATTACTGTAAAAACATTAATTTATTAAAACAATACTGTTATATTGAAATATTGTTTAAATATTTATAGATACCGATCCCATTTTACAGAAAATAATACTATTAAATAAAATAACATGATTGTACTAACAACTAAATTCTGTTTAACTAAATGTAATAATATTATTTTCTGTAAGTGTAATAACATTATTTTACTAACAAACAAGTTTGGTTGAAAAACATTAATTCAACGATATTATTTTATCCACATGCTATTTTGTTAAAATTTTATAAGTTTTTTTATTATAGAAACCAACTCCTCTCACTTGGAGATGAGGTGTTAGTAATACACCGTTACTATACTTTTATTTTACGAGAGTTATGTATGATATGACTTCAAAGTACGCATGTGTTATTTGGCCAATCCCTTGTATTCCAAAACCCCTTCAAACTAAAACCTCGTAGTCACGCAAGAACTAAAATCATATTTCACCTCATGCGAAGCTTTCCAATATCTCTTCACTCTTAACACCCTCCCCCCTTTGTACTTTTGAAGAAGTCCTTTTGCACAAAACCCCCTTAATGCACCCAAAATTCAAAACTTTCATTAACAAAATCATTTGTAGCTATATATTCTTTGAATCCTTAAACCTGGACCCACTTCATCTCCTTTAAAATTCTCAACTACACGAAAACATTACAAATTTCTACTGTTGGGCATTTTAACAAACACCTATCTTACAAATGCCTACACACATTACCTTAAAATTCACACCATTAACAAATATATTTGTCATAATACCTAAAGCAAATATCATACAATTCTACCCCTAACCCCAATCCTAATAGAAATTGAGAACGGTTAATAATCAAAAGAGCCAAAAATGAGATCGAAGGGAGAGAGAAACTAACAGGCATTTTCGCGATGAGCGCCCAGTTATTATTGGAGGCTGACTCTCGATCAGGACTAGATTTCGCCAAATATTGTAGTTTCTTTTCTTCTTTCCTCGCTCTCGTTATGGAGCCATTTGCTCTGCGTTGTTCTCCAGCTACTAAAGAGACCCAGCTATGAGCCTAGAACCAGAAATAGGGTGAATTACGCTTGAATACGCATGCCGGCTATATATATTTTTAGAATATAAAAGTTTATCCGGTATTTCACTAAAATACTAAGTTCAAATCCTACCCTTTAATATTGATACTTTTTTAAGAGCTGCACTTTAGTGTCCTCGGTGGTGCAAAAGTAAGAAAATCCTCACGAATATTCTTATGTGATACTCACATGTTATTTAAAAAATATTTTAGTCATTATTTCTTGTTAAATTTATTGCTTAACCTATCAAATCTTAGTCTGCATTCACCCTAATTCTATCTTAAATAGGATTTAGACAGATTTAATAATAGATTTAATAATAATAAAAAAGAGTTAAAATTTTCTAAAAATAGCGTGTGAGTGTTAGATGTTGCACGAGAATTTCGTGGGGAAATCTCACACTTGCATAATTGAAGGGAATAAAACGCAACTTTTAGAAACTTTTGATTCTTAACTGTGGGGTTTTAAACTTAGGATATTTAGTGCAATGCCGATCAAACTTTTGGATATTTAAGTCTAATTTAACCCTAAAATAAACGCCATTGGAGTGAATCGGCCCCACCCCCAAATTGTAGGCCTTTTATTGACATTTGGCCCATTTAACATTTAAAGGTTGGACCACCTGATTTTGCCAAAATCTTAGCCCTTTTTGTTGTCTAAAAGTTTGGCCGAGTTCTTGATCCCGTATTGGCGATCAACAAAAAAGTAGCTATTTTTATAATTTTATTCTCCAACTCATTGTAAGACCTAATTTGATATGTGACCTCCAAAGTATAGCTATTTCATAATTAACATTAGTTAATTTGAAGCTAAGCTCTCCTCATTGGCAGCAACTTCTTCATACGTATTATATACATCGTATGGTAAATGAACGAGTTAGGAACCACAGAGAAACAAAATGCAAATCCAAGAGAAGTTCAAGAACAGTACACACAGTTAATTAATATAAGCACTAATCTATCACACACAAAAAAAAAAAAACAAAAAAACAAAAAAAAAACAAAAAAACAAAAAAGAAAAGAAAAGTGAGTTCTAATCCATGGTGGTATACGTGTGATCAATTACTTGTGGACGGAGTGACGACGGACTCCATCAATTCGTGGCGTGTTCATATTCGCTTTTGACGAAGTGATATTCATCTGAAATTTTTTCCACATTCACTTTACTTAATCCACTAATGCATCCTACGACATAGGGCAAAAGTTATTTACTCTAGCGGCATAATGAGGTTGACTTAGTGGGAGTATTTTCATCAACATTGCTAAATGCTAATGGGAAACCATGAAGGACTTTCCAAAGTCAAAAGATTAAGTGCATGTTCTGCAGTCCTTAGTCTAGTAAAAAAATTCTTCTTTAAATGACAAAACTCTAGCCAAAGGAGAATGTAGTTGTTGCAAAAGTTTGATTTGAGGAAACAGGTCACACTTTCATGGTTGTTCGACACTATTTTCGGAGGAAACTTCAACTTACATTATGAAGTATGCATTCAGTTTCACACTGGAGTTCTCGAATTTTATTGTTTCTCAAATGGAAGCGCATTCGGATTTAATAGTGTATATGCAAATATGTAATTGTACATGAGAGTGTATATGCAAATATATAACCTATATTGAGAGATAAATACTGATTACGGCTACTATCAAGGGTTAGCCAATTCTGATTGCCAACATCCCCTTTCTTCTCCTCTCTTAATATTTCCCATGGTATCGGCGCTGACAAACAACTGTTGATGGACAAGATCCCAATAGCCCATTTGATGTTTAATTATAAGTAAATTTCTGAGAATTAGGAATTTGAGTGTCAATGGTATCAAAACAATTAAAAGGGATTGCTTGATTTATTAGGGGACCCTGATTTTGTGCACAATACTGCTAATTTCCATAATTGTCGTGTCCACCATAAGTATGTCGACCTCCACCTGCGCAATAACCATGGCCTTGACCACTGCGTCATCCCCCTCAGCCGCGCCAACCGATGACCGAGAACTGCTGGTGGTGGTGGTCGTTTCCTACCTGTGTGTGGGTTTGTTCAAGCACAGCAGCGGGTGTGGAACCGACACCGCCGCATGGTGTGTTGGTGCCTACGATGAGGGCCTAGCTGAGTACCTTCAGGATCTCCCTCTTTCAGATGGCGAACTCGTTGTTCATGTAAAATTAACTTTGATCTTAGGACATTAAAGGTATCAATGCCAACAAAGTATGCCACTGTTGTTATCAAAGACTCATGAGCACTATGCAAGCCAAAAAGTGTGTGTTGCATGAGTTCTTGATCACTGAGAGGAGAATTAATTGCAGCAAGAGAATCAGCGATAACTTTGATCTCTAGTAAATAAGCCTTCATAGGCTAATTTTTAGTCTTTTTGATAGTTGTGATGCTTTGTTTCAATTCAGCAGTGGATACCTCTCTTGAGGTTGCTACTTCGGGTGTGCCATCTTAGCCTCTCATTAGCAATCTTCACCCCATGCAAACTAGGTCTAAGTCAGGCATTATCAAACCGAGAAATATCTTGTCCTTAAACACCACTCTCATTAAAACCGAACCAACGAGTTTCACACAAGCCTCAAAAGATTATAAATGGTAACAAGCAATGGAAGAAGAATTTAATACACTCATTAATAATAATAATACGTGAAAATTGGTTTTGTTTGATGAATGTAAAATTTTGGTTGGTTCTAAGTGGATTTACAAGATAAAATACAATTTAGATAGTTCTATTGAGTAGTATAAAGCTCGTCTGGTTGCTTAGGGTTTTCATCAGCAAACCGGAATTGATTTTCATGAGACCTTTAGTCTTGTTGTTAAACCCGCTACTATTCACCTTGTTCTTTCTCTGGCTATCTCTTTCGGTTGGGTTATTTAACAACTTGATGTTAAGAATGTGTTCCTAAATGGTCTTCTAACTATAGAAGCATATATGAAACAACCTTCAGGCTTTGTTCATCTTCAATTTCTAAATCATGTTTGCAAACTTAACAAGGCTATTTACGGACTAAAACAGACATCTCGTGCTTGGTTTCATCATTTCAGCAGTGTTCTTCTATCTTTTAGCTTCCAATGCAGCAAAATTGATACATCCATGTTTTTCAATCGAAGAGGTCCTAATGCTATTATTCTTCTTGAATATGTTGATGACTTTGTTCTTATAAGAAACTCACATATCTCATTCATCATTTTATTCGTTACTTGTCTCATCAATTTCCTATGAAGGACCTTGGTGACATTCATTACTTCCTGGCTATACAAGTTCCTCGTACACCAGATGCTCTCTTCTTGTCTTAACATAAACATGTTCAGGATCTCTTACATAAATTTTATTTTCATACTCTTAAACTTTTGCGTACTCTGATTGCAGCTAATACTACATTATTCCTAACTGATGGTGAGTTATTAGCAGATTCCTCTGAATATAGGGGTATGGTAGGTGCTTTACAGTATCTTACAATTACAAGGCCAAATATTGATTTTGATGTTCATATTATATCTCAATTTATGATGCTCCTCGGACTTCTCATCTACATCCTATCAAAAGAATTTACAGGTACTTGCGGGGGGAACACCTGATCATGGTTTATCACTTCACAATGCATCGGGGGAGACTCTTGTCGTTCCATATTCTGATGCTGATTGGGCAAGTTGCCTTGATAGCTCACTGTCTACCTCTAGATATGCTATGTTCTTCAGTCCAAATCTCATTGCCTGGCTCTCTAAAAAGCAACCTACTGTGTCAAAATCCTCTACGGAGGCTGAATATAGAGCTCTTGCATACATGGTGGCTGAGACAATGTGGATTCGGCATATCTTGAATGAGCATGGTATTGTCCTTCGACTTCCAATGACTCTATTGTGTGACAATGTTGTAGACGTTGAAAATTGCCTATAAGTGCCCGAATATGACTCGTGACAGTGGGTTGACGATTGGCGAGCTATCCAAAGATGCCCCACGACCATTGATACCCAACGTAGTCGGCGAGGTGTGCAAGTCAGCAAAATGACGAACCGTAGAATAAATCCAATTGTGAAGCTTCGAATCGACGAAACTGACAACTCCGAGCCAAATCGGACTTGGATCGACGGAATCGGACCCAAACATTGATAGAACTGAACCGATTGAACTTCAGAATTAACGAGACAATCAACCGGACTCAAGAATCGACACGACCAGAAGAAAACAGAATCGGACGAAATGCTAGAACCAAAATAGCGTCTTGGCCAAGGTCAAGACACCATTCGGTGTCTCGACAAGGCCGAGACACCAAGGTGTCCTGGCCATCTAAAACTGACCCAGACCCCCCCCCCATTTGCTTATAAATAGACATGGGGACCTCAGTTGTTTGGGCTAGAAAATTTAGAGCTGAAGGCGGACTTTTTGCATAGATCTAATTTTTTGCAAAGGCCAGAGCTCAGATCCGGATTTCTTGCACGCGAAGAACTCATCCCGACTCAGATCCACGCAGCGAGGAGGAGATTTGGAGGGGATCCAGACTAGATCTAGGCTGATTCAGGTCAGATCTACAAGTTTACCCTCTAGATTAAGTTTTGTCTTAATCTCAGGGCTCGTGCGTGACTTCGCTTGGTCGATTTCACCCACTCCGGCGATCATCTCCTTCCTGAGTTGATCCCCATCGGTGGTTATTTCATTCGTGAAATAATCACCGCAGATCTGTAGATCTAGCATCTAGATCTGATCACGCGGCGGTCCACGGATGGAAAAAAGAGTCCCCGACATAGGTCAAGATCTCATACAAACAAGGATCCGATAAACGGATCCCGCGTTTGTTCAACTAAGGTTAAAAAGTTGTAATATTTTTTGATTTTTCATTATAAGCCTTATAAAAAGGCGATCTTTTTTATTTGAATTTTGTAAAAGCCAAGAAGCTGTAACAAGTTCATCTGCAATGGAAATCAAGTCAACTTTCCCCGCGAACACTAGGCAGCTCCCAAACGTGCACAAAACATGCACGGGCCTGTTAATATACATCACTTTATATATATTACTTGTTCTTTGACCAAAATTTGCACAAAAATATAGCATCCACTTCATATACATTGCTATATAGTATAATATTTGTATAAGTTATAAATTTTAAGAAATAAACACCGGATAAAAATACATTTAATCAAATTCACACAATCACAACACAACACAATAGATATGTTATATACATATCAATACGACAAAATCCAAATGTATCCTTATGACAATTACAACAAATATAGTCTAAGCAGAAAAACTAAAAAACTATCACATGCAACCTAAAAGTCCGCCCCCCCCGTTGTCTACCTCTTCGTACCCACTTAGTTCGTCGGCGTCCTCCTTCGACTTGAGCTTGTACGTGCTCGCTCTCCGGTTGTGTGTGGGGCTGTGATGGACCTGCTTCATTGTCGTGTGAACGAGATTCACCTCGTCTTCGTCGGTGTGCATATACCCTCTCATGCACCATCTGCTCACGACCCTCATGCCGATCCTCATCAGTTCGATGATGAGCCTTACGAACCCTCTCCACTATCCGTTGCAATACCGATATATGGACCGTATCTCCTCTGGCGATAGATATGTCCTCATTTGCAATCCCCTCTATCTCATCCATAGTATCTATCTGCAATTACGTTAAAAGATACAATTATAAATATAATCTACCAAAATCTAACAATAGATTAAAAATACTATTTAAATTTACGCAATGTACTTACCCATTCTCTGTTATCTACACCCCTTGGGACATATCTTGCTTGTTGGGAACGTATCTCGATTTTGTCTACTGGAGGCGTGGTTTGAGTGATTATCCATCTTATGGTAATCCTCCAATACCATCTTATATGGTCGACTTCCTCCATCAGAGGATAAAGCTGCTCTATGATGCTCCCATGCCGATCATTCCATCTAGCAATGTACTAATATGCAGAAGTGACCAGTCAATCTGATGCCCACTCTTGAACGCCTTTCTCTCTATTCTTTCTATAAATTGTAGAGCGTGCTGTTCGAAACCAAACTACCTAAGCACGCGATCCGGCACATGCATCTCAACAATTTCAAAGCAAACGAGATGAACTCTGGCTCTCTATATACCGTGTCTCTCCATGCAAATCAGTGGTAGACGAGGTAGGAACCGTCTGTATGGCTGCCAATCGAACTGCAAAATAGTCCATTTATTAGTAACTCTTTGAAATATATCGGTGGCTTAAAATGACTTAAATTAAAATTTGATACCTGATAAATTTTCATCCAGTCGAGCTCTCCTCTGTAAAAGTCTAATTGTCTTACCGGGGCCTCATCATATGCTTTAGTGACGTTCCATCTGCATGTATGATAGAAAGTTAGATTCTAATTCCAAACTTAAAATTTAAAATTAAAATTTTTAATTAGAACTGAAATCATATACCTGCTGCCCAGTGAAATCTGTCCATCTAAAACTCTTGTCTCGCATAATCTTGGTTGCAAAACTAATCTCTCCCATGCCCAAACTTGTAACAATGTCAAGCACCCATTGAGCTCTTTATTTTGCATAAAAGCAACTTTAGACATTTCCCTATATAGGTATACTAAAACAGCACTACCCCATGATAATGTCCCACACCAGTCGAAGTCCTTGAGAAGTGGTAACCACCTAACACATGACAAATGCATTTAGATGTATGTTATGAATAATGAGTAATAATCTAACAAAATAATGCGTTATATGAATAGCGAGTTGTCATACCTCAAATGTACTTTATGTTTACTTGAATCGGGAAAAAGAAGTGTCCCGATCATGTGCAAAATATATGCACGAGTGTGTTGCTGGATCATGACTCAGGATGCATCTCCTGGTAAGGGGTTTGCGAAATTCTCTTTTAGCTACTTCAATCTTATATATACCCTGGGCAAGGACTTCGAAGATAGTCCTAACAACTCATCACAAACGCGACGCCACACATGTCTATCAGTCTTAGTAACACAAGGGCCATCAATGCGAAGATCAAGTATCACTGCTACGTCTTAGAGAGTAATAGTCACCTCCCCTACACGTAGATGAAAAGTGTTAGTCTCAGGCCTCCATCTATCTATCAATGCATTAAGTATGCCCAATCAAGTTTTATCCACCGTAACCTTAAGCATGTGATAAAACCGGCTTGGGCTACTAAAGCAATCATACATGGATCTTCAAGTGGCCAACGCATATGTCCGAGGCTATGATCAATCATGACTAGCTCTGGTCCTCTCTGCACAACGATGAAAAAAATTAAGAATATACAATGGTTAAGTAATATTTGACTATAACTTCGAAAAACTTTAAAAAACTAAAAATATAATAATCATTACCGATGTAAATGTTATGGCCTCCAAACAATGTCATTATTGATCGTAGAGGACGTCCTGACTAACCGGGCCAGGAAGCATAGTCTATATGGCTGCACATATAATTGTTAACATATTAGTTCTTGCAGAATCAATAAGTCTTTAATATTGAATAAGCCTATAATAACAATGAAAAATTGAGATAGAAAATATATACCAATTAATTGCCATGTACTTGTTCTTGATGGACAACAAGACCTATTATGACCTAATTGATTACATTGTCCACATTTTGTTCGCGATGCTACTCCTTCTGGCCTTGGTCTATGGTACCTCTAATGCGTACGGAACGAGGACGTCCCGCTTGTCTTTGTATTGTGGTGGTAATATACATGGTCCATTATAAACCGGCCAATAACGACTATCATCGGGAGGATGAAAACTCTCCTTATAAGCCTTTCGATAATGATTTGTTGCATATCAAGCTGAGCAATACCGATCATAAGGCAATCTAGTGCCACCATCCTGATTGGAGCTAGCCGATAAAATATATTCACATGATAATTTTTGTAATTGTGGTATATTACAAGTACAACTGCACTTCCGGTCATAGAGATAGACGGTGTAAGTACCTTCACAATCATTAACCTTCCATTCATTATCGTTGAATAGAGTAATTCTACATGATCTTACAACCATAATCCTTTTCTGCATAATAATCTCATTTTTCGGAGTGTAACTTGTCGTCCAACTTGCACCATCACCACGTCTCTTATTAAAGTATGCGTTTAATCTATAAAATGTCTTTGCAACCAAGGCTTGAATTGGTATAGCACAGGCACCATTGAGTACTTCATTGAAGCTTTCAGAGCAATTAGTTATTATACAGTAGTGCACTCCACCATCTCTGCATAATGCCCATCAATTTTCGTATTGCGGCTTCAAGTTTTGCTCAATCCAGTTGTGTGCTTCAACTGAAAGAGATTTAATTTTTACCCTACAATGCTCGTATACCAGTGTGTCGGCTACACACCCAACTTGCCACAATAGATTTTGTAAATTGACCTCACCATGTTTTTTCTTAAAATTATCTCTTATATGTCTCAAGCAATATCAGTGATGATGTGGTGCTCTAAAACCCTCGTGCAAGGCCTGTGGAATTCCTTTCATCTTGTCAGAAATAAAAGTAATCGTTCTAGGACTTTGAATAGTTAGGATGAATCTGTAAATACATTGAAAAATCACTTCCAGCTCGATGTATCATCCACCTCCACAACTACAAAAGCCAATGGGAATAGCCCACCATTTGCATCTACACCGGTCACAACCAAGAGCACTCCTTTATATTTGCCGTATAAATGTGTCCCATCAATGCTCAAGAGTGTACGACAAAAAGAGAACCATTTGATAGCGGGTCCAAATGCCCAAAAAACGCGCATGAACCTCTCCACTCCCGGCGCGATCGTTTTAGACAATGTTTCATATTCTGTACCTGGATTTTTCCTCTTAATTGCTTCAAGATATTACGGAAGTAATTCGTAACATTTCTCCCAATCTCCAAAGATTCTAGTCAACGCCTTCCTCTGTGCATCATATGCTTTATATTTAGATATAGTTATATTTCTTATATCATATACCCTTGTAATTATCTGACTTGGAGTAAGATCAAGTTCTCACCTAACTTCGGGCATAATTAGTTTCAAGATATAAGAGGAACTTATTACCTTATGATTGGCATTGACCGTCGGATTGCAATATGTATGAAGTCCGCAATAACTAGAGATCATAAATTGCTCATTAGATTTTTTCCTAACAGCTGCATTAAGCTTCCATGGACACTTTGAATTCCTCTTGTCTTGAGCACTTGCATACTCTCCTTGAGCTTTCTCGTTGAAGTAGCACTTTACATGGTAGTTGGTTTTATTGCTTTTCACTAGCTTAATTTGACTCGATTCTTGATTGACCATTCACGTATAGCGAAAACCAAGGTTTCCTTATTCTCGAAAAGATCTCCTTTTTTGAAAGTGAAGTCCTCAAGTCGTTCGGAATTAGAACCAAGCTCAACGAACTCAGCTTGTGAGGCATTTATCCACTCCTCAATTTGGAACTCTTCTGGCAATGGTTCTTCAGAATCAACATAGTCGTTATTTACACAATATTTATCCATTCAACGGGTGTCCTCCTCGATTCCTCCAATTGCACATTACATAATATCAAGACGTTCCTCCTCTTCAGCATCTTCATAATCATCATCATCTATGTTAGATATTATTGGTATTTAGGTTTAGGAGATATTATTGAGATATTATTGAGATATTGTCAGATGTGATTTGATATGATTTTATCTCTTACCTATTTTGTAATATGCTCCTAATCTCTATTTAAGAGAGATTAAGGTTAGATGAATAAATAACTTTGCTTTTTACATTTTTCTACAATCTACATCTGCATCCTCATCTTCTTGTACGATAGAGCTAACCGGTAAATTAACTGAAACATGACCCAAACTGTTGTGGAACACGTCACTTGACATTGCACCTGAGTCCTTTTTTAAGTGTAAGGCACTTAGAGATGAAATGAATTCGCTCGAGTTATTTTCTAAGTCAAGCATGTGGGAAAACTCTCTAGGAGCATATGAAACTTGGGCAACACCAGATAATGGAATATTTTCAATAAACAACTTGATTGAGATTTGACTTTCCGCAAGTTGTATCATGTCACTCAGTTCTTCATTGTTGGTGACCTCTACAGCAATTGTTCTTTTTTCATTTATCGGACAATTACAAAAGATCTTAGTGGTAAACTCTCCATGATTAAATCTAGTAACTTTGTATATTTGCTCCATCATTCCATCGAACTTGCAATTTCTAGATAATATGAACATTTTTCTAGATCCTCCCTCATATATAGGCACATTATTCATTCCATAACTCAGTTTCCCATTTAATAAGAAAATAACTGGTGTTGATGTAGGTAATCAAACAGTCACTAAGCTCGGTGCGAGTTTAGCTTTTAAGAGAGCGGAGTCTGCTTTCTCTCCTAATGCCTGGTGACGCTGCTTCGATCCGGGGGTTCGCCTACGAGAGAGTACCTGTAAAAAGAGCAGAGTTGGGATCTCCGGTGGTCCCTCTGATGGTCAAGTCAGTAAAGGAAGAAGAAAAATGTGTAGGTAGAATTCACTGAGATGATATCACTTACTTGGTTCGCTATTCTTACCACTATTTATACCTAGGGTTTGGAGGGCATTCTCGTCTTTCAAGGGAAGCTGCTGAGTCAGCCCTCTCCTCCACGTGTCGGGAGGCGATTGGACTAGTTCCTGTATGCGCCGGCCACAGTAGCATGCCTCCGTCACAGTGGTATGCCTTCACAGGTGTCAAACTGTAAGCGGACCAAGAGTTAGTGTTGTCTATTCCCCATTAATGGGATGGGATTGGTGTAATAATTCTGGGTTTTATTGGTTATATATATAAGGAAAGTAAGTAGACTTTTATGCAAAAATTGTTAGAGGGTCTTATTAGTAAATAGAGACTTCTA